>CM077647.1:18190109-18535109 GCA_039707465.1 Rhabdophis nuchalis
TGCGAGGCTCCGTAAAGGGGGGCATGTTTGACTGTGCATGCTCCTCCCTTTCGAGGAGAACAGACCCGATTGGATAGACATGATGCTCTATCCTGTGTTATCAAGGGCACACTTTGATGAGGGACTAATAAGTCAAGAGAAGTGGCGAAAGCGCAGGTGTAGGGGTTTTTTAGTTAAAAAATTGTTGTTTATTTTAGGGGGTACCAGGGAGGGGGGAGGGTTTAGACAGGTTGAGACTAGCCAGAAGGGAACGGGCCAAGCCAGCAGACGACGGAGGGAGGCGGATGGTTCCGTTAAGAGGGGGGAAACACAAGTCATTCCGGTGGAGGGCTTCCCCATCCAGATGGTCGTGGGGAGGGGCAGGTCCGAGGGGAGACAAGTTCCTTCCTCCCGGTTGGAGGCACGTAGCCATTGGTTACAAACGGTCAGGTGCCACAACCCCCGC
Organism: Rhabdophis nuchalis; assembly: GCA_039707465.1. NCBI lineage: Eukaryota > Metazoa > Chordata > Lepidosauria > Squamata > Natricidae > Rhabdophis > Rhabdophis nuchalis. The sequence continues at coordinate 18,190,555 of CM077647.1, forward strand.
AGGCTAGGTGGCCAGGGAATTCAGAGCCAGGGTCTGCGGCTGATGTTTTGCAACGCCAGGTCCGTTGTCAACAAAGCCCCCCTCATTAGTGACCTTGTGTCAGAGGGGGAGCCGGACCTGGTAGGAATTGCGGAGACCTGGTTGGGCCACGAGGGAGGACATCCCCTCGTTGAAATGTGCCCACCAGGCTACCGCACATTTCATCAGCCGCGGGCCCTAGGCAGGGGTGGTGGGGTAGCGGTCATTATTAAGGAAGGCCTTGAGCCGAGAGAGACCATTGTGCCCCAGACTTCCGGCTGTGAGTCCCTCTGCGTGAAGTGGGGCCTAGGGAGGCAGTTGGGCTTGCTGGTTGTATACCTGGCTCCCCGCTATGTAGCAGCAGCCCTGCCCGAGCTCCTGGAGGTGATCGCTACGGTGGCAGTGGAGACCCCCAGACTTATAGTCATGGGGGACTTTAACCTGCCATCGTTGGGCGAATCATCCGTGGTAGCTCGGGAGTTCATGGCTTCCATGACGGCCATGGACCTGACCCAAGTAATTCAGGGCCCCACCCACGAGGGTGGACATACGCCGGACCTCATCTTTGTCTCGGGCCAATGGAAAAGTGATCTGGGTACAGGGGATATAGTCATCACACCCTTGTCATGGTCAGACCACTCACTTCTCCGGCTCGACTTTCCGACCGCTGCTCCCCTCCGCGGGGAGGCGGAACCAGAGTCACCAATCTGGTACCGCCCCAGGCGCTTGATGGACCCGGATGGGTTCCAGACAGCGCTTGGGCCATTTCCTGTATCCCTGACCCGCGCCCCGATGGAGGACCTCACGGCCGCATGGAATAGTGCGGCCGTGGGAGCCTTAGATCGGGTCGCGCCCTTGCGGCCTCTCTCGCGGCGGCGAACCACCCTGGCTCCTTGGTTCACTGAGGAGCTGCGGGTGATGAAACGCCGCAAGAGATGCCTAGAGAGAAGATGGAGGGCTAGCCGCTCTGAATCTGACCGGACACAGGTAAGAGCCCATTTACGGACTTACATTGTGGCGCTGAGGGTGGCCAAACGTCATCATTGTGCCACTCTCATAGCATCCGCAGAAAACCGCCCTGCCGCCCTGTTTAGGGTGACCCGCGCCCTCCTTCAACAGAGGGAACGGGAAGCCCCACTACAGGGTAGAGCAGAGGAATTTGTGATTTTTCTGCAGGAGAAAACCGCCCAGATACAGAGTGAGCTAACCCCCATTCATGGCCCAGTGGGATGCCACGAGAGAAATCTTGTTTGGGAGGAGTTTGACTCCTTTACTTCCGAGGATATGGACAGGCTACGTGGGCGACTGCGAGCCACCACATGTTTATTGGACCCGTGCCCCTCCTGGCTTGTACTGGCATCCTGGGAGGTGACACGAGGCTGGCTCCAAGAGGTTGTCAACGCATCCTTGAGTGAGGGTTCCTTGCCTGCCTCCCTAAAAGAGGCCATGTTGAGGCCCCTCCTCAAGAAGCCCTCTTTGGACCCAGCTCTTTTGAACAACTACCGTCCAGTCTCCAACCTTCCCTTCTTGGCGAAGGTTGTTGAGAGTGTGGTGGCACAACAGTTTCCCCGTCACCTGGAGGAAGTTGACTATCTAGATCCGCGCCAGTCCGGCTTTCGGCCCGGGCATAGCACCGAGACGGCATTGGTCGCGTTGGTAGATGATCTCTGGAGGGCCAGAGATGGTGGATGTTCCTCCATCCTGGTCCTATTAGACCTCTCGGCGGCTTTCGATACCATCGACCATGGTATCCTATTGCATCGGCTGGGGGGGTTGGGGGTGGGAGGCACCGTTTTACGGTGGTTCTCCTCCTACCTCTCTGGCCGATCGCAATTTGTGCGGGCAGGAGAGCAGAGGTCGACCCCGAGACCCCTCACATGCGGGGTGCCTCAGGGGTCGGTCCTCTCGCCTCTCCTGTTTAACGCATACATGAAGCCGCTGGGTGAGATCATCCGTGGTTTTGGGGTAGAGTACCACCTGTACGCTGATGACACCCAGCTGTACATATCTACCCCAAACCACCCCAACGATGCCGTAGCGGTGATGTGCCAGTGCCTGGAAGCCGTGCGGATCTGGATGGGAAGTAACGGACTTAGGCTCAACCCGACCAAGACCGAGTGGCTGTGGTTTCCGGCTGCCCGATTCAACCAGCTCTCTCCAACGCTGGCCATAGGGGGCGAACATCTTGCCCCTGTGGATGGGGCGCGCAACTTGGGTGTCCTCCTGGATACCCGGCTGTCCATGGAAGATCAAGTGACAGCCGTGGCCAGGAGGGCGTTTTACCAGGTTCGCCTGGTACGCCAGTTGCGCCCCCTATTGGATCGGGACGCCCTTCGCACAGTCACTCATGCTCTCGTGACATCCCGACTGGATTATTGCAACTCTCTCTACATGGGGCTCCCCTTGAGGTGTACCCGGAGGCTTCAGTTGGTCCAGAATGCAGCCGCGCGAGCAATTATGGGCACGTCTAGGTTTGCCCACGTAACACCGCTCTTGCGCGAGCTGCACTGGCTACCTGTCGTCTTCCGGGTGCGCTTCAAGGTGTTAATTACCATCTTCAAAGCGCTCCATGGCTCGGGACCTAGCTACCTGCGGGATCGGATCCTGCCCCATACATCCTCACGGCCGATTCGCTCCCACAGAGAGGGACTTCTCCGGGTGCCGTCCACTAGACTTTGTCAGCGGGCGACGCCCAGGGGAAGGGCCTTCTCTGTGGCGGGCCCAGCCCTCTGGAATGACCTTCCCCCCGATATCAGGACAACCACGGACCTCCGCTCCTTCCGCTTAAAATTAAAGACGCACTTTTTTTCGTCTGGCCGGCCTTGGGTAGTCTCTTTTTAGGTTAGGGGTTTTTAGGGGTAATTTTTAGTTTAGTTTATGGGTTTTAGCGCAGGATCAATTTAATCTATTTTTAACTTTGTATTTTGTATTTGTCTGTGGTTTTATTTGTATTTTTAATTGCCTGTGCCCCGCCTCGAGTCCCCTTGGGGAGAGAGAGCGGGATATAAAATTAAATTATTATTATTATTATTATTAGCCAAACCCACCCGTGTGACTTTTAGACCTGGATGATACTATTTACAGTCGCGCGGGGGGCGCCAAATGTTTTCTTCTTCCTAGGGGGGCATGACAGAAAATAATTGAGAAGCACTGCTTTAAGGGGAGGAGACTCCTCCCCTTAAGTCTCCTCCCCTTAAAGTGACCCTTGAACAGGAGCTGTGAAAATATTCTCTCATTAATAAGTCCTGTAAATTGGCTGATGTATCAGGGATACCGGATAGCTCAAGGCATAGAAAGGCTTGCCTCATATGCCGGAAAGCACCGGTTCAAATCCCAGTAGAAGGAGTATGGCAAGCTGAAGAAGGCTAATAAGCCTGAAATGGATCCATCCTGGTCTCTTTATTTTCAGCCCTTAAAAATCTAACATACATACATACATACATACATACATACATACATACATACATACATACATACACACGCATACTTATAAGTGGTAAATGGGAATGAATATTGAATAAGATTTATTAAAGGAGATGAGTAAATATTACTGATGTTTGGTTAAAATAGGCTACAGGGAATAATAATTTTGGAGGATAGTAGAACTTAAAACATGTGGCTATGTTTTAAGTTTCTATTGGTATGTTTTAAAATGAAGGACGTATAATACAATTATAATTAATTAAGGAAGGCATGGAAAAGATAAAGTTTATAAATATATTAGATGTGACACACTTGAAATAATGTGAAATAATATGAAACTTGGATGAATATCAAAGAGACTTACGGAAATATTTTGTAATCAGCAGAAACTCTTTCTATATCATGTGAGATTAAGGATTTTTATTGTGTTTAAAAATAAAACAAATAAAAAACTTATTAACAAAAAAAAATACCATTTCAATTTTCCCCAATCTTCAGCAAAAAGTTGCTAAAAGGTTTCTAGTTGTTTATAAAAGTATTTATATTTTTATCCCCGACCAAACAGCTCAATTTTGTCATTTCTGCAAATTCTACCATCTTTACAATCATCTCCCCCATTGTGGATGTTTCACTATTTCTCCGTCTTTGTGCATAGAGCAGTCTTATTATTTTTTTCTTACGACCAAAAACTGAAATATAAAATGTAATACAATATTGTCTAAACCAGTGTTTCTCAACCGTGTCAACTTGAAGATGTCTGGACTTCAACTCCCAGCATTCGCTGGCTGGGGAATTCTGGGAGTTGAAGTCCAGACATCTTCAAGTTGACAAGGTTGAGAAACACTGGTCTAAACAATGGGAGAAACAGCCAGGAAAGGAATAAAACTGTGCATCTTTTGGGGAAAAAATAAATTAGTGCAACAGCCACTGCCAATGTTAAAACCAAAGTCTTCTCACAAAATTACAATTTGTCCTGGATAGTTTTGCAGTCTGCTAACAAAAATATAGCATTCTCCTCATCAGATCAGTCCCAGAGGAGGTTATTAAGGGTGCTATTAATTAATGGTGGCTAATAGAAAGGAGAATGCTGAAGTACGTGCAAACTATCTCAATCACCCTGTCTGGAAAAGGACACAAAAGGTGTGTAAATCTTTCTCCCAGGACCATCAGTGGCAAGGTATTATGTCTGGCTGGTGACAATATTTGTCTGTGTGGAATGGAAAGTTACTATTAAAATAATTGGGTGAAGAGAAAGATCTACTTCAAAGACTATCTTGATCCAGATCAAGAATATGCTGCTTATATTCTAGGATGACCGTCTCAGGGCCTCTCACCCAAAATTCGGTGGAAAAGCCCAACCTTTATTCCAGAACGGGGGGAAAAAACAGAAACCATGTATAATTAATTTGGAGAACCATCCCAGAGGCTAATATGAACCAGTATTTTATTTGTTAAAAAATCACTCAGCAGATACAACTACAAGAGGTAAGCAAGTTCACAAGACTCTAGTACACATTTGTGGAAGAAAACTTATGAAGCAGCAGTTAAAGAATTTGAGTGATTGTAGCATTCCCGGAATGACCTTCTCCATAGAGAAATGATATTCCAAACCCTTCTGCATCTCCTTCTTACCAATAACCATGCATGTTTTGTGGTGTAAGGCCAACTTTCCATCTGTCTTTTGTGGGTGAACATTTTTTTTATCATCTTCCAATAGAAGACAAGAATCCTTAGTGCTCTTTGAGCATGGTTACAGGTAATCCTCAAGTTACAACCAAATTGAGACCAAAATGTCTGTTACTAAGCAAGACAAAAGTGAGCTTTGCCCCATTTTACAGCCTTTCCTGCCATAGTTGTTAAGTGAATCATTGCGTTTGTTAAGTTAGTAACACCAGGGTGTCAAACTCAATTTCATTGAGGGCTGCATCAGGGTTGTGTTTGACCTTGGGGTGGGGGGCAGCTCAACCTCACTTATGTCAAGGGCTCCTGTGATGGCCTGAGCTCTCTGCCGGTGAAAATGGGTTCTCCATTTTTGGCTGTGGCGGCCTCCTGCAATCCTCTGCCAGTGAAAATGGAGCTCGGGAGGGCAGTCTGCAGCCCTCCTGAGCTCTGATTTTGCTGGCAGAGGCACTGCGGGCCAGTGCTTTGCTGTTTCCAGAGTGGGCCCGTGGGCCAGATCTAAGCACCCCAAGATCCAGCCCCTGGGCCTTGAGTTTGATACCCCTAAGTAACACAGTTAATAAGTGAATCTTACTCCCCCTTCTTTCTTTGCTTGTCAGAAGATCATAAAAGGTGATCACTTGAACCCAGGACACTGCAATCATCATAAATATAAGCCACTTGCCAAGCATCTGAATTTTAATCATGGGGATGCTGCAATTGTCATAAAGTGTAAAAAAACACAATCATTAGTCACTTTTGGCAATGTTAGTATAACTGCATAACCACTGAACAAAAAGCTTGTAGGTCAAGCGATACCTGTATGTGATTGCAGAATTTCATTACTCTACTAGATAACATCTTCAGTGCATGCAACCAAAAACAGAGTGCACCAAGGCCTTCATCACACACACCCCACCCACTTGTTGGGTAAGAACTAAGCCTCACAAACTTTATTCAATAGGATCTCTACAAGCATCCAGGGAAGCATCAGGCTGACAGTGAGGAACATGGCACCAAGCTCGTAGGAACTCAAACTGTGCTGCTTCCAATGGTTTATTTTGCTTATAAGCACCCAACAGAGCTCCATAAAGGAAAGAATTCAACCCTTTTGCCCTGAATAACTTAACTGCAACAAGGATTAAATTGGTGCCGCTGTGGCCAGTAAATCAAATTATGGCATTGGAAACCCTCTGCACTTAAATAGTGCTTTCTTCCAAGCAGTGAAAATGTGGGGAAAATGTCTATTATTTAAGGTCCTGGACTGGTTCAGAGAGGAGGTCATTTATTTTCCAATTATGAAAGAAGCTGGCACCCTTTGTAGTGAATAGGACATTTTTACTTTGGAATAATTCTAAGGGGGGAATTCTGGGGATTGTGGTCCACACAGCTTAAAGTTGCTGAGGTTGAGGAACGTTGGTTTATGGAACAATGTCTGTCAAGACCAGCAGATCAGTACTCCAGGCAGTTTAAATAAATATAGGTTTATTGTAAGCTAATGTTCTCTACAAGAATCTGAACTGCTAATGGCCAAAGCAAATTGAAGGCAGATAAGAGTTAGTGGAATTCAAGATGGGCAAGACTTAGATTTCTTGTGGGAAGGAAGGTACTGGAGACTGATGGCACATTTGACCCCCTCCCTCGGGCTTCCTCTCCTCATCTCTGACATCATCAGAGGATGAAACTCTTTTTTGGACAGAACATTAACAACATGGTTGTTTTAAAAAAAGGAAAAGAGAAGGGAAACTATTAGGCACTTTTGTTCAAGTTCTGCTGAGATGGGAGAAGTAGAGAAACCTCCAGAGATTACACCTAACCAACATGGTGTAATTTTTATCCAGCACTCAAAGTAAAGATGAATGCATAATTGTGCCTCTCAGCCTAGCCCAAATATTTTTCTATAAATATTGAATCAAACACTGCCTTTGTATGGAAGAAGGCATCAAGACTGCAACATCGTGCATTGTGTTTCTGTAATATTTTATGTATAAACCATATAATGTATTTTTTATCTTTTTTAATACTATAAGCTGCCCAGAGTTACCCTGTGGTAAGATGGGCAGCCAATAAATCTAATAAATAAATAAATAAACAAACATTCCAGCTAGAATATTTTGATATATATGATGCAGGACCATATACTGATCAAAGACTGAAAGAACAACTGCGTTGTGTCAGTATAGATTTGTTTCTTTGGGGTTTCTCCCTTCCCTTCTGTGTTAACTTTATTGTTGGAATGGACTACTGATATTGCTTCCCAGCACAAACAATCTTCCTATTTCTCCAAAGACTCCTTAGCAGCCTATACTTTCCATTCCGAAAACAAATTCCCACGAGGAGAGTTTCCTTATTATGTTTATCCTGGGACAGAACCAAAGGGAATCAGGGATATGTTTGGACAATGAAACAGCATGCTGGCTGGGGAATTCTGGGAGTTGAGGTCCATGAATCTTAAAGTTACCAAGGCTGATAAACAGTGATCTAAATCATCTCCTCCTGTTCTTTTCCTTAAAGCAAAAGAAAAGAATGATGTTCCCACGAGGGTGCATTTCACCAGAAGGCAAGTAAAAGGTGGAGTAGCCAAAGAGATAACAGATGTTTCCACAGATATTCTTTCTCCACAGGAGACCCCAATATGATTCCTAATTTGTTGGTAATGCCATTCATACATATATATATATATATATATATATATGTTTAGAAAACAAAAGGAAGTAAATAGCCAACGCAAAGGGACACAAAGGGGAGAGAGAAATGTGTTTCTTGTTTTTAATACCTCCCCATTGATTAGGAATTCTCTGTGTCCAGAGAATTGGCTATTTACTTGTTCATTTCTCCATGGTGAACACTCTCCTCTGGCATCCCTTTTCAGTGTCCAACTCTCTCAAACAGAAACACTACAAACACTGATGATAACACTTATTTAGTTGGGTAATGAAACATCCACAAGCAAAAAACAAACAAATAAAAAAAAACCTCAGGGAGCACTAAATATTCAACAGTTAAAGCAGCCTTTTTCTATCAATGTCTTCCAGCTTCACTGGATTGATATGTTCCAGAATTGGCTAAAACCTCTGAGATTCTGGGAGATTGATCACAAAAAATTCAAATACATTCTGAAAAATAAATAGTAGTTCTTGACTTGGGACCAAAATTTCCATTGCTAAGGAAAGCAGTTACTAAGTGAGTCACACCAGTAGTGGAATTCAAATTTTTCTTTTATTACCAGTTCTGTGGGTGTGACTTGGTGAGCATGGCAGGAGAAGGATCTTGCAAAATCCCCATTTCCTTTCGATCAGCTGGGACTCAGAGGGAAGCAGAGAATAGATGGAGGCAGGGCCAGTCAGAGGTAGTATTTACCGGTTCTCTGAACTACTCAAAATTTCTGCTACTGGTTCTCTAGAACTGGTCAGAACCTGCTGAATACCACCTCTGAGTCACATTCAATTGTATACCCTTTTTTTGCTACTAATAAGGAAATTATTGTAGATTTTAGATTTAGATTTTATTCGTATTTATATACCACCCTATTTCCCTTGCGGGACTCAGGGCAGTGAACAGGCACTAATAAAATGACAATAAACAACAAATACAATAAAAACGTCTTAAAAATGGATTAAACTAAAATGCCTGTACTAAAATCACAGTAAAACCCCTATTAAAAGCCAAATTTAAAAACTATGCCAGGTTGTTAAATGAATCATGTAATTGTTAAGTGAATTAAGTTCCCCACCTTGACTTTGCATGTCAGAAGCCACAAGGTTACAAATGGTTGATCACATGATCACAGACACTAGAATTGTGATAAATAATTGCTAGTTATCAACGGTCTAAATTTCCATTACATAGGGATGCCTCAATGGTCATAAGTGTAAGAATTGGTCTTAACTTTTTTTTTCCAGTGGCTTATTTTAACTTTAAATGATCATTAAATGAATGGCTGTAGATTGAGGACTATCTCTATATAGATATAATGGAATTTTAATTTTAAAGCGAAGAAAAAGAACAACCATTTGCAATTGCCAGCTGAACATTAAATCCCAAAACTTGTGAGGAGTCCTGCAGATTATCTTAAGTATCTTTTTTCTGCTAAGATTTATTAATTTACTAGCTGTGCATCATGACAAAATGATGAGATCGGGCTATACAGGATAAATTCGGTTCACAATCTTGTGAACTGGTGGTCAGTGGTGGTCTGTGATTGGAAGACATATTGTGCCTGCCTCCTTGAGTCCAGAAGCAGTTCCATAGGTGGAAGATGTAGACATTTTAGTGAGGTACCAACGTTTAGTACGGTAAGGAGCCGCAGACCACTCCTGAGGGAAGGAATGGAATGTCTGCCAGTGTGAACTGAAGGAATGGAATGTGAGGCAACTGGCAGTTGGAACAGAGTTCTTTTCAGGTGGGGAGGGGGAATAGAATCCTTAGCATAAGAGCATGTTAATACTTAAAAAGAATACTAATGATCTGATGGTCATTTTGAAAAATCCTTTCTTAGCGAGCAACTAAAAGCCAAGATAAACATATGTGCCAAATTTCAATGTTTATTGTTTCTTGAATTTGTATACCGCCCTTCTCCCTTGTGGGACTCAGGGCGGTGAACAGGCATAATAAAAACAACAAAGACATGAATATATAAAATATATCAAGTTTGTTGGCTTTACAGTTCTGGAGATTTTGTGAGGATGCATGAGTAGTATTTTGCTTTTTGATATGTATGTATGTATGTATGTGTATGTATGTATGTATGTATGTATGTATGTATGTATGTATGTATGTATGTATGGTTTTTGAGCTGATCAATAAATATATATATGCATGCATGCATGCATGCATACATACATACATACATACATACATACATACATACATACATACATATATTTCACGTATTTATTATGTAAATGTATGTGGTAAATTTATTATTATTAGATGATCAGTTGGTTCATCATTGAGTCTGTAATGCCAGAAAAATCTGGCCATTTCTTTCTCCAGCTAAATTGCTTGCTGTTCAACTTAACATGAAGATATGCACTAACTTTCTAAAGAAGAAAAATTGATGTATTGTATGAACACCTTGAAAGCAAGGATGGCCTGCATGGATAGGAAGGTATGAAGAGACATAATAAACAGTATAATTGGTATAAACTAGATTTAGCTAGATTTCCTTCCCTTTTCTTAACTTACACCTTTGCTTATTATTTCCTTTTCTATACTTCGCATAATGTTGCTCATGCTGAAAGGAAATAGGGTGATTGGTATAATGTGTACGTACTTCATCTATGATTGCTTTCCTTGGCCTTTCAACCAAGTTCCAAGCAGTCTAACGTATAATTGTGCCTGCATATTTAGGAACATGAATAATTCCTGCAGAAGCTTTTATAAACGCACAAAACAGTCAGACTGATGCTTAGAAAAAGAATGTCAGAAAATCCCAGAAGAGTCACACAGAAGAGTTGTTCATTTTAAGGAATATATAACTTGGCTTCAATCCAAATGTTCCACAGAGTATATCTTAAGCAACCAGGTGCTCACAAATCAAACCACTTAGAAAAACAAAAACATTTTAATTCTGCCATTAAAAAGTGTCAAGAAAAGATATCCCGCATTTAGAAGCAGGCAACTATAAGCTGAACAATTTTCACAGGGCTAAAAATGAAACAAGCCTTGTTTCCGTAGCTATATAATTACAGTGATATTTATTAATTGGAACCGCTAAGAACATCATCACCATTTTCTCCCTTGAACTTAAAATGGATTTGCTGTAAACATATTCAACAAACAGGAAGCTATTTTCTGTATGAGGCTGACTTAATTGCTCTCTTCACCAGTAATAGGCTTTTTGAGTTTTAAACTCCTGTAGTTGTTGCTGATATCTCCCATGGTATCATTAATGATAGCAAGCAATATCCAGGCTAACCCAATTTTTTAACTTCTACTTGCTACTTATAGTCTCCTATTTTCATCTCCTTCCACATATGATTCTGATCTTCTCTATTAGAGGTAACCCAAGAGTAAGTATACATCTTAGCATTTGCATATATATATATATATATATATATATATATATATATATATATATATATATATATATATATATATATATATATATATATATATATATATATATATATATATATATATATATATATATATATATATATATATATATGAAACAAATCTGGACACACATGAAAGAGCACGGTCATACATTTGACTTTCAAGAGGCAGAAGTTGTGGTCCATGATGCAACAAAAGGGGGACATCTACTCAAAGAAGCCTGGTTCTCTGACAATAATTCCATCAACTGACACATTGACTTGCTACCGGCCTACCAAGCGTTGAGGCACCAAGAAAGATCTAGCAGGAGAAGCAGAGACCAACTTCTATCTGAGAGTAGGGAACGACAACACACTCCCACCTTTGGACATGCAGATATGGACATGGCCAGCCCAGGTCAAATGCAGGGGAGCCTGTCAGAATTACCTCAAACTATAACGGAGGTAAACAATGAAAAATGAGCCCGGCCAGTTACAAGATCAAAGGCAAAACCACAAATGAAGCTGGCTGGAATATCAGCCAGGCCTGTGAGACAGAAGAAAACGGAGGGTGACATGGGGGGAAGCCAGAGAAAATGCCTCTGAATCAACATTGGATAGCTCAGCGTTATTTTCTGGGGAAGAACAGCCCAGGCTAGGTTTGATAGGGGAGAAAGGAATACAAACATCGATTAACATGCCTGACGCAAGAAAAACAACAGGGCTAATCACAGGTGGGAGGCGATTGGATGGACCTATCACACGTGCAATGGCTAAATTGATTAACATTGTATAAAGGCAAGTATCCCTTTTATGGCTTTTACACTCTGACGATGTTAGCAGTTGCTAACGAAAGCTCAGTGAGCAATATATTTTAAATATATTTTATATTTTAAAGTTCCAGAGATCATCATGTCTGTTTCTTTTATAACTACACCTGGAACTCACATTTTTAGGACAATTCGATATATATATATATATATCACAGTACCATGGCAACTCCACAGCGCTGTACAGTAGAAGCCATTTTAAGACAATATGGTACAAGCCATTTTAAGGCACAACAGTTTGTATCTTAACAGAACACCACCACCATCCCTGCATGGGGTGTTAGGGGTGTCTTACCTCCACAGTATTTCTTTCCAGAGGGTAATCTGTGTACGAAGTTTGGTTGAAATTGCTTGAGGCGTTCCAGAGTTATGCTGGAACATACATACAAACAGCCATTAATATATATAGAAAGATAATATTACACACAAGCACGCACACACACACACACACACTCACACACTGTTTTCCTGAAAGTAAGATCCAACTGGAAAATAAATCCTAGCATGATTTTTCAGGATGCTCGTAATATAAGCCCTACCAAAAAGTAAGGCCCAGTTAAGATTGTCAGCCAAATGAATGCATTTAGTACTGCATGTCCCCCAAAATAAGACCTAAACAGAAAATAAGCCCTAGTGGGGTTTTTGGAGCAACAATTAATATAACACCCAGTCTTATTTTTGGGGAAGTGTGTGTGTGTGTGTGTGTGTGTGTGTGTGTGTGTGTGTATCAGTTGCAGGAACTGGGTATGTCCAATGTAATGAGAGGAAAGACTACGGGTGACATGATAGCAATCTTCCAATATTTAAGGGGCTTTATGTTGTTTCCAGAAAAAAAATAAAAACAGGAAAAAAAACTAATCTAAGAATTTTTGCTGTGCTATAACTGTGATAAAGACACACATCAGCTTCTATTCCTAATATTGAACATTTCACAAATAGCGATCAATGCATTAACTACAATGCATTAAGCAATCAATTAATATTGTAATCCAGAAACAGTTCATAAGACGTATTTAATTATTTATTGTAAGGAAAAGGTGGATAATCAAAATGCAGCTCTTGGGAGACAAGGCCATTGTACCATCTCAGTTGATATGAAAACTGACCACAATAACGTTGACTGGGACTGCTGTCTACAGAAGTGAAATACAGGGTCAAGTTCCTTCAATCCAGGAGAACTATTACCATCTGCTCAGTATATTGGACTCCAGTCTTTCTCCTTCATCTATTAATGAATAAAGTATTTCTTTGGATGCTTATGCTCCATTTTCCTCACAGTTGAGTGCTTTTCTTCAATGGCACAAGATAAATATTTGGAGTGTGTGGAGTTTGGGAGATGTGCATCCATTGAATGAAGCTTAGACTGAAGGACCCTTTTGAAGTACTTGGATAAAATAAAAAATACTGTATTTTTCAGAGTATAAGACGCACCTTTTTCCCCTCAAAAAAGAGGCTGAAAATCTGGGTGCATCTTATACACTGAATACAGCATTTTCTGCCTCCTGAAACCCCACCCCCTTCACCAAAATGGATGTGCATAGACTTATGGAGGCTTTCAGAGAGCTCCTAGGAGCTGGGAAGGGGAGAAATGAGCAAAAAATGGGCAGTTTTTTTGCTCAATTCCTCCCCCCCCCCCCCCCCCCCGGATTCTATGAGCCTAAATACTATCCTTGCCCTTTTTTGGACACAAAACTGACCCATTTTCATGAAATATGGGACATTTTTTCCTCATTTTTGCTCCCCACGCACCAGAAGCACTCTACAAGCTTCCTAAGGGCTATTCATGCGCTTCCTCCCCCCTTTTTCATGAAAAACGGGCGATTTTTGGGAGGTTTGCAGAGTGCAAAACCTTTTTTAAAAAAAATTTGCCTCTTCAAAACCTTGTACTCTTATACTCCAAAAAATATAGTATCTTCCCATTCACTTTCATGTACCAGAATGGAATGGCCACACTCTTAACCAGTAAACAAAATTTCTGTTTCTAAGCAAGGTGATTGTTAAACGAGTTGCCCCCAATTTTGTGATCTTGTTGAGCGAATTACTGTAGCAGCTGAATAACTCATGCTATTGTTAAGTGAATCCAGCTTCCCACATCAACTTTGTTTAATGAGCAAAGCCATCTGGGAAAATTGCAAACAGTGATTACATGAACCTGAGAGATCGCAACTGCTATAACACATACCAGTTGCCAATTGTCCAAATTTTGATCAAGGGACCTTGGAAATTGCTACGATGATCATAAGTGCAAAGACCATTCACAAATCACTTTTTCTAGGGCTGTTGTAAACTTTGAATATTTGCAAAATGAATGGTTGTGAGAACTTCCTCTATATAGTTACACTTATATATCTGATAGACTGATGTGGTTATGGTCACTTTCCTATAACTATAAATAAATGCACAAAGAAGCTCCAGGGGGGTCTTTCTGTTTCCCATAGCATCAGATTTTCATTGCAGGGGAATTCAATGAAAACAGGTGTTTGTGGCCTTATCCTTAACTGTAATTCCATGCTTTGGAAATATTTTTAAGAGCTCCTGGGATTATATATAGCCCCTGGCACCTAGGGCTAAAACTAAAGGTTCTCCTCACACAAATGTGCTAGCCGTTCCTGACACTAGGGGGCGATGACCATCTCCGTTTCAAAGCCAAAGAGTCAGCACTGTCCGAAGACATCACCATGGCCATGTGGCCAGCATGACAAAACACCGAAGGCGCATGGAACGCTGTTACCTTCCCACCAAAGGTGGTCCCTATCTTCCTACTTGCATTTTTTACATGCTTTCAAACTGCTAGGTTGGCAGAAGCTGGGACAAGTAACGGGAGCTCACTCCGTTACACAGTGCTAGGGATTCGAAACGCTGAACTGCTTATTTATTTATTTATTTATTTATTTATTTATTTATATTTATATCCCGCCCTTCTCCATAGAGGACCCAGGGCGGCGCACAGGAAATTTAAAAATATACAAAAGTACAAAAATAAATACATAATTTAAAATAAATATTAAATTATCCCGATCCTATGCTAAAAACCAAATTGTTAAAATACCCAATTTAAAACTTTCTAAAAGTCCCCGTGCTGACCATTCTGATGGACAAGGTCAGTCTTAGCCACTGAGCCACAGTGTCCCTTTACAGGGGCTATAGAATAGGAAATGGTGCTATTCTTGTTTGCTCTTCCCCTTAACTTTCTCCACTGACAAATTGGCTATGGAAGGTGCAAGCAGAAAGCAATATTCATTTGAGAATTTCTTTGCAATGGAATCCATTCATTATTTTCTTCAAGGAATTATGATATGATATATGATATTCAGTTAATCTCATTTAACTATCAGTTGCCCCAAAGTTGCTGTTCAAAAGGCAACTGGATTTTTTGGGTTTTTTTCCTTGAAAATGTTTCACTTCTCATCCAAGAAGCTTCTTGGATCAAAAATGAAAGTTTTGAACAATACCTTTGGGACAACCATGACATGGATAATTGAGATCCTCCATAGACATTTAACAACCAGTTGCATAGTGACTTTCCACAGTTACGACAGGCTTCCCCAGAGCTATTTAGAACCCATTGTTGAAGTTTGAATGGTTGCACCTCTCTGTGCTCACATTTTTGGAGCTTGGCAACCAACTTGTAATTATTCACAGCATCTTATGGGGAGAACATGTGTTAAAATATTCATGACTGGGAGAGACATGGGAACAAGGTCAGCCAATAAATAGGCATAGCAACTAAGTTAGCCAATTGGAGCCTGAAGAGATCTGAGTCTGTGCAGAGAATTGAAACAGAAACTTAAGAAGAAAACAGTCTACTGCTCTGAGAAGTAAACTAGTAGTCTGTCTGGGCTTGTCTGTTGAAATGAAGCTAACCGCTTGTGTTTGCCTGTAACTCTCCTGCCTTGTGTTTCCTTGGAAGAACCACCTGTTGGTATTGTACATTTATTCATCTATTCTTTTGTATATAAAGAAGTTAATTAATCCAGCTGAATCAGTTATCTGTGTGTGCTTTTGGATTTGAATTTATGCAACAAACTCTGACAACATGGCCATAACATTTGACATTTTTTCTCGTTTTCTGTATTTACTTCTGGTTTCCAGCAAAAATTTCTGTAAAATTGGGCACGGTTGCATTAACAATTGCCATGGCTTATGACTGTAATTCCAGGCTCAATTAAAGTCGTAACTTGAGGACTGCACCTATGTAGCATTGGATAGTTATCATTGTTTGAATGGGAGTACAAAAGGCAATGGGATTTGATCTCATTTACTTGCTTACAGCCGCCCTCTTTTAAGTAAAAATAAAAATGAAATAACTTCAAAAAAAATACTGTGAACTGCATTCCCATCATTTCCTCCTCAAATCTCTTTTCTGAGATTCATTTAGTTCCTGTAAAAAAAGGTTAAAAGAAAAGTGCCTTTCACGGAGAGTGAACAGTTTATGGTGTTATATGTAAAGGGGAAGCAGGATTTGTTTTAAATGTAAAATATGAATTCCCCCATGGTCTTCCAACTGTTCCACATTTAATTTTGATAATGTTCCAGTGCTATTTATTCTCAGATTATTCACGATACTGGCACAAAATCTTAATAGACATATTGTTAAAAATGTAATGGTGGGTGTTTCCTTCAGACCAAATTGCACATAATTATACAGTCACAGCAACTGAAGAAATTGGAGCAGGTTGAATCTAGGCCAGAAACACGACCATTACATTGCAATTGACTTTTGATTTGTTTAAGGCATTTAGCAGAGAGAAACAATAAAAGGCATCATTTAAAAACTCCTATTGTTACATCCTGATTGCCCCGTTCATTCTATGTTCCGTTCATGTCATTTTTGTTGGGGTCCAGTCATAATACTTTCCATCCCCTTTCATAATTAATCTATTTTTAAAAAAAAGTGTATATGAAATTTTGCACTGGGTTGCATAAACACAAAGCAGCAGCACATTTTATGTGTTTAATCATAATCAGGTTGCTTTGTTTCACAAGGGGGACTTCAGCGTCAATTCTTGGACACCACATGTTCAATTTGCCGCTTTCAGGGTTTGTAACCCACATATAAACATAAAATAGGCTGAATAGGTATACCATCTTATCAAGGTTAACATTAACCGGCTTTAGAATGGTCTCCAAATGTTGTTACTTAACTCCTCAACTTACTTGATTAAATTGTACTGGGCAATCTGGACACTGTTAACCTTTACATAAGCCAATTATTCTTTACTATGCCAAGAAAAAGAGAAAGCTGATTAAGACTGTACTCCAACTGTTAATGACAGAGAAATCATATCTCAGGTGAAAAGCCCAGGTTCTTCAAAGAAAAGATTCTGGAAATTCTAGCTCTAAAGACTAAATACCAAATAATGGGAAAAGGGTTTGATTGAGACATTTCAGGCAGGTAAAGGTAAAGGTTCCCCGTGCACATATGTGTTAGTTGTTCCTGACTTTAGGGGGTGGTGCTCATTTCCATTTCAAAGCCGAAGAGCCAGCGCTGTCCAAAGACGTCTCCGTGGTCACGTGGCTGGTAAGACTAAACACCAAAGGCGCACGGAATGCTGTTGCCTTCCTTCCAAAGGTGGTCCCTATTATTTCTACTTGCATTTTTACATGCTTTCGAACTGCTAGTCTGGCAAAAGCTGGGACAAGTAATGGGAGCTCACTCCATTAGGCGGCCCTAGGTATTCGAACCGCCAAATTGCCAACCTTTCGAACGACAAGCTCTGCATCTTAGCCATTGAACCACCGAGTCCCTTTCCCATTTTAGGTAGTCCTCAATTTATGATTGTAACTGAGCCAGGAATTATATGCCTGTTCACTGCCCTGAGTCCTGCAAGGGAGAAAGGTGCTATACAAATTCAATAAACATAAACATTAACATAGTTATAAGCTATGTCAGTCATTAATCAGATCACCATGTAATCACGCTTAATTAGTAGTAGTTGCTAAGCGAACCAGTTTTCTCCAATGAGCTTTTTTTTTTTTGTTGAACACCGGAAGGAAATGATGGAAACTGGCAAAAAAAAAAAAGTGCCAAAAGTCATGGTCACATGATGACAGGATGTTACAAATGACCATAAATATGAACCAGAGCCAAGTGTCCAAAATCACATGGGGTGTGTGTGTGTGTGTGTGGCTATTAAACTTCAAAAATGGTTTGTGGGTAATTCCACTGAAACTTTGAATGATTGCTAAGCAGCTAGTTGTGAGGCTGTTATGGGATTAGAGAATTATCAAGATGAAAACTTCAGACATTTACTACAAAGCAGAATAACAAAGTTGGAAGGGGCCTTCTAGCCCAACCCCTTGCTCAAACAGTAAACCCTACACCATTTCAGACAAATGTTAGCCAAATCCCTTCTTTGTTGTTGATACTTGTGAAGTCGTGTCCGACTCATCATGACCCCATGGACAATGTTACTCTAAGTCAGTGATGATGAACCTTTTTTGGCTTATGTGCCAGAAGCGAGGGAGCGCAGGGGGGTTGTGTGTGGGCATGCCACACCCACAATGCTTTGTGCACGACCCCAATGCATATGCGAGCAGGACCAACGCTTCCCCCATTTTTGACGTGCTTTTTTTCACCCTCCCCAGGCTCCAGGGGCTTTATAGGAGCTTGGGGAGAGTGAAAATAGCCTTTCCCTGAGAGGCCAGTAGGCCAACTGATAGGGCAACACCTTGCGTGGCCTGACAAATGCCTCTGCCACCTGTGGCACACGTGCTATAGGTTTGCCATCATGATTCTAGGCTGTCCTGCTCTCTACCATCTTCTGGAGTCCATTTAAGCTCACACCTACTCCATCCAGCTACCTCATTCTCTGTTGTCCCCTTCCTCTTTTGCCCTCAATCTTCCCCAGCATGAGGCTCTTCTCCAGTGAGTCTTTCCTTCTCATTAGGTGGACAAAGTATTTGAGGTTCATCTTCAGGATTTGGCCCTCTAAAGAGCAGTCAGGGTTGATCTCCTCTAGGACTGACTGGCTTGATCTCCAGTCCAAGGGACTCACAGGAGTCTTCTCCAGCACCATAGTTCAAAGCAGAGGTGATATTCATCAGGTTCTGACCACTTCTGGAGAACCAGTAGCAGAAATTTTGTGTAGTTCGAAGAACACCACCTCTGACTGGCCCCACCCCCATCTATTCTTTGCCTCTGGAGTACCAGCTGATTGGAAGGAAATGGTGATATTGCAGTAACTTTCCCCTGCCATGCCCACCAAGCGATGGCCTCTAAGTTACATCATGCCCACCAAGTTATGCTCACAGAACTGGTAGTAATTTTTTTTTAACCTGGCTGGAAGGCCTCAATTCTTTGGTGCTCAGTCTTTCTTATGGTCCAACTTTCACGGCCATACATTGCAACTGGGAAAGCCATACATTGCAACTGGGAAAACCATAGCCTTGACTATACTCACTTTTGTTGGCAGGATGATGTCTCTGCTTTATAGTATGCTGTCTAGATTTCCCATTGCCTTCCTCCCCAGGAGCAAGCGCCTTTTAATTTCTTGGCTGCAGTCCCCATCTGTGGTGATCTTGAAGCCCAGGAAAATAAAATCTGTCACTACCTCTTCAATCCCTTCTTAGAAACCTTCAATATTGGAGCACCAACAACATCTGGAAACAAATTGTTCCTTTGATTAATTGTCCTAACTATCAGGAAATTTCTCTCCTTATTTCTAGGTTACTTCTCCTTGATTAATGTCTATGGAGATTGTCAGTCATAGTTATTCCAAAGGTGCTTTTTCAAGAGGCTACTGGACTTTCTGGTTTTCCTCTGAAGACATTTTGCTTCGCATCCAAGAAGTGAAATGTCATCCAGAGCTGAAGAAGCTTCATGGATGAGAAGCAAAGCATCTTAAAAAAAAAATCCAGAAAGTCCAGTTGCCTGTTGAAAAAGTATCTCTAGGTTCTCCTTGATTAGGAGATTTCTGTCCCGTCCCTTCACTGTTGAACACAGGCGCAGGCTGTTGGCGATTAATAATAATAAAGTAATAATAATAAAGTTGAATTTATTAACCGTTCTCTCTCCCCACAGGGACTCGGGGCGGTGCACAGGGAGAATAAAAACAATAAATATACAAAATACATACAATTTAAAACAGATTAAACTAATTCCTGTGCTAAAATCCCTTTAACTAAAAATCCCCACTAAATATAAATAAACATTAAAAAACCCATAGAGAGAGAGACTACCCTAGGCCGGCCAGGCGGAAAAGATGAGTCTTCAATTTCAGGCGGAAGGAGCGGAGGTCCGTGGTCGTTCTAATATCGGGGGGAAGGTCGTTCCAGAGGGCCGGGCCCGCCACAGAGAGAGCCCTTCCCCTGGGCGTCGCCCGCTGACAAAGTCTAGTGGACGGCACCTGGAGAAGTCCCTCTCTGTGGGAGCGAATCAGCCGTGAGGATGTGTGCGGCAGGATCCGATCCCGCAGACAGATTAGTCTGTCTTGTCTCCATCTCAAACTTAAGTTGGGAGATAGGGCGGTATATAAATATGAACAAATAAAATAAATAAATGCAAATAGTTCCTGTAGTCTGCAATGTTTCTGGAAATCTGTTCATACCAGAAAAAAAAATGCAAATGATCAGCTCTCAGCAAGTAATTACATTCCCCACTATCCAGTCAGAGTTGAAGAAGCTTCTTGGATGAGAAGTGAAACAACTTCAAAGAGAAACAAGAAAGTCCAGTTTCCTCTTGAAAAAGCACCTTTGGGACAACCATGACCTGGATGACTGAGAATTAAGTCCTGGGTCCTCTGTGGAGAAGGGCGGGATATAAATTTAAATAAATAAAAAAATAAAATAAAAATCCCCATAGACATTTTTCTTGATTAGTTTCCATCCATTGCTTCTTGTCCGGCCTTCAGATGCTTTAGAGATGCTTTAGGTCGACTTCCTCTTCTTTGTGACATATCCTCAAATATTGGAACATTGTTATCATGTCACCCCTACTTCTTTTCACTAGAGTAGACCAACCCAATATCTGAAATTGTTCTTCCTATGTTTTAGCCTCCATCCCCCTAATCCTCAATTTGTTAACTGTTAAAGTTATGTCCCAGTTCATATCAGCAGCTGGCTCACATTTATGGTTGTTTGCCTCTCTTGTAGTCACATGGCTGCAATTTTTGGCATTTTTGCTGGTTTTGGGCATTAACTTCATTTCTAACAAAAAGCACCAATGGAGAAAAAATGGATTTGCTTAACAATGCTCAGAATAAAGATAATAAAATTGGGTCAGTCAAGTGGTCATTTACTGCACCATGATGGGTAGGCTCCATTACAATCATAAATCAAGGCCTGTCTGCTTCCATCTCACCATTCTAAACTAAAGTTAACCTAAATCTTAAACTAAGCTTCTCAATGGGTGCCTTGCAGATGTGTTGCAATTGCAAATTGCAGGCTGGCACAGAATTTCGGATTTGCCATTCCAAAATAATTGCATGGCATCCAATAGGTAAAGGCTCTAATAAAATGCCACTTTATGTTGGATGCGAAATTGGGCTACAATTATGTTCATGTCTGCCTATATGCAGCTTGTAGTCAACCAGTTATAGAGAAGCTCTTATTGTAACTGAACAATATCAGATCCATTCTCTGGGTTTCTAATAAATTACAGAAGGTGCCAGTCAATTCCTGAACTGCAGCTGTTGAATATTGTGATGTTATTATTTCATAAGTAGCTTTCTCGGTATTTTGATAATAAAGTGGTCAGAGGAGATTTGTTCAAACGGAGCTCGACCATTTTTTTCAGGGGGAAAAAAATAATGCTGAGATTTAAACATCTTTCAAATTTCGGAATGCTGCAAGACAGAATTGCTTCCCCCTTTTCACTAGCAAAAAAAAAATATCATCTGAAACATAATGCTTGAGGGATGCAAGAGGAATGGAAATGCCTCCACTTGCCGTACTCTCATTCAAAAGAATTAAATAGCAAGAATTCATCCTTTTAGGAAGGCTCTCTTTAGTGGGCGATTCATGTTCTTTGAAAAGTCCAATTCCACCGCTTATCCGCAGGGATCAATTTCCTTCATTAAAACTTCTGTTGACTTCAGAGAGTTAATACCCTCTTTCTCACGTTTGTGATTCCCCCCACCCACCTCGTAATTATCATTTGCATAATTCAATTACAGTTATGTTAAAAAAAAAACCGCTTGGCAAGACAATCACCTACCCCTTTAAACTGAAACATTACGAGCCAACCATTTTCAATCTAAGCTGATTAACAGCAGCATATTCCAAATTTATAGGGTCTATTAACAGCCATCTGAAGGAGAGCTATAGTGCCAAATCTCCTTCTCCAACTTCTCCAGGGAACTCTTTCTCAGATGCTCTTTTCACAACCGGTAAACAACACTTTATATCTTTTGCACAGATAGCAGATAATTACCATATGGTTCAAAACATGCTTGCTCCATTCACTTTCCCACAGTAAACTTACTTCATTATGACAGATAATGGGAACCTGGGGAGCCCAAGTGTATAACGCAGCCCCTTGTAGGTTTGTTGAGTTCAAAGGTCAGGGTCTATTACAATAAAAGTTCAGAGCAAGATAAGCGACTTTGTAAGAAATGATTTTTACAGACCAGCAAGAACTGAACAGCTTTGTAATTAAGGATGGTGGGGGGAGGGCAGAGGGAGTTGGGTACAAAATCCACAAGCTATCAATATCTCCAAACCAACATTATTTTTAAACACCGTTAAGCACTGTAACAAGAACAAATATAATGAGGCTATAGGAATTATTACAAAAACTATGTCTTCAGAGAGGGAGGCAAAAAAATTTATAACTCTTGTTACAGTTTAGCAAGTGCATCTTATGTCTAGCATTTTGGAGAGGAATGGACATTTTTACAAACATTTTCATCAGTGTCTGAATTCACAATTATTACAATTAATTCTGAAGAAAAGAAAAATCAGTGGGAAAAGATGGAAAAAATGTTCGATAAGTACAATTTTGGGTAGACTGTAGCCATTTCCTAGTGAGGGCATTTTCATAGGTTGTAATCCTTCATTGCTTTCATCTAAATAAACTTCATGTTGTCATGGTGTTTTTCAAGTACAGTCAAACTGATCTCCACTTGTGAATTAGCCATGGTTAGATGAGAGATATTTACTGATTGAAAAACATGTAAGGGAGGCGGGGAAAAATGGAAGCACAGTCCAGGGATGGGTTCCTGCCAGTTCTAACCTCTTCTATAGAAGAGGTTCCATAAATCTACAGTGCCGTTTAGAACCTGTTCTAGCTCCCTCCCCCTGTCCGTCCACACATCATCCAGATGAAGAGTGAGAGGAGGAATTCTGGGAGTTGAAGTGCACAAGTCTTAAAACTGTCAAGTTTGAACACCCCTAGGGTTTTTTTCCCCTAAAGGGTTAGTGGTGCAAGAGTCTTGTAACTTGACAGCTTTAAGACTTCCGTGCTTCAAATGCCAGAGTTTCTGAGCCAACATTTTGGTTGCTAAGCAAGAGTGTTATTAAGTGAGTTTCACCATATTTTACAAGTTGGCCATGCCTACCCAGTCACATGGCTGGCACCTACAGAAGAGGTTCTAAAAATTTTTGAAACCCACTACTGAAGCACACGGCCTTCAGCATAGTTATCGGCAATCTCAGTCATCAAAACATTGGAAGGAAAGATTATTTTCTGACTTCAGAGAGAAAGAGGAAGAATGCTACACTTTTTTATATTTTTACAGGTATCAAAATCATTTTAATTTACTTTAATAAATAAACACACCTGGACTTTACACTTTTTAAAATGAAAAATAAATCACCAAAGTCTCTGTTATTCCCTAAACCATTTACATGGCCAAGAAGGGGGCATTTGAAAGCTAGAGAGAGCAATATCTTCCTAAAATTTAAAGTAAACCATCTGCATTTAATAACCACATAACTTTAGTATGATTGAAAAAAAAATCCTAATTTTTAAGAGAGAGAAAAAATAAAATTATGCAAGCTGTCAGAAAATCAATAGCTTTGTTCATAAAGAATCTGTCAGATTTTCAATAGATTTTGCTCCCTGGTAGAAGAAGAATGGGGTTGAAAATGACAAAATCATAATTATGTACGTATTTTTATCTCATCTCTTAATCTTTCAGGAGTTTGCCCTTAGGAAAAAAAACAATTTCCTGTAACATATACATTTAGCGGAAGGGAGGGGAGAAGTGGTGGATCCTGCTGGTTTAACAACTGGTCCAGTAATTGTGTGCTTTGTGCATGCACATGTGTGTAGCTAATGCATGCTCTGCGCATGTGTGCAGTTTTAACAAAACTTACCTTTCACATTACTTCTGGAAAGTAACACAGCTGAGGTGCAGCAACCCACTCTGCTGCGTGAATCAGCTGAGAGGATATAGGTAAGTAAGCACAAGGACAGGCGATCGAGCTCACCTGATCATCAGAGCAAAAACGGTTCACTCCCCAGCTGATCATCGGAGCTACTGGTTCTCCCGCTAATGGCTGATGGGGAAATTAATAAAAGCTGATATAATAATGCAGATTAATGCAGGGCCAATTCGAAGTATTGTTTCTCTCCCAGTAAATTTCAACCTGTTCTATGATAGCAATAGCACTTTAGACTTATATGCCGCTTCACAGTGCTTTGCAGCCCTCTCTAAGCGGTTTACAGAGTCAGCCTATTGCCCTAAGATTGCTCCCTCAGGAAAGTGAAGGAGTGAAGATTATCTAGGAGTTCCCTTCATACTCTGATACACCTTGCTCCTAGTCCTTCTAATGTTTGGCCTTTCAACTGACACTCAAGATCTTTTTATAGCAACGGCATGTAGACCCATATACCAGCTCACAGTGCTTAACAGCACACTGTGGCAGGTTTACAATGTAAGCATATTGCCTCCAACAATCTGCGTCCTCCTTTTACTGACCTTAGAAGGATGGAAGGATGGGTCAACTTGTAGCTCTGTCAGGATTGAACTCCAAGCTGTGGGCAGTTTGCCTATAACACTGCAATCTAACCAACAGTTGTTTTTTTTGCAGGACATATGGACATTAACAGGAATTTAAATTTGTTTTTGATTTATTTATTGTGAAAATTATATATACTTCTATTGTAGATTGCCTTGAGTTTTGTGATGGCACTTATACATTTTTTGTAAGTATAAACAAACAAATAGATCCAGAATCCTAGCAAGAAGCATGATTCTTTCTCTTTGTGTTGTATGCCATACGAATTGTAAACCATGTTTCTAAATAGGTTCTGTATTTTGTCTGCTTCTCCATAGCCCACACACTTCTTGTGTGTGTACAAATTCAACATTTTAACACGGATTCCTCTGATTAAATAATTACAGTTTTGGGTATTTTTAAAAAAATTTTTAAATGAAGCCAGGAGAGATAAACAATAATGAGTCTAAGACTGGTAAATTAACTGATTTTCGGCATCGTTTGTTGGCAACACTTTATATGTAACTATTAAAACATTTGTAATGCGTTTCACAGGAATAAAAGGAGCAACTAACTAAAAGAAGAATAATATGTTTGAAAAAGGTTAAATTAAGATGTTGCGCGAAATTAATTTTATAGTCATGCTCCTGTATGCCAGTAGCTGCACTCATGTGGCTGGAAATATAATTACATCTGGCATGGGCTAAATAGAAACTTATCTGGCACTCTCAAAGCATTCCCTAGTCAGCTTCAAGACTGCAGGGGTGAGAGCCTCTTAAAAAATGGACCATCCGGGAAGCTAAATTAGTTTCCATTTGACACGTGACATGCTTTTGGTGAAGCTGTAAATCACGTAATAGAATATCAAAAAGACAGGTAGTCCTCGAGTTACAACAGTTCGTTTAAGTGACAGTTCAAAGTTACAACAGCACTGAAAAAAGTGGCGTATGACTGTTTTTCGCACTTACAAACTGTTGTAGCCTCCCCGTGGCCACATTTTCATTTTTCATTTTCATTTTATTCGATTGGTATAACCGCACCTCTCTCCCCTTCTGGTATTCTAAAACCAGAATACAAAAATACAAATCATACCAAGACTATAATAAATAAGACTACCTATTAAAAACATATTAAATTCATAATACCTTGTGCTAAAAAATAACCTAAAACCTACTGACCCATTAAAATCCAATTTCAAACAATTTGAACTCAGACTCCCAGTGGTTACGGGGGACTAGGCCAGACCGGCTAAATGAAAGAAATATGTCTTCAGGTGTTTGCGGAAGGAGCGGAGGTCTGCGATGGTCCTAAGTTCGGGGGGTAAGTCGTTCCAGAGGGCTGGGCCCGCCACAGAGAAGACCCTTCCCCTAGGAGTCACCAGCCGGCATTGTCCGGCGGACGGCACGCAGAGAAGACCCTCTCTGTGGGAGCGAATCGGCCGAAGGGATGTATGAGGCAGGATACGGTCCCGCAGATAACTAGGCCCCGTGCCATGGAGCGTTTTAAAGATGGTTATCAACACCTTGAAGCGCACCCGAAAAACCACAGGCAGCCAGTGCAGCTCGCGCAGGAGCGGTCTTACGTGAGAATGCCGAGAGGCTCCCAAGATCCCCCGTGCGGTCGCATTCTGCACTAACTGTAGTCTCCGGGTGCACCTCAAGGGGAGCCCCAAGTAGAGAGCATTACAGTAGTCTAGATGGGAGGTCACGAGTGCTTGAGTGACTGTGCGCAAGGTATCCCGGTCCAGTAGGGGGTGCAACTGATGTATCAGGCGAGCCTGATAAAACGCCCCCCTGGCCACGGCTGTCACATGATCCTCCATGGACAGCTGCAAGTCCAGGAGGACGCCCAAGTTGCGCGCCCTTTCCACGGGGGCCAATAATTCACCCCCGATTGTCAGTGTTGGTGTCAACTGGCTGTACTGGGACGTCAGGAACCACAGCCACTCGGTCTTGGACGGGTTGAGTCAGAGTTTGTTACTCCCCATCCAGACCCGTACGGCCTCCAGACACCGGGACATCACTTCAACGGCATCGTTGGGGTGGTTTGGGGTAGATATGTACAGCTGTGTATCATCAGCATACTGATGGTATTCTACCCCAAAACCACGGATGATCTCACCCAGCAGCGGCTTCATATAGGTGTTGAACAGGAGTGGCGAGAGGACCGACCACTGAGGTACCCCGCAAATGAGGGGCCTTGAGATCGACCTCTGCCCTTCTGCAAACACGAATTTCGACCGACCGGAGAGGTAGGAGGAGAACCACCGCAAAACGGTGCCTCTCACCCCAAACCCCTCCAGTCGACGCAATAGGATACCATGGTCGATGGTATCAAAAGCCGCTGAGAGGTCTAATAGGACCAGGACAGAGGAGCAACCTCTATCCCGGGCCCTCCAGAGATCATCCATCAATGTGACCAATGCCGTCTCGGTGCTGTGCCCAGGTCAGAAGCTGGACTGGCACGGGTCCAGATAATCAATTTCTTCCAGGTGACAGGGGAACTGCTGTGCCACCACACTCTACAATCTTCGCCAGAAAGTGAAGGTTGGAGACCGGACGGTAGTTTACTAACAATCCTGGGTCCATGGAAAGCTTCTTGAGGAGGGGTCTCTCCACTGCCTCTTTCAAGGCGGCTGGCAAAAACCCCTCACTCAAAGAAGCATTCACTACTTCCTGGAGCCAGCCTCGTGTGACCTCCCAGGATGCCAGTACATGCCAGGAGGGACACGGGTCCAATAAACATGTGGTGGCCCTCAGTCGCCTCAGTAACCTGTCCATATCATCAGGAGTAACAGAGTCAAACTCATCCCATAAAACTGTCTCAAGACCTGCCCCGGATGATCCCTCCAGACTACTCTCAATGGAGGTCATCTCGCTCTGTATCTGAGCGATTTTATCCTGCAGATATTCCCCAAATTCCTCTGCCCTGCCCTGCCCTGCAAAGGGGCTTCCTGCGGTCTCTGACATGATCAAAATTCAAATGCTTGGCAACTGACTCATATTTAGGAAGATTGCAGTGTCCCCATAAGCTCTTTTTGCAAACTTCTGATCAGCAAAGTCAATGGGGAAGCCAGATTCGCTTAAAAACCATCTGACTAACTTAACAACCACACTGATTCACTTAACGACTGTAGCAGGAAATGTAAATGAGATAATAATAATAATAATAATAATAATAATAATAATAATAATAATAATAATAATAATAATAGGTCCTTGGTTAGGACTCGAGCTGTTGAGCTACCAATCAACCCCAAAGGCTGTGAATCTCACCAAAGATTAACCAGATAATAATAATAATAATAATAATAATAATAATAATAATAATAATAATAATAATAATAATAATAATAATAGGTCCTTGGTTAGGACTCGAGCTGTTGAGCTACCAATCAACCCCAAAGGCTGTGAATCTCACCAAAGATTAACCAGATAATCATCATCATCATCATCATCATCATCATCATCATCATCATCATCATCATCATCATCTACAAAGGGCCACCCTGCTTGGAACAGCTTATATCCTCCGATGTTACCTTGACAGTTCCTAGGCCCTTGGTTAGGACTCGAGCTGTTGAGCTACCAACCAGCCCCAAAGGCTGTGAATCTCACAAAGATTAATCACAGAATAATAATAGGAGGTTCCTTGTTCACTGTTTATTTGTCTGAATTGTATTTTGTTGACTGGGAAAGTGTATAGTGCTTAGTTAAAGGTGACAGGCAAAGACTTTGACTTCCAGCCTTACGAGAATGTATTAAGCAGAATTAGTTTATGTTGCTGTACTTCCAGTTTAATTTACCTGTTAAGGCTTACAAACACGTGTAGCAAGTGTATTAGTGTTCTTTAACAACTTGCTATGTGTTTTGGTGCGGAAGCAGGGATGGGCTTCAAAATTTTTAGCAACAGGTTCTTTGCCTGGTTGCTGGGTGGGCGTGGCCATGGCCTAGTTGGCCTCCTGCACGATGGTGAGGGTGGTGTTTTCACCCTCCTTGGGCTCCAGAGGCTTTCTTTTGAGCCTCTGGGGGGACCAAAATGGCCTCTGGAGCCTAGAAACTGGCCCATCTCAGGCCTTCCGGAACTTCTGGGAGGACTGTTTGGGGTGGGAGGGACCAGCCAGGGGTGGGACTTGCAGGTTTGCCAAACTGGGCAGTTCCTTCGCTAGATGATTGTCTGAATCCATGCGGCAGCCCACCCATGTGTAGAAGCCTTTTAGATGGAAAACAGTATGATTACAGTATATTTCAGGACAGAATTCTATTCAGAATTTCTATTCACTATAATTATGAGCAACCTTGCTCATTGTAATGCACCTATCAAACATGGCCAAAGCCATTAGGGGGCTGAAGGGAGGGAGCTGTGTATCCATATAGCTGGGAAAATGTAGTTTTCTCAATCCTTACTCTCTGATGATGTTATTTTATACCCTTAGTTCTCCATTTACAACCATTTGCTTAGTGACTGTTTGAAGTTACAACAGCACTGAAAAAAAGAGGCTTATGATCGAATTACATGCTTAGGACCATTTATGTGTTTATTTAAAATTTTTATATTGTCATCTATTTGCATGTGGAGGCTCAAAGTGGCTTACCAGGACATAAAAAACACAACATCAAAAAAGTGTCATAATATAAAAGAAAAATAATAAAATAATAACACCCACATGGTCGCGTGATAAAAATTCAGGCGCTTGGGAACTGACATGTGATCTCTATTTGTGGTGATCCCAGATGGCATCCAATGGCAAAATCAAAGGGGAAGCCAGATTCACTTAACAAACACACAATTCAGTTAACAGCTGCAGCAATTCGCTTAACAATTGTGGCAAAAAAGTGGGGTGCAACTCACTTAACAACTGTCTTAGCAACTGAAATTTTGCGCTCAGTTGTGGTCATAAGTTGTGCACCACCTGTATATATATCTTTAGAATGTCCTGGACTTACAGCCATAATTGAAGCTGGATTTACAATCATAAGTCATGGCAGTCATTGAGCAGATCGACATGTGACCACATCTGATTTTACAACCTTTCTTGAACCAGGGTGGGTAGTGGTTAGAGTGCAATACTGCAGGCCAATTCTGATGACTGCTGGGTGCCTGCAATTTGGCAGTTCACCTCAAGGTTGACTCAGCCTTCCTTCCTTCTGAGGTGGGCAAAATGAGGACCCAGATTGTTGGGGGCAAGAGGCTGACTCTGTAAAACCACTTAGAGAGTGCTGTAAAAGCACTATGAAGTGGTATATAAGTCTGAGTGCTATTGTTTCCTTGCAGCAGTCATTAAGTGAATGGAGTAATCATTAAACAAATACCACGACTGTTAAGTCAATACTGCAGTTGTTAAATGAGTCCATTAAATGCAATGTGGAAACCAGAAACAAACTCCAGAAAACAGCAAAAACTACCCAAAATTTTGTTCATGTGACTACAGGATACTACAAAGGACTATAAATGCAATCTGGTTGCCATATAATCGAAAATACAAGAACAGGACCATGGTGGAGAGAGTCTGCAGCTGTCAAAACTCCGGAACTGGGTCGGAGGTACCTTTTGAGGACATCTAAGCAACTGGTTGTTAAGCAAGGACTATCTATGTAGCCCATCCAATAAATAACTGTAGTATTTTAGTAATTCAATTTCTTTTATTCCTTGTACATCTTATTTAATCTACATACGATTAACTAAGAGAGGACTATCAAGATATAAATGTCCTAAGTAATCAATAATGGGCACAGCACATAGTTAATCAGTTGAGTAAAGTGACTGAGAAGTGGTGCTGGGAAATGTTTAAAATAATCCTTCTCTGAATACATCTTTGGCTGTGCAGTTGTTAGCACAAACTGAGCAGACAAGCAGCCAATTTGTTTGAAACAGGAATACATTTAAATACTGTTTGCCTTCTGCAGAAAAAGCTGCAGTTAACAAGGCTGTGGGTGGTGCAACAGAAGATTCCTGGAAATTCACGCTCTGCTCAGTCAGCATTTTGGATCCAATGTTTCCAGTGTCTCTTGCTACACAAAGGAATCTGCCATATTGGAAAACAGAACTTTTGGGATCCAGAGCCTTGCCCTGTATCTTAAATTTTGACCTGGATCTATCCTGTCATAGACAAATGCCTCCTAAAGAAAGGACTATTTCATACAATAAGAGAGGCTGGACCAAACAATAATTGATTGCACTTTGCTCTTCGTTCATTCCAAAACCATTCTGCAAACTCAGGACCCATTGAAAGTACTTATTAACTCCCCTACGTGCCCGCTAAGGCTAATTTGCCCCGTATGAAAACAGAGCCAAATGCAAAATATCCATTGCTAACACTGGGTTAATGGACTCCTTTTCAGTGATATGCTCATAGATTTGTATCTCACAAGGCTTGCACTAAATGTTGACAGTTGCACAGGGAGAATTAAACACAGCATGCCTCATTGCTTAATGCATTCACCGACTAGATTACTACCTGACAAAATAGGGCACTTGTCCTATTTATCCCTTAATTACAAGGCCCCTCTACTTGCTAATACCTTAAATTGCTTGGTAGGTGTCCTTGGCTCAGCAGGCAAGGTAGAATTTCTGTGATTATGAAAGAAGATATGGAGACTGAGAAAATTATTTGCAGCGGTGACAGCCAAGGCAGCCAAGGTGACAGCCATTTAAGCTAGGCTTCCAAATAAGAAATATTTTGTAAATTCTTGTAGCTGCTTTCTTCCTACTGCAACATTTGAATCCCCAATTTGGAATCTACAGGGTCCTTGGCACCCACCATCATCTCCCTCAGTATCTGCCATGAGTTCTATCCTGGCAGCACCGCTTTAATTTTTTAAGACAGTCAGTTTTTTAAAATTTTAAATAATTTTTTAAAGAAGTAAACAGGGAACTGTTGCATTACAAATGATTCAAGTGCCAATTTCTGGAGCAATTTTCTAGACTCCCTTCCTTCTTATGTTAGAAATAAACATGACGTGGAATTACTATTTTGTGTTTTTCTTGGAAGAAAAAGGAAGACTAATGGAGTGGTGGGAAATACTGCCAATCCTTGAGTTACGATTGGTCACTTAACAGGTATCTGAAGTTATGACAGGTCCCAAAATGGTACTTACAACTATTTTGAAGTTATGTTAACCATACACACATACATACCTAGGAATCAAGTAATCACATTTTGGGTCCTTGGCAACAGACTTGCTTTTACGATTTTTTGCAGCATCCTGCAGAAACATAACTGTGATGTATAATTATTATTATTTCTTTTCCCCAAAACTGATATGGTTTCTGGCCAAAAATGTCCATTGCATACAATGTGTTTGTTCAGTGATCAAGGCATTCACTTAACAAATTCACAATTATGGTGCTTCTTTTTAATGGCCGGCACAAAAAAAGTAATAAATCAGGTTGGTCACATGATGATGCACTTAACAATCTTCACAACCTACAATAGAAATTCCACACTCAATTATGGTTGAGTATGTAAGTAAATAGGGACGTGGTGGCTCAGTGGCTAAGACACTGAGCTCGTCAATCAAAAAGGTTGGTAGTTCTGCGGTTCAAATCCCTCGTGCTGTGTAACAGAGTGAGCGCCCGTTACTTGTCTCAGCTTCTGCCAACATTCAGAAGCATGTAAAAATGCAAGTAGAAAAATAGGGACTACCTTTGGTGGGAAGATAACAGTGTTATCCATCAAAATAAAGTCTGAGCTTTTACAGGGGCCATTTTCTATTACACACTCTTTAAAATGTTACAATATATGAATTTGGAATGTGTGAATTAACAAAGCAGAAATTTTGTTAATATAACAGTTTAAAAAATATAGCTTGCCAATGTTATTTATTGTCACTTGTATTGGAAAATTGCAGCCATCTATAATGCTTAAATATCCATTAGATTTTTATTAGTTAAAAACCACAAAAATGAACCATATGTATGTAAGAACCATAAAAGCATTAGTCTGCTTTCACTGCAGGAAAGAAGGATCTTATTTTCTTAACTTACTTGTCCTTTTCAGGCCTGGTTATTTTTCTCAGCAAGCCTATGAAATACAGCATGTGCTTAAGAGAGAATGCATTCCAAATAAAATCCATCACACTATATATTTATATATGTCAGATAATAATAATTTAGGTATAGCTGAAGCTACCAGGTGTTGTGGTTCAAGGCTTTGACTTGAGAATTCAGGCTAGGTAGGTAGGTAGATACTGAGACAGACAAGCAGATAGATGGAGAACAGATGATGGATAGACACAGAGAGAGATAATCAGAAAGATAGATAGATAGATAGATAGATAGATAGATAGATAGATAGACGATAGAGAGATGAGAGAGAGAGTGTGTGTATGTGTGTGTGTGTTTAGATAGCTAGATAGATAATATATGATAGATTGGGAGATTGAGAGATTATAGGTAGGTAGGTAGGTAGGTAGGTAGGTAGGTAGGTAGATAGATAGATAGATAGATAGATAGATAGATAGATAGATAGATAGATAGATAGATAGATAGATAGATAGATAGACGGACTGATGGACAGATGGGTGGCAGAAACCTGGATAGATAGATAGACAGATAGACAGACAGACAGACAGACAGACAGACAGACACAGACAGACAGACAGAGGATAGTGTGTGTGTGTTCAGACTTACAAATTGTGAGAGGGGCAGCTTTGCAAAACGGATGGATGGATGGAAAGATGATAGATAGATAGATAGATAGATAGATAGATAGATAGATAGATAGATAGATAGATAGATAGATAGATAGATAGATAGATAGATAGATAGATAGATAGATAGATAGTCATTCTTTATAAGAACTCTCGGTCACATTGTTATAAGGAAAAAGTCAAGCCTCTCAGATCAAATTTGGGTTTCTTCTTCCAGTTAATGAAATCTTATCCAGCTGGCCAAGAATAGCCAAGCCCTTTTGTATAATTCCAGTAGGTCAGGAAAAAAATAAAAAGTTTGGGAAAGTCTGGGTGTTGAAGTCTACCAGCCATTCTTAAAATTGTCAAGGTGTAGAAACACCAATTTAATGTAGGCTTTTGCATTGTATGGTTAAGCTTCACATTTCCCTCCTCTCTTTTACACGCTTTGCTCCTCATAGATTCTGATCCCTTCCCCATTCTAGAATATCTTAACATCCCTGCTAATTTAATAACTTGGTTCCCTTGTATGTGACCTGTCCATTTAGAGATAATGGAGAATGGCTGTTATTTGTTCTTACAGTAGTTAAGCTCCTGGCAACCAGCCAGAGTAAGATGTGCCTCAAAACTTGGGAGTTAATAAACAAGTCACTGCTATCATGAATAAGGCTTTTGTTGAGCAGAACGTATTTTCTGACTTCACCACTGCCAAAAGGAAAGGCAGAAATTAGCTCTATGTTTGTACTCTTATCCTGTTTCCCATTCCTCTTGCTTGTTAATATATACATTTGACTCTCTGTAGGCTCCCGCCACCCCACCCTTTGCCATTAATTCAGCTTCTTCTCATTTCCATACTTTTCAACCTATCATTTCAACTTTTTTGATCCACTTCCGTTTCTTTTCTTTACTTGCATTTCCTTTTCTCCTGTCTTCGAAGCCTTCCTGAAATTCAAATGGAAACTCCTCGGTTGACAAAAAGGGTGTTTGAAATGGGTTTCAGAAGGGGGAAAAAGGGGGGCTGCTAAAAGGTTTAAAGATTGCTTAATCTAATTTCTCACCTAGATCTGATCTAATCACAGTGATTTGCTGGGTGTTGCATCATGACTGCACACTCAAAGGAAGTTAATGAACCTTGGCCAGCTCTAAGCTTTCCAGCCAAGTCATTTACAAGCCTTTTGATCATATGGATCAGTTTTATAACACAGAGAGTCCTCAACTTACAATGACAATTGGGACCAGAATTTCCGTTATTAAGCAAGGTGATATGAAGAACGGCTGCAGGAACTGGGTATGTCTAGTTTGATGAAGAGAAGGACCAGGGGAGACATGATAGCAGTGTTCCGATATCTCAGAGGGTGCCACAAAGAAGTCAAACTTTTCTCCAAGGCACCTGGGGGCAGGACAAGGAGCAATGGGTGGAAACTAACCAAGGAGAGAAGCAACTTAGAACTAAGGAGAAATTTCCTAACAGTAAGAACAATTAACCTCTGGAACAGCTTGCCTCCAGCAGTTGTGAATGCCCCAACCCTGGAAGTCTTTAAAAAGATGTTAGACAGCCATTTGTCTGAAATGGTATAAGATTCCTGCCCATGCAGGGGGTTGGACTAGAAGACCTATAAGGTCCCTTCCAACTCTGCTATTGTATTGTATTGATTGTTAAGTGAGCTTCCCCCCAATTTTACAATCTTGCTAAGAGAACCACTGTGGTTGTTAAGTGAATCAGGAGTCCTTAAAATAATCCATCTTTCCACACAATGATTTTGCTTTTTAGTATTGGCTGGGAAGGGTTGCAAATGGTTATCACATAACCCTGGGGTACCACAATCCTTGTAAATGAATACAATTTGCCAAAAGTCCAGATTTTGATCACGTGGCCATGGGGATGCTATGAGGACTGGTCATTTTGTGTCATAGACAGTGTTAGGAATTGACTCCTAGAGTTGGGTAGGCAATATATAATACCATGATGACAAATAGTCATTGTGGCTTTAAGGATGTTGGAAGGTTAGAGACTGTAATTAGAGAATAATTATCTCCACCATAAAAGGAGGTATGGAGAGCACATATCTCTCTCTCTTCTGGGGTTTGCTGATTTACTGTTTGATAACTGACTGTTCGTGTGCTGTGAATTACTGAAGAAGGAAGAAGGAAGATTGTGGTTTGCTGACTGTAAGCAATTTGATATTTGTTAAGACTTTGTTTTTGACTTGTTTTAACATCACTGCTTCTTGAGCAGTAGTTCAGTTTTTAGTTTTTACAACTCCAGAAAAAGCTATTCTATTTTTCTTAACAGTATCTGGTCTACTAATTGTGTGTACACTAGCAATGTTTTCTCTAGCTGCATACTCTGCTGCACAACTTTGCTGTCTCCCAAAGGAAATATCTCTTAACAGACAGTATCATAGTAACTTCCCTTCTCTTCTCTTCTCTTCTCTTCTCTTCTCTTCTCTTCTCTTCTCTTCTCTTCTCTTCTCTTCTCTTCTCTCTCTCTCTCTCTCTCTCTCTCTCTCTCTGTGTGTACATAAGACATACATTTACTAGGGGGGTAAGCAGAGAACTTGGTTTTTTCTACAGTGATTGCCCCTACAACCTCCAATGCTGTCATCTTTTAAGGCTGATAAATATTAATTGCTTTGCTGGTAGTTACAGCCAAAGTTATGTTTCTGACTGCGTGCAGACAGTCAGGAATCACCTTCTCAGCAGCCAGTCTAAGCTTTCCAGAGAAAGCAGCAGGGGTGCTCCACTTCTGCCAAAATGCTTTGTGAAGTGTCTCTTTTCCGTGCCTCACAACGGCCTACTGTACTAGATCTCAGAACCTCAATTTGAAAATATCTTTACTCTGAAACAGATTATAGCAAGAAGAAAATTTCCCGTGAGTTCCTATGGGAATGGATGTCAAGAGTCATTAAAACCAATTTCATTCATGCCTTGCCCGATGGGGAATTCTGGGAGTTGAAATCCATGCATCTCAAAGTTTCCTAGGTTGAGAAATTCTATTCTATATACAGTATTGTACAGTTTGCTGCAATTGTGAAATTCAATTATTTTTACTACTGGTTCTGTGGACATGGCTTGGTGGGTATGGCAGGGGAAGGTTACTGCAAAATCCCCATTCCCTCCCCACTTCTGGGTGAAGGATATTGCAAAACCTTCATTCCCACCCTACTCTGGGGCCAGCCAGAGGTGGTGTTTGCCGGTTCTCTGAACTACTCAAAATTTCTGCTACCGGTTCTCCAGAACCTGCTGAATTTCACCCCTGGTTGGCTGACTGGGGAATTCTGAGAGTTGAAGTCCCTGTATTCAAAAACATATGAAGAACGGTTGCAGGAGCTGGGTATGTCTAGTTTGATGAAGAGAAGGACCAAGGGAGACATGATAGCAGTGTTCCGATATCTCAGAGGGTGCCACAAAGAAGAGGGAGTCAAACTATTCTCCAAGGCACCTGGGGGCAGGACAAGAAGCAATGGGTGGAAACTAATCAAAGAGAGAAGCAACTTAGAACTAAGGAGAAATTTCCTGACAGTTAGAACAATTAACCTCTGGAACAGCTTGCCTCCAGCAGTTGTGAATGCCCCAACCCTGGAAGTGTTTAAAAAGATGTTAGATAGCCATTTGTCTGAAATGGTATAAGGTTCCTGCCCACGCAGGGAGTTGGACTAGAAGACCTACAAGGTCCCTTCCAACTCTGCTATTATATTGTATTGTATTGTACTTCTAAAGTTGAGAAACATTGATGCAGATAGCAATAATGACCAAAAACAACCCGAATATCATTCTTTGGGATAAAAAGAATTGGTTTGCATCATTTAAGAGATCCGTCCTTCTCCCAGCTGCACAAGCCTATCCTTTATTCCACATCCATATGCACATCAGATGCCTACATCTTATTCACCAGCTTTCAGCACTCTAGACAGGAAAGGCATATTGAGAGAAATGATATCTGGATTCAGAAAAGAATCAAAATATTTTTACCCTTTTTTAGTCAGTGAGCTTTCAAAATGGATAAATTTAAAAAAAAAAACTTGCCTACCTAAAGAAAATAAGAATTAGAGGTGACATGATACAATTATTCCAGTTGCGCCCCTTTCTGGATCGTGACGCCTTACGCACGGTCACCCAAGCCCTCGTCACCTCCCGTCTGGACTATTGCAATGCTCTCTACATGGGGCTTCCCTTGAGGTGCACCCGGAGGCTCCAGTTAGTTCAGAATGCGGCCACATGGGGGATTCTGGGAGCTTCTAGATGATCCCACGTGACACCTCTCCTGCGCGAGCTGCACTGGCTGCTTGTGGCTTTCCGGGTGCGCTTCAAGGTACTAGTAACCACCTTTAAAGCGCTCCATGGCAAGGGACCTGGTTACCTGCAAGACCGCCTCCTGCTACCAAATACCTCCCACCGTCCAGTTCGCTCCCACAGAGAGGGCCTCCTCAGGGTGCCGTCGGCTAAACAATGCCGTCTGGTGACCCCCAGGGGGAGAGCCTTCTCTGTGGCAGCTCCCGCCCTCTGGAATGACCTACCCCCTGGACTAAGGACAATCTCGGACCTACATTAGGGGGATGAAGTGCCACAAGAGACGCCTAGAGAGCAGATGGAGATCTTCTCGCTCCGAAGCCGACTGAACACTAGTGAGAGACCATATTAGGACTTACTTAGTGGCGATAAAAGTGGCCAAACGTGAGTATTGTGCCACTCTTATTGCATCCGCAGATAACCGCCCTGCCGCCCTGTTTGGGGTGACCCGCTCCCTCCTTCAACAGAGGCCGCGGGAAGCCCCTTTACAGGGTCGAGCAGAGGAATTTGGGATTTATCTGCAGGAGAAAATCACTCGAATTTGGAACGAGCTACCCTCCATTGACAATGGCCCAGTCGAGCGGGCCGAGGCTGTTCTTGTGACACCATCTTGGGAGGAGTTTGATTTTGTTACCACCGAGGATATGGACAAGTTGTCAAAGAGACTTGGGGCTACCACATGTTTATTGGACCCGTGTCCCTCCTGGCTTGTACTGGCATCCTGGGAGACGACACGAGGCTGGCTCCAGGGCATTGTCAACGCATCTTTGAGTGAGGGGTCCTTGCCTGCCATCTTGAAAGAGGCGGTAGTAAGGCCCCTCCTCAAGAAGCCGTCCCTGGATCCAGCATTATTAGAGAACTATCGTCCCGTCTCCAACCTCCACTTTCTAGTGAAGGTTGTTGAGAGTGTGGTGGCTCAACAGTTTCCGCGACACTTGGAGGAAGTTGATTATCTAGACCCGCGCCAGTCCGGCTTCCGACCCGGGCACAGCACCGAGACAGCATTGGTCGCGTTGGTTGATGATCTCTGGAGGGCGCGGAATTGAGGACATTCCTCTATCCTAGTCCTATTAGACCTCTCAGCGGCTTTTGATACCATCGACCATGGTATCCTATTGCGCCGACTGGGGGGGTTGGGGCTGGGAGGCACCGTTTTGCGGTGGTTCTCGTCCTACCTCTCTGGTCGGTCGCAATATGTGTTGACAGGGGGGCAGAGGTTGGCCTCGAGACCCCTCATGTGGGGTTCCTCAGGGATCGGTCCTCTCGCCCCTCCTATTCAACACATATATGAAGTCGCTGGGTGAGATCATCCGTGGTTTTGGGGTGGGATATCATCTGTACGCTGATGATACTCAGTTGTACATATCCACCACAGACCACCCCAACGATGCCCGGTTATGTCCCGGTGCTTGGAAGCCGTACGGATCTGGATGGGTGGTAACAAACTCAAGCTCAACCCATCCAAGACTGAGTGGCTGTGGCTTCCGGTGCCCCGGTTCAGCCAGATTATTCCAACTCTGGCCATTGGGGGCGAAACACCGGTCCCCATGGAGAGGGCGCGCAATTTGGGTGTCCTCCTGGACTCCCGGCTGTCTATGGAAGATCATGTGGCAGCCGTGGCCAGGGGGGCGTTTCATCAGGTTCGCCTGATGCGCCAATTGCGCCCCTTACTGGACCGGGGTGCCTTACGCACAGTCACTCAAGCACTCGTCACCTCTCGACTCGACTACTGTAATGCTCTCTACATGGGGCTTCCCTTGAGGTGCACCCGATAGCTGCAGCTAGTCCAGAACGCAGCCGCACGGGTGATTACGGGAGCGCCTAGACACTCCCACATAACACCTATCCTGCGCGAGCTGCACTGGCTTCCTGTGGTCTTTCGGGTGCGCTTCAAGGTTTTAACGACCATCTTTAAAGCGCTCCATGGCTCGGGGCCTAGTTATATGTGAGACCGCCTCCTGCCCCATACATCCCTCAGACCGATACGCTCCCACAGAGAGGGCCTCCTCAGGGTGCCGTCGGCTGGACAATGCCGACTGGCGACACCCAGGGGGAGAGCCTTCTCTGTGGCGGGCCCAGCCCTCTGGAACGACTTGCCCCCTGAACTCCGCACCATCTCCGACCTCCGCCTCTTCCGTAAGTGTCTGAAGACACACCTATTTCATCTAGCCGGCCTAGCGTAACCTCCATACTGACTATTAGATAGTTTTTAAACTTGGGATTTTAATTCGGTTTTTAGCGCAGGGTTTATTTATTAGAATAAGTATTTTAAATTTCATATATTTTATATATTTTGTATGTATTTTAACATCCCTGTGTGCCGCCCTGGGTCCTAACAAGGAGAAGGGCGGGGTATAAATTTAATAAAATAAAATAAAAATAAATAAATACATCTCTTCCATCGGGCCGTGAAGACGCACCTATTTTGCGCTGCCGGGCTATCATAATTTTAAAGGTGATTTTTAATAGTGATTTTAGTTTGGGATCTTAATATCGGCCAATTATTTAATATTTCTTTTTAATACTGTTTTTAAATTCTGTATTATCATTTTTATTCTGGCTTTACACCACCCTGAGTCCCGAAAGGGAGAAGGGCAGTATAGAAATTAAAGAAATAATAAAATAATAATAATAATAATAATAATAATAATAATAATAATAATAATAATAATAATTTGAGGGGCTGCCACAAAGAAGAGGGAATCAAATTATTCTCCAAAGCTCCAGAGGTCAGGAAAGGAAACAATGGTTGGAAATAATCAAAGAGAGAAGCAAACTGGAATTAAGGAGGATAGTGGAACAGCATGCCTCCAGAAATTGTGGTTGCTCCATTGCTGGAGGTTTTTAAGAAGAGATTATACAGTCACTTATTTGATATATGGTCGCCTATTGAGCAGGGGGCTAGACTAGAGCTGTTCTGGTTCTTGTTCTTGTTCTTGTTCTGGTTCTGTTCCTGTTCCTGTTCCCATTCTTTAAATTTAGTTCCCAACATCTATGCCCCCTCCTTTTACAAATTCAATACAACACCAAGCATCTCCAGTTTTCATTCTCATCCCAAATGATGATTTCATCAGTTTCCTGTAACTCTTGGGGAGGTATTCCTGAGTAACATCACCAGAAATGATAATAACTGGTTACCTTAATCTTGAGTTTTCAATATTTGTGACTTCAGAAAATAAGTAAAAGTTCCATTAAGCTGTGGTAGCAGAGTGGGTAGAATCCAGTACTGTAGGCTTATTTCTGCCGACTGCCATAAGTTGGATCCTGAGGGGGCTAAAGGTTGATTTAGTCTTCCATCTTTCTGAGGTTGCTAAAATGAGGATCCCAGATTGTTGGGGGCAATATGCTGACTCTATAAACCACTTAAGGAGGGCTGTAAAGCACTGTGGAGCTGTATTTAAGTCCAAATGCTATTAAATATGAACAGTGCTTGACTTACAGCCATTTGATTAGTGACTGTTCAAAGTTACAACAGCACTGAAAGAAGTGATTTACAACCAGTCTTTGCATTTGCAACCTTCACAACATCCTCATGGTTACGTGATCAAAATTGGTAACTAGCAGGTATTTTTTTGATGGTTGCCTTGTCCCAGGTTCATGTGATTGGCATTTGCAGCATTCTCAACAAGTAATATCAATGGGAAATGCCAAATTTGTTTAATGACCACATAATTCACTTAATAACCATGGCAAAAAAGACTGCAAAGACTCACCTAACAACTACCTTGCTGATTCTAACTGTGGCCATAAGTCGAGGACTACCTATAATCGAACTTGAATAATTCATGTAAGATTCAACCCATATGTTGTTTTTGCATAGTATGCTAAACTACAAGGCTGGCACGTTATTCACTTATCCCATGCTGAATGTTAACCAAGATTTGAGCATTATTGTATGATAAAACTCAACATAGCTGCCTTTTTGAATTTGTATTAACAGGACATTTTCTAACTTACAATAAAGCCACAAATAGTAACTACTTTAGGCTCAGATCATAAGATGGCACCAGAGTTTGAATGAAAACAGTGCCCAATGGCAGAGATGGCTTGGAAATAGTTGTGTATTCAGACATTCATTAGCTGAGTTTTTTGGATGTCAATGCTGTAGTTTCTCCCAAATTTCTACCAAGTTGATTTTTGCCTGCAGTCGAAGAGGAATAGTGCAACACAAAAGAGGTATATATTGCAACGCACAATTTCCTTTATTAACTTGCCAGCTATTCTTCCTCCTTGCCTTTGAAAGATTTGCAAAAACAAAGAGGAAAAAAAAATAGGACAGACAACTGTGCTAGATAAAAACTCCCCCCCCCTTTTCAATGAAAGAGAAATAAAGGTAATTGACCTACTGTGCATAAAGGTTTGCTAGTGTACCATCAACAGTGGTGTGCAGAAAAAATATATAGTGAAATAGAAGAAACGATTTTTAAAAAAAAAATTAAATCATCATCGAGGAATTTTAGCATGTTTTCACTTAATAAACACCAGGAAAAAATATTATTTTTATCCTGGGGTTTTTTTTAGATGTGAAACTATAATGGTGGGAAATATCATTTTAACATCCCAATAACAACCTCTTGGTCCTTCTCCAGGTTTGGAAGAAATATCCATCTGGTTCAGTTCCAAGCTGGGAGAAAGACACTGGAAACATGAAGGCTGATTGGGAAGATGGTTTATTGATGAACAGGACCACATGGGTTTGAGGTCCTGGGCATCTGACCACATGGAATGGAGAGTGAGGGTTATCTTGCCCTTGAGCTTCCTGTTCCTGTGCAAGAAATGTATTCTATTGACTAGCTGTACCCGGCCACACGCTGCTGTGGCCCAGTCTGGTTAAATGGTCAACCAATCTGTGTATAGATCTATACCTGCACACACGAACACGTACACACAACCACGGTATAACCCCCAACCTACCTACCTACCTACTGTATTTCTCCCTCTCTCTATCCCTCTACCTACCTACCTACTATATTTTTTCTCTCTCTCTATCCCTCTACCTACCTACCTACCTACCTACCTACTGTATTTTCCCTATCTCTCTCTTTATCCCTCTACCTGCCTACCTATTGTATTTTTCCCTGTCTCTTTATCCACCTACCTACCTACTGTATTTTTCCCTGTCTCTCTGTATCCCTCTACCTACCTACCTACCGTATTTCTCCCTCTCTCTCTCTCCATCCCTCTACCTATCTACATATCTACTGTATTTCCCCCCCCTCTCTCTATCCCTCTGCCTACCTACCTACCTACTGTATTTTCCCTCTCTCTATCTCTATCGCTCTACCTACCTACCTACCTGGAGTGTGCCACCCCCTGCATTTTGTTTTGGGCCTAGTAGGCCTGCCTGGGCCACATGGGAGTGTGCCATGTGTGAGGGAATGTTGGATGCATATTCGTTTGCTGAGGAAATGACTGTTAGAAATGTGAGGGTCGTGTGCATGACGCATCATAAAAAGCAGATGGGTGGGAGGAGCTACAGGGAGGTGAAAACCTGAGAAGTGCGTACCTTTTATGTTTGTGCTGCTTGCACGTGACACAGGTGTGGCAGCCACACAAAATGTATGTATGATTGCATTGGAAGTCCTTGGGAACATTGTGTGAAAACTCTGAGACAGGCATTTTCTCAAAGTTCCCTTTCATTAGAGTAGCTGTACTGGCACATCTGGGAAAACCCGAATCTGAGAGTTCCGGGATTCTTCTCAGTAAGTCAAAAGCCTAAACCCATCCCCTGCACCCATCAGTCCATCACATCATCCAATCCCAATCAACCACAACTCAAGACATCACTCCAACCACTCCTCCTCAAGTAAGAGAGAGATATACAGTAAAATCAAGACAATACACTATTAAAAGCAAAAGTGTGTGTGTGGGGGGAATAGAAAAGAAAGTATTAATATATTAGTATATGTTCAAGAATGAGACATAGATGAAAAATAGTTGGGATAGGATAGTGAAGAAAAGGGAAGGGGAAATGATAGGTATAAAGTTATAACTGTGCTTGCAGGAATACCATCCCGAAAATAAACCAGTTAAGAGAGGAAAAGAGATAACCACAATAACAGAAAAGGAAAGGAAGAGAGGGGGAGGAGGAGGAGAAAAGAGGAAAGGAGAGGGAAGGAGGGAAGGAAGGAAGGAAGGAAGGAAGAAGAAAGAAAGAGAGAGAGAGAGAGAGAGAGAGAGAGAGAGAGAGAGAAAGAAAGAAGGAAGGAAGGAAGGAAGGAAGGAAGAAAGGAAAGGAAGGCTGGAAGAGATAGAAAGAAAAGGAGAGAGGGTAGGAGGAAGAAGAGGAAGAGAGGAGTAGGAAATAGGTAAGGGAAGAAGGAAAGGAAAAGTAGAGGAGGAAGGAAGGAAGTAGAGAAGGGAAGGAGGAAGAAAAGAAAGGAAAAGTAGGATAGTGACAATACAAAATAGGTGTAAGGTATGTTAAGCAAAGCAACCCCGAATGTATATATTAACTTTTTATATGGAAAAATAAATGTGTAAAAGTGATAAATATATACAAGAATAGTAACTATGTGAATGCATACCTGTAATTGTATGTAAAAGGCTAAAAAAAAATTTAAAAACTTTTTTTAAAAAAATGCCACTCCTTCTCCAGGTAC
Source organism: Rhabdophis nuchalis (assembly GCA_039707465.1). Classification (NCBI taxonomy): domain Eukaryota; kingdom Metazoa; phylum Chordata; class Lepidosauria; order Squamata; family Natricidae; genus Rhabdophis; species Rhabdophis nuchalis. Next base: position 18,234,927 of record CM077647.1, read on the forward strand.
AGGAATGCCATGACCTTGATCAAAAAGAAGAATATTATTATGTCTAACTACATTTCCTCTACTAAATCCCCCCCTTCTACTTTCCCCAGCACAGGAATGTGGCAGCATGGAAGCTTCTGGTGTTAATATGGCATCCAAAGTTGACAGTCGGCTCACAACCACCACCAGAAGAGAAATTCAAAAGAAATTCTCAAGCAAGCTGAGAACAAGATAGAAAACCAGAAGCCTCCACCCCCCACCCCCACCCCATAGAGGAGGCTTGCAATTGTAGAACCTGCAAGTCAGATTTAGGCCTGGCTTTAATTTAAGTTTTACATACCCACAAATGTAGCAACAACAACAAAAAGAGTGTGGCAATGCATTTACCTATACCAATTACCCCGGCAGCTCAGCTGTGTTATTGAGGCATTTTCAGCGTGAAATTTGTTTTTCCTCACTGAACTTTAAGCAGAATTTCAAGTGCCAAGTCTCCAAAGCCAAGTGGGCTATTAAGAGATAATTACTAATTATGCTAATTTGAGAAGTTGTGCTATTTCTTTCCCTGGTCATTTGATCTGCAAAGCTCTCCCGAGAGAGAAGAGTCCCTATTCAATGCTAATAATAACCTTTCTCTGCTAAAGCCCTTGGTAGTGGAAGATCGTGTACCCTAAACCTGAGAATATTTTACAGTTAATCAGAATCTCTGGCAATGAATTAGAAGAGGGGGAAAAGAAAGACTGGGAATGGACTGAACTTATGCTAATGAGTGGTTTTATTAATTTTATTAGTTTTCCATCATCCCGAGATGCTTTTATACATGTCCTTATATTGATACATGCTTTGTTAGTGAATTCAATTTGAAATAAAACACTGCTTTGTGATTAGAATGCTGAGTGCTTTTACATCCTTCCAACAGATGTTCTGAATGGAGAATATTAAAAAAGGAAGGGGGCTTTTCTGAGCTTTCGAATTTAAAATTAATACCCCCAGGAAGGGATGCGGTAGCTCAGTGGCTAAGATACAATACAATACAATAGCAGAGTTGGAAGGGACCTTGTAGGTCTTCTAGTCCAACCCCCTGCGTGGGCAGGAGCCTTATACCATTTCAGACAAATGGCTATCTAACATCTTTTTAAAGACTTCCAGGGTTGGGGCATTCACAATTTCTGGAGGCAAGCTGTTCCAGAGGTTAATTGTTCTAACTGTCAGGAAATTTCTCCTTAGTTCTAAGTTGCTTCTCTCCTTGATTAGTTTCCACCCATTGCTTCTTGTCCTGCCCCCAGGTGCCTTGGAGAATAGTTTGGCTCCCTCTTCTTTGTGGCACCCTCTGAGATATCGGAACACTGCTATCATGTCTCCCCTGGTCCTTCTCTTCATCAAACTAGACATACCCAGCTCCTGCAACCGTTCTTCATATGTTTTAGTCTCCAGTTCCCTAATCATCTTGGTTGCTCTTCTCTGCACTCTTTCCAGAGTCTCCACGTCTTTTCTACATCGTGGCGACCAAAACTGTATGCAGTATTCCAAGTGTGGCCTTACCAAGGCACTATACAGTGGCATTAACACTTCACGTGATCTAGATTCTATCCCTCTGTTTATGCAGCCTAGAACTGTGTTGGCTTTTTTGGCAGCTGCTGCACACTGCTGGCTCATATTTAAATGGTTGTCCACTAGGATTCCAAGATCCCTCTCACAGTTGCTACTATTGAGCAAGGTACCACCTATACTGTACTTGTGCATTTTGTTTTTCTTGCCTAAATGTAGAACCTTACTTTTTTCACAATTGAATTTCATTTTATGATGAGCTTGTTCATCAGAAAGGTCAGCAGGTCGGTGGTTCAGCGGTTCAAATCCCTAGCGCTGTGTAACGGAATGAGCTCCCGTTACTTGTCCCAGCTTCTGACAACCTAGCAGTTCAAAAGTATGGAAAAATGCAAGTAAAAAATAGGGACCACCTTTGGTGGGAAGGTAACAGCTTTCTGTGTGCATTTGGTATTTAGTCATGCCAGCCACATGACCACAGAGACTCTTCGGACAGTGCTGGCTTTTTGGCTTTGAAACGGAGATGATCACTGCCCCACTAGAGTCAGGAAAGACTAGCACATCTGTGCAAGGGGAACCTTTACCTTTAATATTCCCTGGACTAACTTAAGCAGCCTGACCCAATGCAAGACAATGTGTGGTTTGCTTTATTTATTTGATTTATTTGATTTGATTTGTATACCGCCCTTTCTCCCATAGGGACTTAGGGCGGTGCACAGGGAAAATAAAAGGTACATTTAAATACAGTCAATAGATAAATTTAAAGTTAAATTAAATAAATTTAACCTGAGTTAGAATAAACTTAAGAAACCCTATTAAAATGATAGTAAAAACAAACTATGCCAGGCCGGCCACATGAAAAAAGTAAGTCTTCAATGCTTTACAGAAGAGGCGAAGGTCCGTGGTAGTGTGAAGGTCGGGGGACAGGTCATTCCAGAGGGCTGGACCCGCCATAGAGAAGGCCCTTCCCCTGGGAGCCGCTAGTCGGCATTGTCCAGCGGACCGCACCCTGAGGAGGTCCTCCCCCTGGGAGCGGACAGGTCGGATGGAGGTATGAGGCAGGAGGCGGTTCTGCAAATAGCCAATAAGCTTGATTTGACTTTACATATTGTATGGATCCAACTATTGCAATTTGCCAACCACAATTAATGACTTTGTGATAGGTGTAAACCGAACCATGATGATTTATTCAGTAAGCCATGTCTTGACAGAATGTGTGAGTCCATATTTAAGGGCTAGTCACAGTTTGCTTAGAGCCTGTCACCTTAATGTTGATTAGGATCCCAGGTACATAATAAAACTGGTTTGCTAAAGATAATTAATAGATAAATATTAGTCAGATCTACTTAGCATTTGGTCTAAAGGGAAACTTGGAGAGATAAGGGGGAAAAAAACCCTTAATTCCACTTCACTTAGTGTCGATCCAAGAGTTTAGGTGAACCTATTCAGAAAAAGTCCATTGTAAAACCCATTCCGAAGTGTGTCTTTAAAAAAGGATGTGCCAAATACATTTCAAGTTTACCCTGGGTTATTCTGACAATTCCAGCGGTGTTGTAATACTGACCATCCTAAATTAGATATGGGATTCAGTTTGAAATAGATATTTTAAATTCCATACTAAGGAATTGCAAGCTCAGGTAATTATTAGAATGATCAGAACCGCCTCAAATTCAAAAAGAGTTTGTTGCATGTAAAACATATTTTATACAGGTGGTCCTCTTGTTACAATCATTCATTTAAAGTTACATTGGCACTGAAAAAAGTGACTTACTACAAGTCCTCACACTTATGACTATTGCAGCATCCCTATAATCATTTGTTGAAAGTCTGGGTGCTTAAAAAGGTAAAGGTTCCCCTCGCACATATGTGCTAGTCGTTCCCAAATCTAGGGGGCAGTGCTCATCTCTGCTTCAAAGTTGTAGAGCCAGCACTGTCCAAAGACGTCTCCGTTGTCATGTGGCCAGGAATGCTTCCCACCAAAGGTGATTCCTATTGTTCTACTTGCATTTTTACATGCTTTCAAAATGCTAGGTTGGCAGAAGCTGGGACACGAGCTCACTCTGTTACGTGGTGCTAGTGATTCGAAACACCGAACTGCCAAACTTTCTGATCGACAAGCTCAGCATCTTAGCCACTGAGTTGTAACCAGCATGTATTTGTAACTATGACAGCACTGTGAGTATAGGTCTTCGTTGCTTGCAACCTTCTCAGTCAGCTTTTAACAGGAAAAGTTACTTAGGCACTGCATGACTTCTTTACTGCAATAATTCGCTTAACCACCCTGGCAAAAAGGTCATAAAATCAGGTGCAAATTACTTAACAACCACCTTCCTTGGCAACATAAATTCATGCCCCAATTGTGATCCTAATAAGAGGACTACCTCTATTACTAGTTTATAGAAAACTAATAAAGGTTTGCATGATTTTGCTCCATTTGTATTATTTTTAGTCAGAAATCAAATTTATTTCAGAATAGTGAGAACTTGGTTCCTATAAATATAGTGATTTAGTGTCAACATTATTTTATGATTTCTCTTTAAATGATTACTTCTGGCAAGAAAAATCAAAATGAAAAACTTGTAACAGCAGATTGTTAATTCACAGAATAGAATAACAGAGTTTGAAGGGACCTTAGATATTTTCTAGTCCAACCCCCTGCTTAGAAAACTTCTAGTGTTGGAGCATTTACAAGTTCTGGAGGCAAGTTGTTCCACTGATTAATTGTTCCCACTGTCAGGAAATTTCTCCTGAGTTCTAGGTTGCTTTTCTCCTTGATTAGTTTCCACCCATTGCTTCTTATCCTGCCCTCAGGATACTGCTTTGGACAATATTTTGACTCCCTCTTCTTTGTGGCAGACCCTGAGATATTGAAACACTGCTATCATGTCTCATCTAGTCCTTCTTTTCATTAAACTAGACATACCCAGTTCCTGCAATCTTTTAGTTCCCTAATCATCTTTGTTGCTCTTCTCTGCACTCCTTCTAGAGTCTCCACATCTTTTTTACATCCTGGCAACCAAAACTGGATGTAGTATTCCAAGTGTGGCCTTACCAAGACATTATAAAGTGGTATTAACACTTCACGTGATCTTCATTCTATCCCTCTGTTTATGCAGCCTAGAACCGTGTTGGCTTTTTTGGCATCTGCTGCACACTGCTGGCTCATATTGTCCTCTGTACTTAGCTTGCAGATATTCATATTTGTATAGGTTATATCTTGGCTCATTGTTTTTCCCAACTTATGGAATGAAGATAACTTTTCATGTTCTGGAAATATAGTTTCTCTCCAGAAAATGTTATAGTTCTATGTCATTCCCCTCCTCCCCAAAATTGTTACCTTTCTCATACATTATTACATCAGTTATATTCTCAATACAGGGTGGGGCAGCAGGGCACCGTTAGAAGGCGCAATTTGTTTTAGAACATTATAATAGAAGTTTCTAAAAAGTACTCGAGGGAGATAGCAGCTTCCCTTTAAATGTGCTTGATCTTTCCCCCTTTTCAAATTAATAACAAAAAAAGAAAAGAAATGCAATGTTAACTTCAAAAGATGGAATGAAAAACTCAAAACTTGTTTTGATTTTATATTGAACTTTAGAGCAGAATCATTTTTCACAAGCTGCTGGATTTACTATACGATCCAGTTACAATAACAAGGAGCCGAGAGAGTTGCAAAGCCAGTAGGAAGTGTGAAAATCTCTTTTCAACAAGTTTTCTGAAAAAGGCTACAAACCTCCTTGGAATTACTGACAGGGTGAACCAAATATATGAACTACTTATGAAATATAAGCCCTGGGGTGTGTATGGGGAATAACTGGTCCTTCTAACTTTACAATTAGGAGTTAAGGGCTAATGAACTCCAGCTGAATTCTTCTTCCAAAAGGCCAATTTTTTCAACAGGAGAAAAGGGGAAGATCAGCAGACCTTTAGCAAAGCAGTGTTGTACCAAAATAATGTTTTTTCATTTCTCTAGTTTTCTTCCCCAGTACAAGATGTTTCTAGTTCTCTTACAGTATGCATTCGCGGAAGGCTTGAACGTTTACTTCAAATGTTTTTTTGGTGTTTTGGTTTTATGGTGGAGTTGGTTTTGAATGCTATTACTGGGGAGGGATGTACTTCATCCCCTTTGTGATATATTCCCATCCTATCACTCTGTGAACTCCCATACCTCTCATTCTGGAAAGGGCCTGCAGGAGCAGTGGTGGGTTGCAGGCGGTATGCCCCTGTACGGGTGTACCGGAGCCAGTCGGAAGCCAGTCGGAAGCCATTCCGGCACAGTTCTCTGGAGGGCCCACCTGCCCGCCCTCGCTCCTTACCTGTGTTTTAAAGCTTCTGCGCTGGCGCGCATGTGCATGACGCATACAGTGCCTGCACAATGCTCTGCAGAGCAGCTGGAGCATCGCAAACGCGCTAAGGCACACATGCACTGCGCACATGTGCATGCATAATGCGCACAACCATGGGGCCAGCACCGTTCCAACCATACTGGGTGGAACAGGATTTGAAACTCACTACTGTGCAGGAGGCTTGTTGTGTTGCTTCATTTGGAATTGAATTAGAGGAAGAGAGAAGACAGAGAAGCTACAAATTACAATAGTTCTTATTTAGCAATCAGAATTGGGGTTAACAACTTGGTCGCTAAGTGCAACTGGGATTCTGCTTGTGATCTGACTTCAGCTTTCTTCTACTTTACAGACCCACAAAGTTTATAAATGCAAGGATTGGTCATTAAGTTAATTTTCCATTATTGCTGTAACTACCAGTTGCTAATGAGGCAGTCACTTAAATGAGTATTACTTGTATCAGTCTGTTCGAGAAAAGACATGGCAGACCAAGGGCGAGCGAGTGAATTTAACATGGTGGCAGTGGAGGTGTGAAAACCTGCTCACCGCCACTATCTCCAAGCAGCACATATGAGGGGGATGTGTGTGAGAGAGAGTGAAAATGGGAAGCCCTGGGCTGCTGCTGCCACTCTGCGCTGGTGCCATGTTGAGCTGCCCGTGCCAAGCTACCCATTGTCCCATTCCGTCAGTAAAATGTTTGCCTCCTTTGAATGGAATCTCAACAGCAAATCCAGTTCCATTAAATTGATGGGAACTGAGAGAAGTTGGGGAAACGTTCCCTGCAAGCAGAATGCAAACAACAAATTCCAGAGAGCAATAATGCAGTTGCACAAGAGAAGAACTAGACTTGTGAGGGGCCTTTTGTGAATTTGATGCATGATACAAAAAAGATGCCGAGGTTCTAAATCAGGGGTTTTAAACTCAAGGCCCGCGGGTCAGATCTAGTAAAGGACCGGCCCGTGGTGCCTCTGCCAGTGAAAATGGAGCTTGCAGGGGCCACGTGTGGCCCTCCTGAGCTATGTTTTCACTGGCAGGGGGTTGCAGGAGGCTGCCACAGCCAAAAATGGAGCTTGGGTGCCCATTTTTGCTGGCAGAGCGCTCGGGCCTCCATAGGCGCTCCCTACAAGAGTAATGCTGAGCTGGCCATGCCCAGCCTGGTCACACCTACCCTGCCCCCTGAGATCAAACATAACCCTAATGCCCTCATTGAAATTGAGTTTGACACTCCTGTTCTAGACAGAGAAGAACAGCAAAAGAATATGAAGTCTAGCGGCTAAAAGTAGAATGAAAAGTAAAGGGAAAGATGCATGTTTAGCCTAATGAAGAGAAGCCTCAGAGGGATGACAGGATAGTTGTCTTCCAATATCTGTCTCAGAGAAGAAGGGCTGGATTTACTTTGCATTGCAACTGAGAGCAAAACAAGAAGCAGTGGGTGGAATTTATTCAAGGGAGATAAGAAAAAAAGGAGGAATTAATTGTTAGAACAATTAATGGAACAACTTGCCACCTAAAATTGTGGGTGCACCATTGCTGGAGGTTTTAAAGAAAAAATTGGACAAACCTTTGTCTGGAATGGTATAAGGACTCCTTCCTTGATGAAAGGGTTGAACTAGAAGACCTCCAAGGTCCCTTATGGGCTTATGATCCCATGATTCTAATTTACAAACAGCCATACTTGCAAAGTGAATGGCTTAAATTTTGGAAATTTATGTCTTCCCTTTTTGAAACACCAGATACGATCAAAAAGTCTCACACCTTGTACTGACAAAGCCATAAGTGTTTTTGCTTTTCTTAGTAAGTAAACTGTAATTGCTAAGTAAATTATGGGACATTTGGTGAGAAACAGTTCTTCCTTGATGGATAAATCTTACTGATGGGAAGAATGAGTTGAACTACTATAAAAAGGAATAAGGAAATACAGATTGGATTTATTCTTGTTTGTTCCCGAACAAATTGCAGAACATTTATTGTGTTCTAGCTACTGCCTGCTTTAGCTTGTTTATTAAATGAAGCATTCTAACCTGACCAGCTCATATGTACGCAACACGTTAACCTTTAAAGGCTTGTCAAACAAAAGGGGCTTGGGAATTTGACTCTGATGGGAGGGTATTAGACTATCATCAGCATTAGAAAATGCAATATGCTATTCAATTGTTCCCCAGGAATAGCCCCCAAGGCAATTAATAAGAGGAAAAAAAGTTAAGAACATAAAACCATCACGAAGATCAATTAACAATTAAAACACTGGAAAGAGATGAACGTTTTCTGAAAGATGAGAGTAGATTCATAGATCCAGAGAGATTACATTTCCCAGGTAGGGAGCAATGCATGAAAAAGACACGATCTGAGGGGTTTAAAATGGATGAGACAGTCCTTCAGAGGGTCAGATCCTAAGATGTTAAAGGCTTAAAAGTCAATGCAACACTTCAGATTATGTCTAGAAAGTCACTGCAATTTCTTTTGCTTCTACCAGTTACCAACCCTTGCTGTTACATTTTCAGCAGGAGAAACTTTAGGTACATTTTAACACTGGCACTCATTCAAGTACATCCTGATGGTTGAGACCAATAGGCACTCTTGAAAAGTGAAATGATGGATAGCTGAGTGGCAGATCTGGGTTTAGGAGAACACAACTTTCTGCTAAGCAATGACAAGACCATGCAGTAGCAGCATGTATGTAACACAGAAAATAAGATTTTGGGGAAGCTTTAGAATTCTGAAAAAGTTTTATTCAGGACCCAGAGCCACACAAACAAATAAATATAGCAAATGTGCATGACTTTCTGGGAAGAATTTATGCTTCCCATGTTTTATTATTTTTAAAAATTGGATTCCTGCACTGAGAAGCAGGTTGTCCTTTAATAATCTCTCTAGCCATATGATTTGTAGTTGTGAAGAAATCTTTGAACAGACACTGCAGTGTTGTAGGAGTTTTCTATCAGAGGTGGTATTCAGCTGGTTCGGACCTGTTCAGGTGAACTGGTAGTTACGATAATCAGTTGGCACCGTCCACCCACTTCCTCTCTATCCTGTGCTTTATTTCCTGCTTTCCAGTTAATCTCACAGCTGATTTCTCTTCCCCCCCCACCTTGCTGTTCTACTTACCATTGCTGACTTGGAAGGTAAGCAGCTGAGCTTCTAAATGCTCCATTTTCGGCGCAAGTGCTTTAGGTGCATGGTGCACAAAGTGCACACTCACCGAGCCAGCTGTTAAACCAGCAGCAACTCACCACTGTTTTCTATGATGCTTCATTTGGGTGGCATGTTGCATATTTGTGCCAGTTCTGGAAGTGGCTAGTATCAATTTACAGCAAACTCCATTCGGGATCTTTGGAAATCTGATCTGTGAAAATATTAAGATCTCAGCAGGAAGCGGCACTAGATTTCAATAAAATGATTTGTTGATTTTAAGGAGTATCTTTAAGGCTTGCCTGGAATAAATACAGAATCTTGTGAATTTCTCAGTCCCAGTTTGGACTATTGGTGATACCTTAGCAAATCGTGATATTGCAGAGGAGCTCTTAATTTTGTAAAACACACACACACACACACACACACACACAGACACAGACACCACAAATAATAGTACAGCATAACAAAATTCAAAGTGGCGGATTCAAAGCCTTAAACTGGGAGGAAAAAAAAGTAATTAAAATGTTCAGGGTGCACTGAAAAATGCCTTTGAGAAAAGCAAAGGGGAATAAAACAGTATTGATTTGCTCACCACTGGCAACAGGCGAGTTTCTTCTCTTGGGGTGAGATTTACTTACAGGGATGTTAAGGCAGGAATACAATTTGAATTTTTTGATTCACATTGGTTTGCATTCTGGGCTGATTTGTATGTATGTCATGGTCAAATTTGCTGCAAACTATAAGGCCTAGCTGACAAAAGAGATAGTTGCTCAATATGGTTTCTCTCCTAGATATTACAATGCTCAAATCATCCAGTGATTCAAGCCACAGTAGGACTGGAGGCAGGGGTGGGATTCAAATATTTTAGCAACCAGTTCTCTGCCCGGTGGCTGGGTAAGCATGGTCTTCTTAGCCTCCTGCACCATGACAGCGGAGGTGTGTGTGTGTGGGGGGGGGGGTGTTCACCCTCCCCAGGTTCCAGAAACTTTCTTCGATCCTCCGGGAGGGTGAAAATGGCCTCCCCCATTCAAGTTCAACCTTTCAAGTGGTTTCCACTTGAAAACCACATCTGGAGTTTGCGCTAGAGAGAGAGAGAGAAAAATATAAACTTTTGATGTTGGCTTTTACTGATTAATATAGTTCGTTGTTATAGAAATGGGCGGTCTTTCCTAAGTTTATAAAATAAAAAGCTGAATAGCAATAGCAATTGTACTTAAACTTATATACCTTATATATTTCATAATGCTTTACAGCCCTCCTCTCTAAGCAGTTTACAGAGTTGGCTTATAGCCCCCAACAATCTGGGTCCTCATTTTACCAACCTCGGATAGAAGCAAAGCTGAGTCAACCTTGAGCCAGTGAGAATTGAACTGCTTTGCAGTTGGCAGAATTAGCCTGCAATATTGCATTCTAATCACTAGACCACTACGACTCTTGTGTATTTGCCACCATGTAACATGTATATTCTCTCTTTTATTGCGCTTAAAAAAAGTTAAAAATCAGTGCTTTTCTTTTCCCCTGTATTTACACATTCCTTTCCCCTTTCTTTCCTTTCCCCATTTCCTATCATCTTTTTTTAATCTGAATGCTATATTATATCAGTTTTAATAAAATTCTTGAAAAAGTGGAATAGACCAGGGTTTCTCAGCCTTGGAAATTTTAAGATGTGTAGACTTCATTTGGTATGGCTAGGGTATTCTGAGAGTTTAAATCTCCAGGTCTTAAAATTGCTAAGCTTGAGAAACCTTGAAATAGGTCTTAAAATATCTAAATCAAAAATGAGAAAGGAGAGACCTTGTCAAAAGAACGGCAAGATATGAAGTAATTAATTATTGGGCTAAATCTCCGTTTTCCTGCCAACATTATAAATTGCTTGTGTGACCGAAGGGGAAAGCCCATACTTCAGATTGCTAATTAATCAATTAACATATCATGACGGCCTAAAAGGCAAGATAACAGACACATGTTTAAAAAAGGGAAGCTGCTAAAAAATAGGAGATAAAGCAGGAGAAGCTAGAGACAGCAGAGTTAGCATATGCATGCAAAAAAATATCCCCCAACAGTAATGTAAAAGAAGAAAAGGTTATCATGGATTTGCATTGCAAACTGGTCGTTCCTGATGGCAGGTAATTAAAACAAAATAAAACATACAAGTCAAATTCTACAGTCAGATATTGGTATTAAGAAGTACATTGATCTGGCTCTTTTCAGAGCCAAGGATAAAGCCTTAATTGATTTCTTCAATGAAAGTCACGGCAGGTATTATGTAGCGAACTTCATTTTATTATTAGAATTCATGCAGATGTTTACATTAATTAGGCACAGGTTACAGTATTTACAAAGACAGTCATCCCCGAAAAAAAATGTTGTAATGTAATAGGACTTCAATATTTGCCCACACTTCATCTCCAGACTTAAATGATAAGTCCTGCTAAAGGTTTTAGCTCTGCATCCATCTCTCTTTTAATAATTGAGAGGCTGCAATCACATATAATGTTTTGGCAGGAATGTAAAATCATAGTATTTTGAGAAAGCCGTGGAGACCCAACTATAAACAGTATTGAGTTAGTTCTTATGCTCTGGTCTGATCATAGCCATCTTGTAGCCCTCAGAAGCTTATAATTCTCAGACTATCCAACTGGGGTAACTGGGATGGTTTCACAGATTGGGGTCTTAAAGTTATATGGTGTGGGTTTTTTTGTTCCTTTGTCACTTTGTATACCAGGATAACCAGATAAAACAATCGTGAAAATGTATTTTTTTAATACTATAATGCAAATGTTATTGCATTTAATGAATGTATTTGTCTATTAAAGAAAGATGGGTTTATAAAAAAAACTTAACATTCTAAATGAGGTGCCCCGGCAATCACTTAACTGCAGTGTACTGTTAATAATGAAAATTCTTCATTTTTTTCTGTGTAATAAATAAAAAAAATTAAAGTCAAGAAATAACATTGGACATTTGTTTTGAAAAATCTCTCTGAAAGCTTTATGCAAAAATCTACTCAATATTTCCAGGCAAAATATGACTTATGAGGAACTGTTTTGAAACAATAGCCTAGATTTATAGTAACTGTGTGTAGAAAACCGTTGCTCTTAATTTTGTGAGAATTTCAATATTCATGCTACTTAAAATCAACACAAAAGTCTTAAAACTAGCTTTCTTGGAACTGCAGAGGAATACAATCTTCCAAAGACCATATCCTCAACTTATGACTGGTGGTTTAATGATCATTTAAAGTCATGACAAGCCCATTAAGTACTTCCTGTTATTGTAACAGAGGTGCGCATGTTCAGAAGCATTGTATGCGAGCGTGCACATGAGCATGAGTGAATCCATAGTAAACCAGTTAGCAATCCACCACTGCATTGTAAGTGCTCCCCACCCAGCCATATAATTATATTTTGGATCCTTAACAACTGGCCTATTTTGCAACTGAATTCCCCCCCCTCCCCGGTTTCTGGAATAATTTGCTGAATAACTGCTGCAAACGTGGTTGAAAAATCAGGGTTGGGTCATGTGGTTGCCTCAATTTATGACTACAACAACTTACGACTGAAATTCTGGCCCCTACTGTGGTCATCAATCAAGGACCATCTGTATAAGTTTGAAAGAGACAAAGAATCTGGGGAGAAATTGAAAATAGTTTATTTATTTATTTATTATTTATTTATTAAATTTATACCCAGCCCTTCTCCTTGTTAGGACCCAGGGCGGCGCACAGGGATGTTAAAATACATACAAAATATATAAAATATATGAAATTTAAAATACTTATTCTAATAAATAAACCCTGCGCTAAAAACCGAATTAAAATCCCAAGTTTAAAAACTATCTAATAGTCAGTTTGGAGGTTACGCTAGGCCGGCTAGATGAAATAGGTGTGTCTTCAGACACTTGCGGAAGAGGCGGAGGTCGGAGATGGTGCGGAGTTCAGGGGGTAAGTCGTTCCACAGGGCTGGGCCTGCCACAGAGAAGGCTCTCCCCCTGGGTATCGCCAGTCGGCATTGTCCAGCCGACGGCACCCTGAGGAGGCCCTCTCTGTGGGAGCGTATCGGTCTGAGGGATGTATGGGGCAGGAGGCGGTCTCGCACATATCTAGGCCCCGAGCCATGGAGCGCTTTAAAGATGGTCGTTAAAACCTTGAAGTTTGTCAGACTGACAGAATATAAGAACTCTTTTAATGCAGCATGTTTCTATTTTTCATTTTGCAAAATTCAACGCAAAGTATGGTTATTGTGAACTTCCCAGTTATAATATCTTCTCCTTTATAAGGAGCATTAGAAGAATAATACATAGATATGTCCTCCTTTTTCCAGATGCATTGGATTTAAACTCTTGGAATTTTGAGCGGAAAAGTTTGGAGTAGGAAAACACATCTGGATAGCCTTAGATCAGAAAAGTCTATTTGATATGTTCAAACAGGGAAAACATTTATTTTCCAAACTGCTGCTTTATTGGGACTCACAATGCATATTCCTCTCTACCTATTCAAACACTATCAAAACTAACACGGTATATAGCAGGTGTGGAAGCATAACTTTCCTTCTGTTTCGCCTGCTGTTTAGGGAGAAATAATGTGATATGATACCTCTCTGGAATACGGCTGTATCCTACTAATATAATTTTTTCCCCTCGATCGTTTATGCAGTATTTACCTCTGTAGTTCATTGCTTGCCCCAGGAGAGACTTCAGTTTGCCCAAACTACGAATTGATTCTAAATCTTTATGAGCATAAAGGAACAGAAAGGTAACTTTTATACCAGCAAACTGGTATGAAAGAAATAATGAAATTATTTCCAAATCTGCTTGCATTCTCACTCTGTCCATACAACCTCAGTTCTTCCAAATTGAGGTGCAGGGGGGAATGTGTTTGGGGGGGAAATAATCCAGAAAATTTTTTAGGGATTATTCTGTCAAATCAAGTGTCTGTCAAAGCCTACAACTCGTTCCATCTGGCAGCAAAATGATCAGAATAATTGTCTGGGCTTTCGACTCCATGAATATGCATTGAGGCAGCCAAAATGGAATTTATACCTTAATCTACATTACAGGGCAAGTTTATAAAAAGACATTATAATGGGGAAAATGCATGACAATTATTCTGAGCAAGAGGTAATCAAACCTTTCTTTAACAAGAAACAGTGCTTCCTTTTCAATTTATTTTTATATGTTTAGGATGTATGCCGTTCCAAATCCAATTGTAAAAGGAAAAAGATATAAATATCTACTTCCAAAATCCGGACAAGACATTGGAACCAGCTCTGTCAGGTGCAAGAAAAAAACCCAGGTCTGCACATGAAGGTTCAATTTAACTGATTTATTGCTAAAAGCCTATGCACAGAAATTTTCTCAACTAATGGTTAGCACCTGGTTAGAGCTAGATAAGAGTCAACAACAATCAAGGGTGTTGGGGCTTAATTTGTTTGTGGCTACATAGCAATTCTGGACTGATCCCTCTTTTCAACCCTCTGCTGGCTCTGTCACTCCTCCTTCATGTTCCTGGGCACTGTTTCTTGTTAGAAGGTAGTTTTTTTAGCCCTTCAGGACATGCCTAATTTCAAATAATGTACCGTATTTTTGGAGTATAAGACGCACCGGAGTATAAGACGCACCAAGGTTTTGAAGAGGCAAATTAAAACAAAAAGTTTTTGCACTCTGCAAACCTCCCAAAAACGGGCTTGTTGTTTTTTTTTTGTTTTTTTTTAAAGGGCATGAACAATCCTTAAGAGGCTTGCAGAGTGTTCCTGGGAGGGGGGGGGGAAACCAGCAAAAAATGATCTACTTTTTCATAAAAACGGGCTCATTTTTGTCTAAAAAAGGGGGCATTAGGAAGCTTATAGGGTGCTCCTGGGGAATGGGGGAGCAAAATTGAGCAAAAAATGGCCTGTTTTTTGTCCATTTCTGCCCTCCCCAGCTCCCAGGAGCACTCTGAAAGCCTCCTAAAAGCTAGGCATGGCCATTTTGGTGAAGGGAGAGAGGTTTCAGAAGGCAAAAAAATGCTGTATTCAGTGTATAAGATGCACCCAGATTTTCAGCCTCTTTTTTGAAGGAAAAGGTGCATCTTATACTGCAAAAATATGAGTATGTTGTTATGGGCAAGTGCAAAGGTAGATAAAATTAGATTACAAAATTCCTCTTAAAAATAATCTTCATGAGTTGATTCAAAGATTGTCTTTTCACAGAGTACTAGAAGAGAAATCTATCTCCATATTGAAGATATTTCATGATATTATTACTCTTTATATACTCCAGATGCTAAAAATAGACAATCACAAGAACTGGAGATTTCAAATTGAGATTTACAGCCATATATGTAATTAATTGCTGGTTGTATAATCTAGAGAATCTCATAATGTGATTCTGGATTGTTTGGACATGTAGTATAGGTAGTCCTCAACTTACAACTAGAATTTTGGTCAATAGCCTTTGCAATTGTTAAGTGGATTACCATGTGACTAGGCCTGGTTTTTATTAACTTGGTTGCAGGATTTATATATTGTTAAACAAATTTATTAATATTCATAAATTAACCATAATTAAGTGTTGTGCCTTATGATTCGTGTTGTGCTGACGACCATCTTCAAATCACTCCATGGCTCGGGGCCTAGCTATATACGAGACCGCCTCCTGCCCCATACATCCCTTCGTCCGATCCGCTCCCACAGAGAGGGTCTTCTCCGGGTACCATCGGCCAGTCAATGCCGGTTGGCGACGCCCAGGGGAAGGGCCTTCTCTGTGGCGGGCCCAGCCCTCTGGAACGACCTACCCCCCGACCTACGCACCACCTCGGACCTCCGCCTCTTCCGCCAGCGTCTCAAGATGTATTTATTCCAACAAGCCAGCCTAGCATAACCCCCCGTTTCTGACTTTTATCTGAACAAATTTTAATTCTCATGGTTTTAAAGGGTTTTTAGCACGGGATTTAATTTAATAGTTTTTTAAAAATGTATTTTGTATTTTGTATGGTTTTATATTGCCTGTGCGCCGCCCTGGGTCGTTACAAGGAGAAGGGCGGGGTATAAATTTAATAAAATAAAAAATAAAATAAAATAAATAAATAAATTCATGACATATGTGTATTTTCTTTTATGTACACTGAGAGCATATGCACCAAAGACAAATTCCTTGGCCAATAAAGAGTTCTATTTTATTCTATTAAAGAAAATGCTCTGATCACTAAATTAATCCATTTTATCCAAAGGATTTTTTTTTATGGAAACCAGAAGAGCAAAATCTTCCCCCCTCCTTTGAAAAAAGTCAAAAATTGCAGTTATATGACTACACAATGCTGTAAATGGCGATAAATGTGAGGCAGTTACCAGACACCCAATTATGATCAGGTGACAGTGTGTGCCCATTAGAGTTTCAAAATCCAATTATAACTAGCTTTTGAGGAGCTGGTTATAATTTTGAGTGGTAAATGAGCAGAGGCTAAGCAAGGAGTACTTGTTAAGACAAAGAAAAAAAATCTATACCAACACACCTGAATCCTTTTGAAAAATAGAATTCAGCTACAGAAAAGTGACAGTATAAAAATATTTCAGAAGCATCACAAGCAAAAAGAGGATAGCTTTATACTATTTAGGGAAGTAATTTGCCGTTTCATCAAGACCTGTAGATTTTACCCCACAAAAGAAAGGTGGACTATCTCAAGAGAAAATAATCAAGAAAGAAATCATGTTTTCAATAAACATACACATAAGAAAACCCTAAGAAATATGTTTTGCAAGAAAATATTTTAGAGAGGAGATTTGTTTGAAGTGGAGCATTTAGTCCAAGGGTAGCCAACCTTTTAATACCTACTGCCCACTTTTGTATCGGACAAAATCCCTACCTCCCACCCATGAAAGCCGGAACGCCCACTAGTGGGTGGTAGGGACCAGGTTGACTACTACTGGTTTAGTCCTTCATAAAGGTGCTCATTCTATAGGAAAGTCAATCTTTAGCAAGGGACATTACCCAGATGATGGGATGATGATTTTAAAATGCTAATCAAGTTTTGATCTGTGGTTAATTTTTGGATAATGAACAACTAGGAAAATACAATTTTGTAGACAAGCCTGGGAAAAACTAACCTAAATCCTAGAAGACAACAGCAAACCATTTTTATGCAATTACTAAGAAAATTACTTGGTCTTGTTCATGTAGTCTTTGGAGTCAGGTTCAACTTTATTCCTTTTCTCAGATTTCAAGGATGTGCTTAACTAATTTCAAATTGTAATCTTACTGATTCAATCTTCAGTGTTCTTTAGTTACTTATCGACATAGTTCTGTAAAATTGCATTGGACACAAGTTATAAGCCTAAGTGGTAGAAAAATTAATCTAAATCATGGCAACTAAAAAAAACTTTGGTTCTGGTTTCAATGTCTTCACTGCTGGAAAGATGCACTGCCTTGGAACCGTTTGACATGGACTTCATATACATCTTTGAATCTAAGCTTTAGACAGAATGAAATAACCACAGAAAAAGAGTATTGAAGTGTGTAGACTCAAGGCTATGGCTTTCCTTGTTGCAATGTATGGCTGTGAAAATTGGATCATAAGAAAAGCTGAGCACCAAACAATTGATGCCTTTGAACTTGGACTGCAAGGTGATCAAACCGGTCAATCCTAGGGGAGATCAACCCTGATTGCTCTTTAGAAGGCCAGATCCTGAAGATGAAACTCAAATACTTTGGCCACCTAATGAGAAGGAAGAACTCACTGGAGACGAGCCCAATGCTGGGAAAGATTGAGGGCAAAAGAAGAACGGGACGACAGAGAATGAGGTGTCTGGATGGAGTCACCGAAGTAGTAGGCGTGAGCTTAAATGGACTCCAGAGGGTGGTAGAGGATAGGGAGGCCTGGAGGAATGTTGTCCATGGGGTCGCAACGGATCGGACATGACTTCGCAACTAATAACAAAAACAAAGAGTAAAGGAAGATTACTCCTTGTGCAACTAATGTTCAACATCTCTTGATATGTTCTAGATGCTACAGTTTCCTGTAGACTGCTAAATGTTTGCCTTTGGCAGTGATGTACTGGTAAATGTTATGCAACAGACCGCATGGATCCATTGCTACCACTGTGCTGTTCAACAGCTCATCAGTGCACCAAGCACATGTCTCAGTTCTGCTCTCAACCAGCTTGCAAAATTCCAGAAAAAAATAGCAGTCGGTTCTTTTCAGCTGATACAAGCTGATTTTAGCACACTGTTCTCCTTAACCAACTTCCAGATACTTTTTTAATGCAATACAGAAGACTTTGGAACCAGAACATGAAATACTAATTGCATTTCATCTCTGTTCTTCCCATAGATTTAGCAAACTATAGTAGCCATTTGCCCAAACCCAAATAGATGCAATATTTCTGAGCAGAGAAGGCTGCATTTAAGTGAAGCAAAGATCAGGCCAGGCACGGAAGTATAATTTTGAAGCAGAGAAATTATAGAACATGAATTATGCATCTGGAGGGCATTTTTTGTCTCATGGTGGTAGTCGTAAGAAGTTTGTAGGACTTTGTTTTAATAGACTACCTACTGGGAAGATAGTAGTTTCTCCAGTCCTTTTATATTTTCAGCATATATTTTGTAAAGACAAACCTACAATAGATCCAGGCAGTTTCTGCTGAGCCGTTTCTACATGCCCTTCAGTCAGCATTCTACAAAGCTTTGGGAGATGGCGGGTCTAAACAAATGAGGCAAAATAATTTCTCTCCTGCAACGTCCTTATTTCTCATTATTAAACAAATCAGCTTGCACACAAGGCTTGCTAAGTTAGTGCAGCTCCTCTCCATCTTATTCCACTTTCAGAATAGCAACTTTAGGGATTACTGTAGGCAACTTACTCCTGGTCCAGTGCCTCTGACTTGAAAGGTCAGCAAAGCGAGCTGGATTGAAGCTGCAATTTAAAATATTTGCAAGAGGGCATTGATCTAGGCAACTAATGCAATCCAAAGTGGGCCCTAAAGAAAGAGGAACAAATGGAGAAAATAATTAGGCAAGCCTCCTATTGTCTAAATAGAAACTGATTCCAGAAAATTGAAGTTGAAATCCAATGCAGAGATGGAAGCTTGCAAAGGGCGCTGTCCAGTATGTGTCAAAACCCGTGTGATTCATAGTGCAAAGTCACTTAGCCACCCGTGCATGTGCAAATGGGATGGCATTATACTAAATATTTGTTTATTTATTATTCACATTATTTTGTGAACAGGCCGCCTCGCCCTTAAGAGATTTTGACACAAGAGGCACCCAGGGGTGAAATTCAGCAGATTCTGACAGGTTCTGGAGAACCAGTAGTGGAAAATTTGAGTAGTTCGGAGAACCAGTAGCGGAAATTTTCAGTAGTTCAGAAAACTGGCAAATGGCACCTCTGGCTGGCCCCAGAGTAGGGTGGGAATGGGGATTTTGCAGAATCCTTCTCCTGGAGTGGGGAGGGAGTAGAAATTTTGCAGTATCCTTCCCCAGCCATGCCCACCAAGCCACGCCCACAGAACCATTAATAAAATATTTGAATTTCATTATTTGAGGCACCCCAGAGAATGCTGTTCTATGAATAAAGCTTCCTCAAAGCTAAAACAAAGACAGGCTTGATGGACATATTTGTTTTGAAACAGTCAACAACATATTTTCAAAACACACCTGTAAAATTTGGAAAGTGCAGACACCACATTCAAATGGGTTGCAGCTCTTCCTTTATTTTAGAATAGGGGGTCTCCTATCTTGGCAGCCTTAAGACGGGTGGATCTGGGAGTTGAAGTTCACCTGTCTTATGGTTGCCAAGATTGGGAGCCCCTTCTTTAAAAGACTGGGAACCCCTCCTTTAATGTTTTAGATCACCCTGAAGTACCTGTACAAGAATATAGAGAGGACCTTGTGGAAGGTTTTAGAATCAGCATTATTCAATGTCTTCCTGATGAGAATATAGGGATTTTAAATATTCCATTATTCTAGGCAGTCCACAATTTAAAACCATTCATTTAGCAACTTTTCAAAGTTGTAACAGCACTGAAAAAAATTACTTGCAATCAGTCCCCACATTTACACCTGTTGCAGCTTTGCTATCGTTACATGATCAACATTTGGGTACTTTTTGACTGGAATGTATTTATGACACTTGCAATGTCCCAAGGCAGTGATGGCTAACCTTTTTGTTCTTGCATGGTAAAATTGCGCCTGCACATGCAATAGGGTGTGCACACATGGCCGCACTCACAATGCAATGTGCCCCCATATGCATGCACACATAACCCCCCTTGCTCTCCTTTCCCTCATGCATGAGTGCTCCACACACACATGCACATGATACCCCTGCCCCCCATTTTGGGCCTAGCAGGCCTCCCTGAAACCTCCTGAAATCAAAAATGAGGCACAGGGTGTGCCACATCCTCTCACCCTCCTGCACCCCTCCTTTCCCCTGCACATGTATACCCCCCCATGCATGCTTGATTTATTTCATTTCATTTGATTTATTTGATTTATATGCCACTCTTCTCCCAAAGGACTCAGGGCGGCATACAACATAAGAAACAAAATTTAAAAAGAGATTAAATAAAGAATCCAATAAGCAACAAGCAATAATTTAATTAACAATTTACACATGATATAAAATAAATTCAATTTGGAATTAAAATTAATAAGTTATTTTGTTCCAGACAGGCCGGCTTGCTGAAAAAGCCAGCTTTTTAGGGCGTGCCGGAAGGACGGGTGGTCGGGAATTATGTGAAGCTCCAGAGGTAGCTCATTCCAAAGGGAAAGCGCTCTCACAGAGAAGGCCCTCCCCCTCGGGGTTGCCAGCTGACACTGTCTAGCTGATGGCACCCTGAGGAGGCCAACTCTGTGGGATCGTATTGGATGGTGGGAGGCTACCAGTGGCAGTAGGTGGTCTCGCAAGTACCCTGGGCCTAAGCCATGGAGCGCTTTAAAGGTCATAATTAATACCTTGAATTGCACCCGGAAAACAACCAGCAACCAGTGCAGACTGCCTAAAAGGGGTGTAACATGGGATCACCTAGGTACCCCCATGATAATGTGCGCGGCCGCATTCTGGACCAGCTGAAACCTCTGGGTGCTCTTCAAGGGCAGCCCCATGAACAGAGCATTACAGTAGTCCAGGCAAGAAAGGACAAGGGCATGAGTTAATGTGCACAGGGCATCCTGATCCAGGAAGGGGCACAAATGACGTACCAGGTGAACCTGGTAAAAGGCCCCCTGGTCACGGCCATCAGGTGTTCCTCTAAGCTAAGCTGCATATGCAGGAGGACTCCCAGATTGTGGACCCTCTATGAGGGGGCTAAAGTTCCTCCACCTATCACCAAAGTTGAAACAAGGTGGACAAATCAGATGACGGGAACCACAGCCACTCAGTCTTGGAGGGATTAAGCCTGAGCCTGTTCCTCCTCATCCAGATCCGCACAGCCTCCAGGCATCAGGACATAATAATAATAATAATAATAATAATAATAATAATAATAATAATAATAATAATAATAATAATAATAATAATAATAATAATAATAATAATAATAATAATAATTTAATTTAATTTGTAAACCGCTCTCTCTCCCCGAAGGGACTCGAGGCGGTGCACAGGGAATTAAAAATACATATAAAACCAACAGACATTGTAATACAAATTTAAAAATGAATTAAACCTATCCCTGCACTAAAATCCCCGACTATCTAAAAACTAATACCCCTAAAAATCCCTAATAAAACAATTTGAATATTCAGATTGAGGTAGATGGGTCCATTAACCCAAGCCAGCCAGGCAGAAGAAGTGAGTTTTTAGTTTTTGACGGAAGGAGCGGAGGTCCGTAGTTGTTCTAATTTCAGGGGGAAGGTCATTCCAGAGGGTCGGGCCCGCCACAGGGAAGGCCCTTCCCCTGGGCGCCGCCCACTGGCATAGCCTAATGGACGGCACCCAGAGTAGTCCCTCTCTGTGGGAGCGAATCGGCCGAAGGGATGTATGGGGCAGGATGCAATCCCGCAGATAGCTAGGTCCCGAGCCATGGAGCACTTTAAAGATGATAATCAACACCTTGAAGCGCACCCGAAAGACAACAGGCAGCCAGTGCAGCTTGCGCAGGAGCGGTGTTATATGGGAGAACCTAGAGGTTCCCATAACTGCCCGCGTGGCCACATTCTGGACAAGCTGCAGTCTTTGGGTGCACCTCAAGGGGAGCCCCATGTAGAGAGCATTGCAGTAGTCCAGTCGGGATGTCACGAGTGCATGAGTGACTGTGCAAAGGGCATCCCGGTCCAATAGGGGACGTAACTGGCGAACCAGGCGAACCTGGTAAAACGCCCTCCTGGCCACGGCCGTCACTTGATCTTCCATGGACAGCCGTGCATCAAGGAGGGCGCCCCCTATGGCCAGTGATGGAGTCAACTGGTTGTACCGGGATGCCGGAAATGACAGCCACTCGGTCTTGGACGGGTTGAGTCTGAGTCTGTTCCTTCCCATCCAGGCCCGCACGGCTTTCAGACACCGGCACATCACCTCGACGGCATCGTTGGGGTGGTTTGGGGTAGATACATACAGCTGCGTATCGTCAGTGTAGAGATGCTACTCTACCCCAAAACCACGGATGATCTCACCCAGTGACTTCATATATATGTTGAACAGGAGTGGCGAGAGGACCGACCCCTGAGGCACCCCACAAGTGAGGGGTCTCAAGGTCGACCTCTGCCCTCCTACCAACACAAATTGCGATCGACCGGAGAGGTAGGAGGAGAACCACCGCAACACGGTGCCCCTCACCCTCAATCCCTCCAGACGATGCAATAGGATACCATGGTCGATGGTATCGAAAGCCGCTGAGAGGTCTAATAGGACCAGGATGGAGGAACAACCCCCATCTCTGGCCTTCCAGAGATCATCCACCAATGCGACCAATGCAGTCTCGGTGCTGTGCCCAGGCCAGAATCCGGACGGCGCGGGTCCAGATAATCAATTTCCTCCAGGTGATGGGGGAACTGTTGTGCCACCACACTCTCTATAACCTTCGCCAAAAAGTGAAGGTTGGAGACTGGATGGTAATTTACCAACAATGCTGGGTCCAGGGAAGGCTTCTTGAGGAGGGGTCTCACCACCGCCTCTTTCAAGACAGTAGGCAAGGACCCCTCACCCAAGGAAGCATTCACTACCTCCTGGAGCCAGCCTCGTGTAACCTCCCAGGATGCCAGTACAAGCCAGGAGGGACACGGGTCCAATAAACATGTGGTAGCTCGCAGTCGCCCACGTAACCTGTCCATATCTTCAGAAGTAACGGAGTCAAACTCCTCCCACAAAACTGTCTCAAGACCTGCCTCGGGGCATCCCACTGGACCACTTTCGGTGGAGGCCAACTCGCTCCGAATCTAAGCAATTTTATCCTGCAGATATTCCCCAAATTCCTCTGCTCTACCCTGCAAGAGGGCTTCCCGCGTCCTCTTTTGAAGGAGGGAGCGGGTCACCCTAAACAGGGCGGCAGGGTGGTTATCTGTGGATGCGATGAGAGTGCACAATGATGACGTTTGGCCACTCTCAACGCCACAAGGTAAGTCCTTAATTGGGCTCTCAACTGTGTTCGGTCAGATTCAGCCCGTGTGGATCTCCATCTCCTCTCTAGGCATCTCTTGTGGCGTTTCATCACCCTCACTTCCTCGGTGAACCAAGGAGCCTGGGTGGCTCGTCGTCACAGGAGAGGCCGCATGGGCGCACACATCACGTTGAGGGCATCATTTGGGTGGTTTGGGGTAGAGATGAAAAGTTGGGTATCATCAGCATATTGATGATACCATACCCCGAAACCACAGATGATCTTGCCCAGTGGTTTCATACATATGTTGAACAGGAGAGGCGAGACAACCGACCCCTGGGGCAACCCACAAATGAGGGACCTCAGGGTCGATCCCTGTCCTCCAGTCAACATGAACTGTGATTGATCTGACAGGTAGGAGGAGAACCACCGCAAAACAGTGCCCCACTCCCAACCCCCCGTGTCATTGCAGTAGGATACCATGGTTGATGGTATTGAAAGCCGCTGAGAGGTCTAATAGGACCAGGACAGAGGAGCAGCCCCTATCCCAGGCCCACCAGAGATCATCAACCAATGCGACCAATGCCGTCTCCATGCTATACCCAGGCCTGAAACCTGACTGAAACGGATCCAGGTAGGCAGCTTCACCCAGATACTGGGGGAGTTGACGTGGTACCACACTCTCAACAATCTTCACTACAAAGCAAAAGTTGGAGACTGGATGATAGTTGGCTAAAGAAGCTGGATCCAGGGAAGGCTTCTTAAGTAGGGGCCTCACCACCACTTCCTTCAAGGTGGTAGGAAAGAACCCCCCTGTCAATGAAGTGTTGGTAATCGCCTGGAGCCAGCCTCGTGTCACCTCCCAGGAAGCCGAAATTAACCAAGAGGGGCACGGGTCCAGTACACAAGTGGCAGGACTAAGTCTCCCCATAATCCTGTCCATGCCCTTGGGGGTCACAGGATCAAGCTCATCCCAGATGGTCTCCACAAGATTCATCCCCGACTGGCCCAAATCTACCCAGTTGGAGTCCAAGCCTATCCAAATCTGAGCAATTTTATCCTGCAGATACTAAACAAATTCTTCAGCCTGACCCTGCAAGGGGTCTTTCCCAGTTCCTTGGTTAAGTAAGGAACGGGTCACCCTAAACAGGGTGGCTGGACAGTTATCTGCGGATGCTATAAGAGCGGGAAAATGTTGTCGTTTTGCCGCTTTTATCGCCACTAAGTAGGATTTAATATGAATTCTTACTAGTGTTTGATCAGATTCGGACCGGCTGGCCTTCCAATGACTCTCTAGGCGTCTTTTCCAGCATTTCATCTCCCGGAGCTCCTTGGTAAACCAGGGAGCTACCTGGGATTGGCACAGGGTCAGAGGCCACAAAGGCACAATGTGTTCCAAGGCCTAGTGGCTGCCCCATCCCAGGCTACCACTAGGGCTTCGGTCGAGCTGTGAGCACAGGAATCAGGAAAAGTCCCAAGGTCCATCAGGAACCTTTTAGGGTCCATCAGGAGCCTGGGGCGGAACCATCTAATCAGTTCCACCTCCCTGTGGTGAGGAGTAGCAGTTTGGAAGTTGAGCCTAATCAAGAAAAGATCTGACCATGACAGTTGGATAGAAATATCCCCTAAATCCGTGATGGCGAACCTATGGCACGGGTGCCACAGGTGGCACGTCGAAGCATTTCTTAGGGCATGCGAGGCATTGCCCTGTCAGATCCAGCACGCATGTGTGCACTGGCTAGCTCATTTAGGCCTTCTTTTGAGGCTGTTTTACACTCTCTGGAGGCTTCAGGGAAGCTCCTGAAGCCTCTGGAGGTGGTGGGGAGGCTGTTTTCATCCTCTCCTAGAAAGCTTCTGGAGCCTGGGGAGGGCAAAAAAAGCATGCCAAAAGCAGGGGGTCATGCACATAGCATTATGGGTTCCTGTGCTCCCCCCACTTTTGGCACGCGGGCCAAAAAAGGTTAACCATCGCTGCCCTAAATCTACATCATTCATCCACTGTCCAGAGACAAAAATCAGGTCGAGCGTGTGTCCTCTATTATGAGTGGAGTCTTGATTTTGGGACAGAGTCCCAAAATCAGTTGGCTGGTAGGAGGTGTGTGTGCATGCGCAGTGGATCTGGGCAACAGATCATGTGCCCACAGAGAGGGATCCATCACACTCCCAGGGTCATGTGATCACCTCTCCAGCTGGTTTCTGACAAGCAGTGTCAATGGGGGAAACCAGAATCGCTTAATGACCACATGATTCACTTAACAACTATACTGATTTGCTTAACCGCTGTGCAAAAATAATAATTTAAAAAATGTCATGGCTCACTTAACCATCGCCTTGCTTAGCAACGGAAGTTCTGATCCTGATTTTTGCTGTAAGTCAAGGACTGCCTGTATGTCACTCAACAGGAAAGGAATCCCTGCCTGTCTGTTTCTTCACTTAGTTTACCGTGAAAATCCAACAATCCCATCCTCCACATCAGCATTTTGACCGATCCTGAACTCTTAACTTTCTTCAAACTGAAAAGTATGGAAATAACTTGTTCATCTTCTGATGAATGTAGGTAAATCTCTGCTGTACATGATTGATATGTGAAGGAACAGAACACAAAGATTTTCAGGTGTTATGTTTCCTCTGCGATAGACTAGCTTTTGCGCATGGAAATATTCAGTTTATTTCGGCTGAACTGAGCATTATTAAACCAGACTCCCCTACAGGTATGGTTTCATTGTTCTATTTATCTAAGCCAAATTTATCCTAAGTAAAGGTCTAGACCTCTGTGTGTTTTCATTTATTTTACACAGCAGGCAAAATGATATCCATCTGTCTTTCAAGTTTCACAGTACATTTCACTGAGGAAAACTGAAGGGATATGCAGAAAACAAAATTTATTATAAATGTCTAAAACATATGGACTGCAAACTGTGTTGCTGTCTTTCCACGATAAATGCTCTGTTTGTCCACTTTATCTGCTGAAGAAACTGATAATAAAACTACAAGTCTCACATCTAATCAAGCCTCCAAAATAATCCATTATATTCTCAGACCAACGTTTCACTCTTTTGCATTTTATTTTGAAGCACTAAAACAACTTCTGTTCATCATTGTGCCACAAGTTTAATCAAAGTCTGTCTGTCTGTCTGTCTGTCTGTCTCTCGCCTTCCGTCTCTCCCTCCCTCTCTTCCACATAATGTTCAAAATACACAAACAACATTAAGTAATTATACTCAGAAAAACACCTCCATGTGATAAATATAGCAATAGGCAATAACACTTAGACTTTGATACCACTTCAGAGTGCTTTTAAAACCCTCTCTAAGCAGTTTACAAAGTCAGCTTATTGCCCCCAACAATCTGGGTCCTATTTTACTGATCTTGGAAGGATGGAAGGCTGAGTCAACCTTGAGCTAGTGAGATTTGAACTGCCATACTGCAGCTAGCAGTCAGCTGAAGTAGCCTGCAGTACTACACTCTAAGCACCTATGTCACCGGTCTCTATATAACCAAATAATATTACCTAAATATTTATTGAGGAAGGCTTGAAAATTCAAATATATTTAAAGCACCGTATATTCAGCACAGTTATTTTTTTACATTTTTATGTTTCTGAACTCCACAAAGACTTCTGATGGTCTACCATATTACATTGTTTATGATCAATGAAAAAACCCAGTCTCAATAACTCAGACTGAAGTTCTTACAATTTTACTCCATCTTTACTGCCTTCCTAAAGTCCATCAGAGAAAGTAGCACCCATATCACTAAGGTTAGATTGTTCTAGAAGATAAGTAATGATGGGAAACTATTATTTCTGCCTCCTCTGAATCCCTCAGAGGGGGGAGCAACCTTCAAATTCTTATTCAGGATAAGCAGAGTTGGCAGATTAGATCTATCTGAATCTTAACAGATTTGATAAGCATTGATTATTAGATAGATAGGACTAATACACCTCCAATAACTTAATATCATCTTGCCATATTAGGAAGGCTATGGGGCAGTAGGCCAGCCAAACAGCAGCTCGCTATGGCCACCTAGTGAATTTATGTTCCATATGAAACTTATGCGATATTAACTTCCTTATTACAACAGAGAAGACAATATAGCTTGTTGTTGACTTAAGAGTTCTCTTGATGCTTGATTCCTAGGCCAAGTCAGATGGGACAGATATTAGCTGGAATGTAATATATCTGAAAGGTTACCTGCTCTTTACCTCTCATTGAAACCCTGTTCATATTACCTATGCAGGCAGAATTTGTGGTCACAATCAATGTCCCTCCAACTCAAAGCATTCCTTTGTAACTCAGCCAGAAAATGTCAATTATTAAGTGGATCAGAAGCAATGTAAATGTTGTTGTTACTTGCAAAATCATGTCCAACCCATCGCGACCCCATGGACAACGTTCCTCCAGGCCTTCCGGTCCTCTACCATCCCCTGGAGTCCATTTAAGCTCACGCCAACTGCTTCGGTGACTCCATCCAGCCACCTCATCCTCTGCCGTCCCGTTCTTCTTTTGCTCTCAATCTTTACCAGCATTAGGCTCTTCTCCAGTGAGTCCTTTCTTCTCATTAGGTAGCCCACGTATTTGAGTTTCATCTTCAGGATCTGGCCTTCTAAAGAGCAGTCAGGGTTGATCTCCTCTAGGACTGACCGGTGTGATTGTCTTGCAGTCCAAGGGATGTAAATAGTAAATAGGAACTATGACTTTATAGCTGTCATTCACACCTTCCTTTGCATTTGTTACTTTAAGAGGAAAACATAAATTACATGAAGTAGAAAATGGGGATGAAGGACAGGTACCCTAAGGCCCAATTATAAGGTGTTAATTATTCTAAGTTCTTATCTACTTTGTACATATTTTCTACTTGAAACACATTCTACAACTCCAAGATTTATAGAAAGTCCACGATTTATTATAACAATTGAGAACAGAATGTGCATTGCTAAGCAAGACGATTGTTAAATGAATTGCGGCCAATTTTACAATCTTTTTTTTTTTTACCACAGTTGTTAAATGAATCACTTTAGTTAGGTGAATCATGTGGTCATTTAAACCAGGGGTCTCCAACCTTTGCAACTTTAAGTCTGAAGGACTTCAGCTTCCAGAATTCACCAGCCAGCAAAGCTGGCTGGAGAAGTCTGGAAGCTGAAGTCCTTCAGACTTAAAGTTGCAAAGGTTGGAGACCCCTGATTTAAACCAATCCACCTACGGCCATCTACTGTGCTTGTTGGAAACTGGCTGGAAAAGTCCCAAATGAAAATTACATGGCCCCAAGATGTTGTAGCCATTGTAAATACATCTTAATTGTCAAGCACCTGAATGTTGATCACATGACTGTGGGGAATGCTGTGATCGGTTGTAACTGTGAGGAGCACTCATATAATTTATTGTAATTTTGAACCATCACTAAATGAATGATTGCAAATCAAGCATTACCTATAGCTGGGGAATGAACAATTAAAACAAAAAGAGAATAAGCATATTTATGTAAAATCCCGAATTGCACTTTCTTTACATTCCTATAAAAATTTAAATAAAGGATCAACTCAAATAAAAATGCAAACAGATTGGTCATCTTTGGCCATAAATTGCAGCTGACCCTTTGGAATAAATCCTTATTGTGACATTCTTTTTAAAGATTATTATCTGCCATCCCTGAACATGCAATGTTTGCCCCACAAATTGTAGGTAGCAAAGCAAACTAAGTCGCCTGGCTGGTGTGTGGCTTTAAAAAAAAAACCCATGTGGCTGATGCCAATTTTTCAAATATTATCATGATTTTGAAAGGCCAGATTGCAGAAACAAACGTCAGATGCTTAGCATAAATAAATGGTATGGCACAGATT
This sequence comes from Rhabdophis nuchalis, assembly GCA_039707465.1. NCBI lineage: Eukaryota > Metazoa > Chordata > Lepidosauria > Squamata > Natricidae > Rhabdophis > Rhabdophis nuchalis. Next base: position 18,264,269 of record CM077647.1, read on the forward strand.
AATCAATACGTCTGCTTTGCAGCTGAAGGAAAATCTTCCGTCAATGACATTAGGGAAATCTATTCCCGCTTTACCCTTTCAACTTGAAGATGTAAACAGCAAGTGTTAAGGTGTCATCTAATTACTGTCTGCATTGTTTAACGATACAGGCTCTTAATGTTTTCACTCCCTCTTCTGCCTTCAGGTTTCCATTCATCCAAGTATTTAAAAGTGGGGATGACTAGCAGAGGAAGAAGAAGAAGGGAAAACAGCTCCATCTTTCAAAAGCATTTAAATTGTTGAAGGTCATGAACGGAATTATTTTGATCCTTCTCTTGTCTTCATTTCTTCAGTGAGCTATTGCCTTAATGCAATTTCAGATTTTGATAAACATTGTCCTTAACTCTGTTTTGAGTGCCCAACAGTGCAGGTGTAAGCTGAAAAATGAAAGAGATTGATTTTAATTGGGATGGAAAAAAATGTTTCTATGGGGCATGTGAAGAGTATAGAGATGGGTAGCCACATTTCAAAATTAGATGTTCTATAATGCGTATATACATGCTTAAACAATCAAGAAACCATGTTCTTTTTTTAAATTTTATTTTAGATTCTTCTCAAAAACAATTGTTTAATCTGTGTTGGGAGCTCAGGATATTACATCTTCAAAAATATAGATGCCCAAGAATTAGCCTTGCAAAATTGCATTGCACTGATATTAAACACCAATCAAGTTGCTTTATTTTATAATGAGGAGTGTCTTCCTTGGGGGGGGGGGGGTAAAAAGATAGGCATTTTTTCCTTTCTCTCTGGGAAGCTATTACTCAACAATTCAACCTTTAATCTCATGGTATCATTTCTATGTGTAGCTTGTCTCACCATACAAGGAGCAAGTAAGTGAAGTGAATCTAAACACCAAGCCAGCATTTTGTCAGGCAGAGTTACTGTCTTTACAACATCCGACTTTTTTCTCCATCACTTATCAGCTTTGATAATTCAGATTTAGCATTTTATTGGAGATTGGAAATACAAGAATGTTATTATCAACTAGGAAGGTATGTTGGATATGTTCACCACCTTGAGTTATTTGTAAAAATAACTGCAGGATACAAAGATACACACATTCAAATAAATAATTGCATTTAAAACCATTTAATTAAATGGTTTTTTTGGCAAGGATGGAGGACCTAGGCAGCTTTGATTTTAGGGTTTTTATAGTGGTGATTTGCACTGGGTTTTTTTAATGTATTATTTTCTTGAATTGTAATTTGCCCATAATTCTTTGAAGAAGGATGGTACGTAAATGTCATCATACATACATAGAGATACTTAACTAATAAAACTTTATCTTCTGGAAGATGCTGAAATGGATTCCAGAGTTTGATATCTACCTTTGTGCAACCAACAGATTGGCTCTACTCCTTTTGCGATCACCAAACATTTTTTGCAGAGTTAGTTTCGTAGAATTTGCCATCTTTATTGAGCAAACAAATTTAAAGAATAGGTTATGATACTGATGTTCACTTTACAGAAAAGAGGACAAAACGTTACCAAAACTTCACAGATATCTGGCATGTTTGCCGCTAAGGATTCTACATCTTATGGGACTACAGTCCGTGACTCAACTGCTCTGTGGACTGAGAATTTTGGGAGTTGAAGTCCCTGGAAAAAGATCAGAAGGAATAGCTGCTCTAACGTGAGAGACAGAGATTATATTGTGCCTCTTGTTTTCTTCCAGCACCATCACTTGCCCAATTACTGTGGAAAGTGGAGCAAGGTGAGAGTAAAAAGCCATGGTTAAACAGAAATCATTTTGGAGCTGATTAAATATTAAATATCAGGTAGAGGTCTAAATACACAATAACTTTATAGATGCCATCCAGTTTATATACATTCAGCCACCGATAGGTCTGCTGGGACCTAGATAGCATGCAAGTTTAATAATAAATAAATAAACCCAGCAAGCTTTCAACTTTTTTCATTTGGATGCCAGTTTTGAAATTAGAAGTAATTTGTCTAGGAAGGAAGGAGCTGGTATCATTTTCTTTATATAAAAAAAAACATAGATCTGAAACTGATTAAGATATTTAGAATTTTCCTCTTGATGGTTGCATCCTTAGAAATTTCAAATGTCACCCCCTTCCTCTGTTTCAGGAATACGGATTTGATTTGATTTCAAGAATACTCACCATCTTCCTCTGTTTCAGGAATACTGATTTGAATCAGGAATACTGATTTGAATCAGAAATACTGATTATGCCTGGTTACTCAGCCGTATCTAGCAGTAAAGTACAAAGCAAAAAGGAGAGAACAATGACAATAATCTGCTTACACACAGGAAATGCAGATGCTCAGCTAAAGGGTGGAAAGTTCTTTTTAATATGATACTCCAAGACTACCACCACACTGAAACAGGACACCAGAATTACAACCTCAGTACATGTAATCCAATCAGGATTGCATGTTTGTCTCTTCTAAACTTCCCTGCTAATAATTATATTGGAAAACAGTGGATGTTCGTGAAATAGTCAAGATCCATACATTTCTTACAACACCCTTAATGCTTCTTGGAACAATCCAATCAGCCTAAAAAAAAAACCATTGGATTTTTTGTCCATGTCCAACTTTGTCATGCGTGCTGGCTGAAGCACCACATTCGAACTAATTTCTCTATAGTGATGTTATGTATTGTCTTGGATGCAAAAGGTACCAGTTTATTGATAAACAATGTTCTCATTCAGTACTTTCTACCGCAAATCAGAGCTCATAATCTGATGTTAAAAATATACAAAATATGTCACATACAATTTTCATATTCTTTCAGTCCAATGCAAGATTTCTAACAGCATTCCGTACATTGGCCCTCTATACTTTTCAACACTGTTAATACTGATTAATATTGAATGTGGCAGTTCTTCTTCTGTATATGCTGAAAATGGATAGCTTTAGAATGTAATCACAGCATTTCAATACCAACGACCATTCCTTTGTTCTCCCGTTTTTAGAAAGGTGAGTCTATTAGTCTACCACCAGTTTACCTGCTTTACAACTTTTCATCATTTTGTCAACAACACAGATTCTGGGTTACCATTCCAAAATGCAATCTGCAATTTATACACATTTCTATCAAATAGTTTGTTTGTTTTTTTAAAAAAAAGCATGCTTCTCTCCTGCCCTATTATCAAATCTTCTTAAATTTCTACCATTCAAGTGTTCCTACTTCTAAACACTTCAGCTGCATTTCTGCTTGAGGCAGCCAGCGTGTTTAAGCTATCAACTGGAAATGGGTGATGAATTTTTGCACACCAAACGATTACATTTTGAAGCCTAATCATCATTAATTTTACACACACACACACACACACACACACACACACCAATCCTCCCATAACTTATGTTTGTATCACAGGCATTTATAAGGCCAAACAACATTAAACAGCCCAATTATTTCACTTTCACATATTCATACTAAAGGCATATTATTTGGCAGCTTAATAACCAAGATGCTAGTGAGCCACTGAAAAATTAGCAGAATAGCATATTTCATCCATCACTGCAATTTGCTTCTTACAAGATCTTGTAAACAAAGCAAACAGACTAGAAGCAATCAGAAAAAAAGAGGGAACACAACTGATTTTGCATAGAACCATGCAACTTTTATAAGATGCGTAAGGCTTAAACATAGCAACGCAGGATTCCAGACTTTACAAAATGATGGATTTAGATTAAATTAGATTACTAATCATTCACATGCATGCCAAACTTGTAAACAATCTAGAAGGTTACAGAAATAATTGGTTATCAAGCTGGGAGGAAATTCTACTTCCTCGTGTATCATAAATAATTGAATAATTGTAAGGAGGATATTTTGATCTGACTGAATTATTTCTCTGGTGGGTTTTTTTTTTTTGAATTAGGTCATCTAAAGCAATTTTGCAAATATACAGGATCTCTCCTTTGTACCAATATAACAATACTGATTTCAGTGTGCAGAGCAGAAGTAAAGGGTATTATGGAGCATGAATGCTCACTTGGAAGTAGAGGGAGTTTGTGTTATAAGGTTGAATGTGATAAATAAGAATAATGTATTTGTAGATCCAATGGCACACAAGCCCATTTTTGTGCAGAACATAAATCCGAATAATCAACTTACGGGGGGGAAAAAGGAGTAGGGTGTTTTTTCTTATGGTAAAATACTGAAACTCACTCTTTCCCTTAAAGCATGCTGGTATAAAACAAATAGAGGAAGGGGTTGGAAGCGTTTTTGATCTTTTATTAAACATTAACACACCAATGTTCATTTTTAAAGTGCTGCATTTCACACATGTCAGAAGGAGCTCAGACAGCCCAACTGCCAAATGTTTAAATACTACATTCATCTCTATCAACCTGCAAACTCAACCCTTTGAAGGAGGAGGGGGGGATTTCAGCTGATCCAGGAAAATGATAAATCTGAAGGGTTATATTATCATTTCCTGCATATGAATACTTAGAATACCAAAGCTTTACATAGGCATTATAAACAAAGAAACCAAAAAAAAATCATGATACAATTCTCTCTCTGTTCAAGCCAACGAATGCAACAATGAAAAACAAAAAACAAAAATCAATTAAATAATGTAATTTCTTTCATTCTTCATTTTAACATGAAACCTGGACATATTTCAGCTGTTGCGACTTCAGTTTACAGCTCTCCACCACACCTTTGATTTTGTCTATTTGGAACTTTTTACCAGAAAGACACAGATTTACCGTATCAAGCAGATACAGACTTGTGACTTCTGTAATTTTCCTCTCATTCTAAATTTAAGTTTGGCTATCACAGCAAACACCTTTGATGCCTCCTGAAATTGCAGTCATTACCACGGATCGCAAGAAATCATACGTAATGGTTGAAAGGAAGTAGGAAGGAGCAGAGGGAGGAAGAAGAGAAGAAAAGCTCAAAATAAGATGGGAGATTAAGTTTTAACCATTTTAATTTTATCTCCAAATCCCATCCTTGCTCTCATGCTGGCAAGGGGTAAGATAAGCCACGAACATCCTGAAGCATGACACCAATCTGTTGAGGGAAAATACATTTATCCTTGAATCCTGATCAAGCTGGAACATGCTCACTTATTACTTTGATATTATGGGAAAGACATGGAATGGTAATCTACAAGGATTCAAAAATCTCACCCTTAACCTCTCAAATTTCATTAATTTTAACCAAATTTCTTTATTCTGTAATCTTGTTCATCACACACACATACACACACACTTGGCTGGATTACTGTATTTGTTTTGTCTTTTTATTGCATCAATAATAACCTCCCATTATCTTCCGTGTAGTAACAGTTCATATACTGTATGTTTACTTGTCTTATTGCATAGTCTTACTTCACAAAACGCACATGCAAATAATCAATTAGCTTAACTGATTAACTGATTAACTAGCAAATAATAATAATAATAAAAAGGAGAGGTGCATTTTAAAAGCTTTCCTTTGTTTTGGTTTTGCAAATTTTCATCTAGCAATATAAGACTAAAAGCATAAGCTTAAAAAACAATCAAACCGAATTACATACTAAAATGCAAAATTCTTCATCAAATCTATTTTCCTATGTCATAGTACAGATGGACATTAAAACAAATGCTATAGGGAAAAATTATAATCAAATAGATGATATTATTTCAGCATCAATTTCCTGTAAATTATTTTTGAGAAACTGTTTTATTTATTTATTACTGGAAAATGTCCCATTCATTTTCTTTTCTGGAAATCACAGTAAATTGACCATGTAGTTGCAATAGCTTTTTTTTTTTTAAAGATTTGAATAGCTATTTTTTTTTTAAAAAAAGCTATTCAAATCTTTAAAAAATATAATTTCCTCACAGAAAAGCTTTTCCAAGAGATATTACTTTTAAATCTTAGAATTCAGTTAGAAGTGGAAAGGATATTAAGTAACATTTCAAATGTGGAATGCATAAAACATAGAAAGAAGGATACAGCCAAAGTTTTCAGTATGTTTCTATATTTCACTGAAATAAATGGATTTAACTTTTAAATCCTGACTGGATCAGGCTCTCAAGAGAAATGTAACAGAATATTAATTTGGACTATTCAAATTTTGCATTAAATTTACCACAGAATTAGGAGATTATAATCATTTCACATAGAGCTTGACTTTTATCCATCATGCCCAAAGTAATACCAGCACCAAGGTTCTTTTGATAATTTTTATAAATGGATGTCAACAATTTCAACTCCAGATTAATAATTTAGGGGAAAATATTATTTTTACCTTTGTGACAAGATAAACAAGAGTGTCATTTATGCATTTTAGGAAGAATATTGTTTTCCCTATAGATAAATACTAAACATGTTTTTAACTGAACAATGGGATTATATGTGTATTTTTTTTTCTATCTTATTCAAAACCAGACCTAAACTGATCAAAGGAACTGCCAACCATTTAATGGATTGTGAATGAAGATGATTGAGAAATACTTATATAAACATACACAAAAGAGTTTAAGAGCAGAATGGATATGCTGAAGCAATGAAATATATTCTAAGGGAACATTAAAATTATTTTAGTAAGATTTCCCAAATTGGCTAGGAAACACTATGTAACACAACAATATTTAACTTAATCTCGTTTAGCAGTCTAAAAATGAATTCACTTCTGCAGTCAATAGTTCTTTGCTGTTAATTGTCATTTAGAAAACTATTGCTAAATACACCATTTAAAAAAAAAATCTCAGTTCTGTTTCATCCTTCTAACTGGGAGCGGGGCATTTTTGAAAACTGAGGTTTAGTTTTATCAAACTACTATATCAACAAGTTAAAGATCAGATTTTTTTTAGATATATGTTTGCTGTGAGAATATATTAGGTGGTGGAAAATGCACGGATACTTATGGCTTTTCAGGAATGGAACTAATTTTCTAAACAGTTATTGCAAGCATATACCTGAGAAAGCTGTGAAGGAGGGGAAATTACAGACACACACCCTTACATACATATACATACATGACTTCTTTAAGTATTGGCATGTTTATATTATCCTTTTAAAATCTGTAACGAAGTGGTATTCTCTACTATAGCTGTTGATGTCACTATTCTTGAAACAGGAATTTTCAAAAACCCCTTCTTTTCAGAATTTCTTTCTTTCATTTATTTATTTGCCTTCAGGTAATACTTAGAGAAATGCAGAACACACCATAAGAAGTTGATTAATTTTCTTCACGCCCCCCCCCCCCCAAAAAAAACTTATCAGCTTAAAAACAGCAACTGGTGGAATGCTCACACATAGCCCCCGCCTTGTCATTAGGATCCTGGCTGAAATCAATATATATAAAAAGATAATTTTTTTTTCTATACACAATTTCAAAGATAAACTTAGAATACCATTAATTCATAGAAAGCTGATATTATTTATACAAACTCTGTAGGACAAAATTACAAATACGGTCTAAAACCCTGGGGGAACATGAAGGGCTCAATTATCTGTGTGGCATTTTGACAGATTTAGGAAGAGAAAGGAATGTCACTAGCCAATTACTAGAACTCACACCAATTTTCCTCCTATATTACAAAAAACTGTTACTAGTATTTGTGATCCTTCAAGAAATTCCTTTTAAAAATATTTTTGGTATATTTAAGTAAATGGAGCAAAAAATAAATAAAAAGAGAAGCATACACAATGCTGTCTTATTATTGTCTTATTTATCCCTTTTCTTTATTTGTTCTTGGAAAACTTGCGAGGGAAAGTTTATAATCAGTGAAGATATTATATTCATTGTAGATGCAACCAGGTTAAAGCAGATTAGCTGTTTTCTAAATCTAAGGCATGCACACTGTGGATTGTTACACAAGTAAAAATCAAACGTTAACTTGAGCAGACAATTTCTTTAGGCCTCTAACAATCCAACTACTTAATTCCCCAAAGATGGAAGAAACATTTCCACCTTCTTTTCTGCAAAACAAAAGAAAAACACACCTGAATAAAGTAAATCAACCCCAAAATGACTGATGTGACAGGAGCTTATCGAAGGCTCCTGTAGTGATGACAACTACAGACCAGGTGGCAGGTGTTGCTCTGATTAAGAGAGTTTGAACTAAGCACTCTTGCAACAGAACTCTTCATGTACCCAAGTGAGGTCCTGCCTTATTTTGTACTTGTGATCCTTATTTGAATTACAACTATTTCATCACTTTCTTAAAACGGTAACTGTGGAGACACGCGGCATTATCAACCCACTGGCACCGTCTCACATCTCTAAGAGGAAAAAAAGGTCAGCCTGGGTGAAGTGTTAAATCTCGGAAACCTGTCTTTCACTATTCTGAGCCTCTCTTCTTTTGTTTTGTCAACTCTGGATTAGGAAAATTACTCCAGGTTAATTGAAAGAATCTTAGCCTCCTTAAAAGAACGGGAAGAGTCTTTAAGGCTGCTTAACTTTGAATGCCACAAACCCAAGTGTCAGTCACTACTATTCCTGCTAGCAGAAACATGTTATTCGGCTCCCAACTGCCCGCCTCCTCTTTTTTAGAATCGCTATGTTTTTCTGCTTTAAAAGGTGCACCTGAAGGATGGGATGGGGCCACCTTCTGCACACCTCTGCTTTTGATTTTACCTGTTTCTCCTTGGAACAAAAATGCTCATGTGGAGCTGCAGCTGCAGCAAAACGAGGGGCTTTCCACCTCCACCAATTATTTGATTTTCGAAGGGGAGATGAGATCTGATACATATCCAGATGCCTTCCCACCAAATGCTTCACCTCTTCCCTTTCCCCATTATAAAAAGATTTTGCTTCTGCTAGGGTCAGAGGAGGTAAAGGAGAAGGAGGAAGAGGAAGAGGAGGAGAAAGAGAAGAAGAAGAAGAAGAAGAAGAAGAAGAAGAAGAAGAAGAAGAAGAAGAAGAGGAGGAGGAGGAGGAGGAGGAGGAGGAGGAGGAGGAGGAGGAGGAGGAGGAGGAGGAGGAGGAGGAGGAGGAGATTCTTCTTTAGACTTTACACATTTAGACTTTCATGATACATCTTTCCAGTCAATGGAATTCTAGAGGCTCCGGTTCCAGATGTTGCCTGTCTAACTATCCCTGCAAGGGGAAAAACGCATTCCGAAGCCCGCTTCTCCCTCTCTTTCTAGCTCAGTCGAGGCCACGTCCTGGGGGATCAGATGGGCGCCCTAGAGCCTCGTCCTTCTCTCCAAGATGTCGACGACCTTAGTAAGCGCAACCCTCCTTGCCAAAGAAGTCAGAAGAGGGGCGCTGGGGAGAAAAGAGGGCGGGAAAATGCCGGGATGGGGAGGAAAGCAAAGAAAGACCCCGCGCTTACCTTTCCTCTTAGAACGCCGTCGCCGCCGCCTCTTAGACTTGCCTTTCAGCTGACCGCCGGCTCCTCCAGAGAGTCGGCTGCTCTCCAGCACCGAGGTCATGGTTCCCGTCCGGTAAACAAGAGCAGCGTGGGGGGCACCGGCTGGACGGGCGGAGCGACCCCTCCTCTTGCCTCGCTGCTCCGGCTGCTTTCCAGCCACGGAAAGCCAGACTGCTTCCGACAGCGGTGCTGGGCGCGCGTTGCTGGTACGCGGATGCTCCGGCCGAGCGACGCTGCTGCTGCCGCCGCCGCTGCAGATCCGCGAGAGAAAAGTGAGAGCAGCGGCGGTAGGGGGGTGGGGATATCAGGACATCCGAGGGTGCCCGCTGGGATTCCTCCACGTTGCTTTCTCTTCGGTCCGAGAGCTGTTGCCGTCGCACGCCAGGAAACTTGCTTTCTTCGGGACAGGCAATGCCCGGCGCGTATCTTTCTTTCTTTCTTTCTTTCTTTCTTTCTTTCTTTCTTTCTTTCTTTCTTTCTTTCGTTCTTTCCTTCTCTCTTTCTCTCTCTCTTTCTCTCTCTCTCTCTTTCTCTCTCGTGTTCCTTCCTTCCTTCCTTCCTTCCTTCCTTTTTTTGCACCTTTGATAGTTGTTTGGCCCCAGCAGCCACTTTGAAGCCAATCATGCAACCAGCACCCCTATTTGCTACCCCGAAGTCTAATAAGGTCCAATCACAGCTCTAAGCTGCCCGTGACATCAGCAGCGGAGACCTCCCCCCCCCTCCCCCGCCGAGACTCCCTTCCCTCCTGCCGCCCTCCATCCCTCCCTTGTCAGCTTGCAAACTCAGCTCCCATTTGGGCTTTCAGCTCTATCCAGCACCTGAGAGCGAAAGGAGGCAGAGGGAGGTAGCGCGGCGCCGGCGGCGGGAAAAGGAAATCGAAAGGAATCTCGCCGGGGCAGGTTAATTGTTATCCCAGGGGCCAATACGATGCATTTTTTTTTCGGGGTGGAAGGAGAGATCGGGGAAGCTCGGAAAATATACTCAGAGAAGCGCGATTGCGGACGTTTTTTCGGTGCTGAAGCGCTGCGTTTCATCTTCCCGCGCCTCGAATTGCAGCTTTAGAAAAGATGCAGGATCCGTCCAACATTTAATGGCCCGGTGATTCTTTCCGAGGACTCCCTTCCCCATCGAAAGGAGTGGAGGGGGGAGTGTGCAATCTTTCGGGTCCTGTAGAATTCTTTATTAGAGCTACCTAAAAGGAGGAAGGGAGAGAGAAAGAGAATGCTGAAAACTCCATCGCTCTCTCTCTCTCCGTCTCTCTCTCCCTTCCTTCCAGAATGCTTGCTTATAGAAGTCTTGACTATTCCGCTGTCTTCCTGGTGTATAAGACTCCAGTCCCCCCTGTTTCAAACAAGGATTAGTCCAAAGGGATGGAAGAAGTTGGAATAAAACAAAAGTTATGGCTCCATATGGTTGTTTCTCAACCTTGATAACTTTAAGGTGTGTGGACTTCAACACCTGGAATTCTCAGCAGCCATGCTCCATACACAGCTAGTCCTCAGCTTGCAACAGTTTGTTTAATGTCCATTCAAAGTTACAACAGCACTGGAAAAAAGTGGTTTATGGCTGTTTTTCATATTTATGGCCATTGCGGCATCCCCATGGTCATATGATCGACTTTCAAAAACTCTTCTAACAGCATAAATTATCAGTTCAGCTGTGATCATAATTTGAGAACTGTGCAGCATTGTCCTATCCATCTAGCTGTCTGCCTCTCTATCTATGCACCCACACTTTTTCATCCTATTTCACAGCCTATTTCACATATATACACGTACATGTATACATGTACAATATATACATTTTTATGTGTGTTTGCATATGTGTTTGTATATGTGTGTATATAACATGTACATATATGTTAGGTTTTTTGAGCTGATCAATAAATAAATCAGAGAGACTACTTATACACACACACACACATTTGTATATACACACATGTGTATTCTGACATTTTTTCAAACTAGATTTGTATATCAGTGCTTGTATGAGCTCTGTAGATGCCATACACTAAATAAATAAAACAAATAATAACTCCCTATTGTTAAATGAATCATGCAGTCATTAAGCAAATCCTGCTTCCACTATTGACTTTGTTTGTAGGAAATTGACTGTAAAAGTCACAAATGGCAATCACATCAATGTGTTGCAGCAGATTGCATGCCAATTGCTGTATCTGAACTTTGATCATGCGACTTATAGGGATGCTGTGATAATTGTAAGAGTGAGGAGGTGGTAAGTCACTTTATTCAATGGCATTGTAACTTTGAATCCTTGCTAAACAAATAAGTTGAAAAAGAAGCAGAGATTCTACTGGGAGTAGCCGTATTTACATTTTTCACAGTCTTATAAACACCTCCATGGACAGCTCCGCTTGTGACCACGTTACTCTCTTCTCCCTTCTTTTTTCCTTAAAAACAAACCAAATGGCGAAGAAATAATTTTTGGAACTCAAAAGAGTAATATTTCAATCTCCAAGACTTAACCCAAATGCTTACTGGATCATAATTTCAAACATGATGACTTAGGGGTTCTACCACATCTAATGGGATTTATTTCTATACCGGAGTATGTAGTTGAGCTAAGCAATCCAGCCAGCTACTCACATATTTACTGCAATTACCTTTTTTCCTCCTCCCTTAAACTTCTAATAATATTTATTTGGGAGCAGGACCAACAGATAACTTTTTTGCTTGGTGTGAAAGGTATGAGCTGGATTGGATTTGTTATTGAATCTCAGGTCAGCAACACCAACAGTTATTTGTCTCCACCATAACCAGGGCAAAAATCCATTTTCAGAGGATTCAATTTATCCTTGAAAGAAAGGAAACAACTGAAGAATCCCTTCCACTTTTTAGGATTTACCATCTGAAATAGTTTCTTCATTTGCCCAGTGATAATGCCAGCCTTGTTCAGAAACAGATGAGGATCTTGTTTATTTTGTTCTTCCTCTTATGATGAAACTTGACCATCCTTTGCATATTTCTTCATTAGAAAACATTGAAAACCTGAAAAGTCAAAAGATTTGCTCATTCAGAAAAAAAAGAAAGACCTAGTTTGAATGCCCATTTATTCAAGAATTCTTGTTGAAATTGCCACGTTATTTCTCATAACAGACCTCTTTGTTGGTTCCTCAGAGAGAGAGAGCTAGATATTTAGATTGCCTTTTTTTGATCTGCCTATTGAATTCTTCTCGAGGACTGGGATAGGATATGTTGTTTGAAGGTGTTAAATGTATAGTTGCAAGATATAAAGCTGTTTGAAGTAAAGCTGCCGTTTGCAATTGACTGATGGTGATTTTTGTCAATGCCAGTGGTGTTTAGGTAGTATCCTGGAACTTTGGAACTGCACCCAAGGTGCTTATTACTATTCTTAATGCCTGCGAGTGAATCTTGATTCCTGGTGTCTCCCTGCAGTTTTTCTGGCAAGATTTTCAGGAAATGATTTGCCCTTGCTTACTACCCAGGATAGAGAGAGAGAGAGAGAGAGAGAGAGAGAGAGAGAGAGAGAGAGAGAGAGAGAGAGAGAGAGAGAGAGAGAGAGTGGGGGGGGGACTGGTTCAACTTTACCTAGCTGGCAATGTGCCCAAGGTAAGATTTGAACTCATGGTCTCTTAGTTGGTGCCTCCAACCACTGCAAGAAACTGGATCTCTCCCTCCTTAACTCCTTATTTATAACCCCAATGTAATATGGAGTCCTCTCTCTATTGGGAATACACACACACACCTATCAAATTCCAGAAACTGTGTTTAACAATTTTTTTTGTAAAAAGAAGTAATAAATTTCCACAAGATTTTTTCATGAGAAAATGGGAAAGAGTTTGAGATAATAAAGCAAGCTGCAGGTGAGAATCAGCAAAACCAACAGACTCTTCCATTCTAACTTGAAATTAAGCCCACTCTTGTTAATGGCAATGGGACACGGTGGCTCAGTGGCTAAGACGCTGAGCTTATCGATCAGAAAAGTAGACGGCTCGGCGGTTCGAATTCCTAGTGCTGCATAATGGAGTGAGCTCCTGTTACTTGTCTCAGCTTCTGCCAACCTAGCAGTCTGAAAGCATGTAAAAAGGAAAGTAAAAAAATAGGGACCACCTTTGGTGGGAAAATAACAGTGTTCCATGTGCCTTGGCCATGCCAGCCAGATGACCACAGAGATGTCTTCAGACAGCACTAGCTCTTTGGCTTTGAAACGGAAATGGGCACCACCCCCTAGAGTTGGGAACTACTAGCATGTATGAGTGAGGGGCACCTTTACATTGTTAATGGCACCTAGAAATTTACAGGGCCTTCTGGAGCGCACTTATCAAAAGATATGAAGTTCACCTTCAACCCTCAAAGCAGCTCTCAGTGTGATTGATTTGATCCAAAACTTCTGGCCATGCCCAGAGAAGACTTCCATGAAGATTGTCTTAAATGCTTTGCACAGAATTATTAAAAATGGATCACCACAAGTGGTACTACCTGGTTAAACTCGTCTTGACTTGAAATCATGCAGACTTGGACTTAATATGGCAGGATAGTGATTAATCCTATGGAGACATGGAATTACAGGGCTGTACACTGGTCTGAAGTGCCCTAGTGCTACGTAGCACAGTGAGCTCTTGTTACTTGTCCCAGTTTCTGCCAACCTAGCAGTTCGAAAGCACGCAAAAATGGAAGTAGAAAAATAGGGACCGCTTTGGTGGGAAGGTAACAGTGTTCCATGCTGCTTCGGTGTATAGTCAGGCCGGCCACATGACCACGGAGATGTCTTTGGACAGTGCTGGCTTTGAAATGCAGATGAGCACTGCCCCCTATAGTCAGGAACAACTAGCACATATCTGTGAGGGGAACCTTTACCTCTGAGAAGCTGGAAACCATCTTGCAGAAACAGTGGTAACTCATCTTCATGTTGTTGTGAAGAAGACATCAGAAGTTAAGCCTGACTTGAAGAAGACTCTACTAATTTGGGGGGGGGGGGTTAGGACAGAGGTGAATTGCAAATCCCAGCACTACTGGTTCGCTCTTGCTGGTGTGTGCACTGAAGTGTCCAGGCAGTGTCTCCCGCTGCCACTACTGGTTCGCCTGATCTGGTCTGATCCGGGAGCAGCCTACCTCTGGTTTAGGACTTAAAACCAGTACAGAAGCAGGAAAAAAATGGTGACTTCCAATAGAAAAACAACCTTTACTGAAATGTCCCCTTCCCCAAATCTTAAAAGTGCAGGAGCCCTGATGATTTACTAGAAGCTATTGTTATGTCCCTCAATCTTTAAGCATTATTTAGAAGCAAAGGATTGTAACAGAGGTGGAGACTTCTCATAAAAGCCCAGAAGGATGTGCTCTGTTTAAAAACATATGCATCCTTATTACAAAATTTTAAATAGATCATTGGACATAAGAAGCCATTTTAGCTAGTGCTACTTTCAGACACGGATTTTTCCTCTTCTATGCAATTTCTAAAGGTTTATAATAATAACTCCAACAAATTAAGTAAAATATAAGTATAACAGACAAAGGGGAATGTTATCAATTGGGATTTATGGGGTAGCCTCCATCTACAACCATTTATTAACTAAAAGTTACACTATAGTGAAAAAACCAAATTATGTCTTCATATTTAATGACCATTGCAGCATCCTCATGATCAAAATTTGGGTGCCTGGCAACCAGTATTTATTGATGATGATGACAGCATCCTGGGTTTGTGATTGCTATTTGTGACCTTCCCAGGTGGCTTTCCACAAGCAACATCGATCGGGGAAGCTGGATTTGCTTAATGACCATGTGATTCAAATAAGGTTATCTGAGGGACCATCTGTTGCAAGTCATATGCACCTCACCCATACAGCCGGGAGGCAGGGAATGTTGTGGGTCCCATCCCTGAGGGAGGGAGATATGCCTAGTGGGACCGAGAAAAAGGTCCTTCTCCATGGTGACTCCCTCTCTCTGGAACATCATCCCCCCAGAGATTAGAATGGCCCCCATACTAATATTCTTCTGGAAGGTGCTGAAGACCTGGTTCTGCCAGCAGGCCTGGGGAACTCAGAGCAGGATGGAGCCCGTTAAATGGCTTGTGTGATCTGCTGTCACTGATGCGGAGGGTGGAAAGTGAGGTGTGTGTGTGACTTTATTATATTATACTATATTAATTTATTTGATTCTTTTTGTTAGTTTTAGAAGAGAGTAGGTGGTTAAGATGCTGAGCTTGTTGATCAGAAAAGTGGGCAGTTCAGCAGTTCGAATCCCTAGCACCACGTAATGAAGTGAACTCCCGTTACTTGTCCCAGCTTTTGCCAACCTAGCAGTTCGAAAGCATGTAAAAATGCAAGTAGAAAATATAGGAACCACCTTTGGTGGGAAGGTAACAGCATTCTGTGCACCTTCAGTGTTTGGCCATGCTGGCCACATGACCTTGGAGATGTCTTCGGACAGCTCTGGCTCTTTGGTTTGAAATGGAGATGAGCACCACCCCCTAGAGTTGGGAATGACGAGCACATATGTGCGAGGGGAACCTTTACCTATTGTTTTAAATGTGGTTTTATATTTTGTAAGCTACCTTAAGGTGAATAGGCGGCAATATAAATTCAATAAATAAATAAATAACAACTGCAGTGATATCCACATAACAACGGTGGCACAAATGATTGTGCAATTGGGTGCAACTCACTTTAAGCTTTGCTTTGCTTAGCCACAGAAATTCGGGTCACAACTGCAGTCATTGGTCAAGGTCACAACTGCAGTCATTGGTCAAGGGCTGCCCGCAATAGTTTATGTCTATCAGGAATTTGTTGGTAGCAAACATGGAATAAGAGGTGATTGCGCTGTTAGCCAGGAAAGTGTATCGTATAACAGGTACAGAGAAACTTAAGTCAAGAAAACAAAGAAAAAAGTTCAGAAACATCTGTCTGCCGAGAAACTCGAGGAACCAGAAAATATAAAACGTAGGCAAAGTGAAGGAAAAGATTTAAAGGCACTCGGGAAAACAAAATTACTTCTCCTTTATCCACCCAGCCATGTCACTGCTTTTAAAAAGCTTCTGAGCACAATGGAGCATCCGGGGCTGAACAAAATTGACTGGAAAAATCCTCAAGCAAATTTTGTAGCTATAATTTGCTTGACAATTAAAGAGAAAAACCTTCTCCTGCTATGAAGGTTAAAAAAAGAACAAGGGACATAACCTGCTCCAAATTATAGTAATAAAAAAATCTTACCAGTGGCAATCTGATAGGCCTAATTTTCTGATTGGAATAAATTGAATATATAAAGTAGTTTGTGGCTGATGGCTAAAGAGAACTGAGTTTAGGAAGATGATACATAATTGGGCAGAAATTTATCTCCAAAGGTTAACCCTGCATCTTTAAGTGCTTCAAGATTTAGATCTGAATTTAGATTTAGATTTTGACTGATACAGATATAAATATGCATGGATCACAATGACTGGCTGAACTACACGTAATAGCACAAAATGTAACGTTTTCAATTTGGAGAACAAAAATGTCAGAATAACGGAGGAAACAAAAGGGAAGAGGAAGGGGAGGGAAGGAAAATAAGGGAAGGGAAGGAGAGGGGAGGAAAGGGAAGGAAAAATAAAAATAAAAGATGAAGGGAATGAACAAAGTAAAGGAAAAATAAAAGGAAAACTAGAAAAGAAGAAAAAAAAGGAAGGGAAAGGGATAATGGAAAAGAGGAAAGAAAAAGGAAGGAAAGGAAAGGTGACAAAAGGAAAAGCAAAGAAAAAACAGAAAAGAGGAAAGGAAAAAGGGAATAGAAGGAAAAAGAGGACAATAAAGGAAAAAGCAAAGAAAGAAATCAGTATGGATGAGATTAAGACTTCATATAAAGTCAAGAAATATCACAAATTGATGTCAATTGGTCTCAGAAAGTAGAAAGGAAAGGAAGAGGAAAAAGTACCATGGATATCTTGATATGAAGAGACGAAATGCTTAGAGGAAAGCAGAATTCATCTCAGGAGAAACAAAAGGGTAGAAGAATTTGGGAAATAATTGAGGCAATTTCAAATGTTGATTTTAGCAAAATCAAGTCTTGAGTTGCAGGTTATAATTATGATTACTGCCTTTCTCTGATACAGGGAGAATAAGCAACCCAATTGCTAGAATACAACAGAAATTTACCTTGCAGGACATCGAAGTTGGCAAAATTGATATTATAATGGAAGATAGTATACTTTTCAATAATGGTTGATATTATCACATATATTTTTATGTATACCTGATTATAATAATTATAATGATGTTTATATTTTAACATTTTGGATACCTAGAAAACACACTGTTCGATATAGAAATGGAATTTGTGATATAAAAAAAAATCTATACAATATAGGAAAAATAGCTTGCAAAATAGCTTGAGAGTCACTTTTCTCTTAATCCAGAATTTCTGTTGAATTTCTGTGTTTCATTTCATCTGTACTAGATTTCAACCTATATGCCTAAAATTATGGCTAAAAGAGGCCTGATCCTTTAGAACAGGGGTCTCCAACCTTTGCAACTTTAAGTCTGAAGGACTTCAGCTCCCAGAATTCTCCAGCCAGCAAAGCTGGCTGGAGAAGTCTGGGAGCTGAAGTCCTTCAGACTTAAAGTTGCAAAGGTTGGAGACCCCTGCTTTAGAACAGCGGTTCTCAACCTGTGGGTTGTGAAGACCCTTTCACATGGGTCACCTAAGACCATCGGAAAACACGTATTTTTGATGGTCTTAGGAACCGAGACACCGCTCCTCTATCGTTCTCCAGGCGGGTCCGCCCACATGCAGATATGCCCACATGAGTACCCGGTGTGATGACATCATCACGCCAACCCCAAAATAATTTTATGGTTGGGGGTTACCATAACATGAGGAACTGTATTAAAGGGTCGTAGCATTGGGAAAGTTGAGAAACATTGATTTAGAAGGTACACACTGAATAGGAAGTCAATTTTGAGATGTTCTGGCAAAATCCCTACCATATTTTTCGGAGTATAAAATGCACCTTTTTTCCTCTAAAAAGAGGCTGAAAAAGGGCGTTGGTACTTACCTGATACGCCTCTTCTAATAAGGGGAAGATAGCATCCACGAATGGGTTAACACGGTCCGTACTCTGATTGGACTGAGTCTGCATGAATATTAATTAAGCTGTCTATAAAAACCCCTCCAAGAGTGCTCTATCCAGCTTTTTTCGACGAAGGAAATGAACACAGACTCACGGGTCAATCCAACCACCTTTAGTGAAATAACAGAATCGCAAATACAGAACAAATGGAGAACTCAAACACAGGAAAACCCTAACAACCCCGAACGAACCCCCCACAGCAATGCTCCGGGATGGGCCGGATGCTATCTTCCCCTTATTAGAAGAGGCGTATCAGGTAAGTACCAACGCCCTTTCTCAATAAGGGGAAGATAGCATCCACGAATGGGACATACCCAAGCTCTGAAGTCCCATGATCGGGAGGGTTACGCATTGCCAATAGATTCCTCCAACGGCCGAACAGCCTGTAAAACCCTGCGACCAAAGGCCGCACCTTCCGCAGCGTAGAGATCTAATTTGTAGTGCCGAATGAAGGGAGAAAGGGACGTCCAGGTCGCCGCCCTGCAGATCTCCTCCAAAGTGGCATGCGAAGCCCAGGCTCTGGTCGTCGCCGCGCTTCTAGTAGAGTGGGCAGTTATCCCCGACGGCGCCGCCAGACCCTTGGCCTCGTACGCGGCGGAAATACAACGCCGCACCCAGGTACCTATGGTGGTAACTGACACCTTACGACCCTGGGAAGCATTCTGAATCGAGATGAACAAAGCTTCCGTTTTACGGACGTCGCATGTGCGGTCCAGGTAAATTTGTAAAGCCCTGCGGACGTCCAGCCGGTGTCATCTGTCTTCGGGCTCCCCCTGCGGTGTAGTGGCGAAGTCAGGCAGCACAATGTCCTGAGCCCTGTGAAACCACGTCCCCACTTTGGGCATAAAGGAAGGGTCGACCCGCAGCACCACCCTATCCGGGAAGAATCTACAAAGGTCCGGGCGTACCGACAATGCGTTAATTTCAGAGATATGCCTGGCCGATGTTACCGCTATCAGGAAGGCTAACTTCCAAGACAGTATCTGCAGTGAGACCTCCTCCAAGGGTTCAAAGGGCGGCTCCACCAAAGCCTCCAACACTGTGGACAGATCCCAAGAAGGGTAGCGATGTGTCGCTGGGGGCCTCAGTTTAGTAGCACCCTTGACAAACCTCTGAATGTCTGGGTGTTGGGATAATGACTGGCCCCCACCCCAGGAGATAACCGTCCCCAGGGCCGCTACCTGGCGGCGAATCGTGTTAGGTGAAAGCCCCTTATCCAAGCCATCTTGCAAAAAGTCCAATACCTGTGGCACTGAGGCTGTCACAGGAGGAATCAATTTAACTACGCACCAAGAAGTGAATATTTTCCAAGTCGCGTTGTATATGCGCACCGTGGAAGGTCTCCTGGAGGCCTGTATGGTATGTATCACCCTGTCCGAGAATGCCCCTTGTTCTAATACCCGCCGCTCAATCTCCAGGCGGTTAACTGCAACCACCCCGGGTCCTGGTGTTCCAAGGATCCCTGGAGAAGCAGGTTCGGGGCCAGCGGCAAGCGCCACGGGTTCTGCGAGGAAAGTGTCACCAGGTCCGCAAACCACGGCTGTCTCGTCCAGTGCGGCGCGATCAGTATCACTTCTGCACGAAGTTCGATGATCCTCCCTATGACCCTCGGCAACAGTGGCATGGGAGGGAAGGCGTACAGAAGGCCCCTCGGCCAAGGGGCCCGAAGGGCATCCACCTGCTCCGCACCCTGTGTCTGGAATCGAGAAAAAAACCTTGGTAATTGTGTGTTAGAGACAGTGGCGAACAGGTCCACCAGTGGTCGCCCGAAACGGCGCGTGATCTGGATTAAGACGCCATTCTGCCTGGTCAATGCGAACCCGGCTGAGCCAGTCAGCTCTGGTGTTGTCGACACCAGAAATGTGGTCGGCCTGTAGTGATAACAAATGTGCTTCTGCCCAACTACCCAGTAGGGAAGCCTCCCTCATGAGCGGGTCAGACCTGGTGCCCCCCTGCCGATTAACGTGAGCTTTGGCTGTGACGTTATCGGTCAGTACTAGAACGTGGCGTCCCTGCACCTGGGTGTGGAATTGTTCCAGAGCCAGCCTTATTGCCCGAAGCTCGAGAAAATTGATGCTGCACTGGGCCTCAACAGTGGACCACTGACCCTGGGCATTGAACGGTCCCGTGTGAGCCCCCCATCCAAAGAGGCTTGCATCCGTGGTGACTATAGTTCTGTCCCTAATTCTAAAATGGCACCCCTCCCTAACCGACGGGGATCGCCACCATTGAAGGGATCTGCGGACGCACGCGGGCAGGGGCACCCTAATGAGGGACGTGGCCACATGTCTCCTTTGGAAAGGGAGTAGGAACCACTGCAGTTCCCTAAGGTGCAGTCTAGCCCAAGGGACGATGGCAATCGCCGACACCATCTTTCCCAACAATTGGGACAGCGAAGCCAATGAAGGGCGGGCATCCCTCTCCACCACACTTACCAGGTTTTGGATACTGGAGAGCCTCTCATCCGAGAGGAAAACCTGGCCCCTTGCGGAATCGATCCAAGCTCCCAGGTGGAGGATTCTGGTAGTGGGTTGCAGGTGACTTTTAGACACATTAATGGAGAACCCAAGCTCCTCAAATACCCTCATAGTGGTGTTTAAATCACTTACCGCTTGACCTTCGGTTCGGGATTGGATCAACACATCATCCAAATAAAATTGAACTCTAAGCGGAATGGAGTGTATGTGTGCCGCGACGGCGGCCATAACCTTAGAAAACACACATGGGGCAGAGGAAAGGCCAAATGGCAACGCCGTGTATTGGTAATGACACTTGTTGTAACAGAAACGCAAATAACGCCGAAAAGTTGCGGCAACAGGTATATGTAAATAAGCCTCCGTTAAGTCGAGAGATGTAAGATAATCCCCCTACCTTACACCTAGCAGGATGGAGTGGAGGGAATGCATCTTAAAACGTTTATAGATGATGTACCTGTTCAACCTCTTGAGGTCCAACACAGCCCGCCAACCACCAGACGCCTTGGGAATGATAAACAAAATAGAATAGAAACCCTGACGAACTTGTTCCGGTGGGACTAGTTCGATGGCCTGAATAGCCAGTAAATGGTCTATGGCGGTCACCATTAATTCTCTCCTGAGAGGGTTGGCCAATGTGGGGCAAGGCAAAAAGGAATCAGGGGGCTGGGACCAGAACTCTAGGGCCAGACCGCACCTGACCGTGGTGAGGACCCATCTGTCGGTGGTGATAGTCTCCCATCGGTCTGCAAAGTGGCGCAGCCTGCCTCCAATGGGAAACCGAGCCACCGCTGAATTAAGGTCGGCGGTAGTTTCGGTTACCGCCCCCTCGAAAGGGCCTCCTAGCCGGACCCCCACGCCCCTGACGGAACGGTTGTTGGCGCTGTTGCCCATACCGCTGGGTGAAATTGGAGTTGAAATTGCCACCCTGCCTGAACCCCGTCTGAGGGAACCCGGGCCGAAAGGAACTCCCATATTCCTGTGACCCAAACTGTTGCCTCCTGAAATAAGGGGCCTGCCTATAGGTCCCCCTCCTGGGGTTGGAGGGCAGGATCTTCCTTTTATCCCTCCCCTCCACAAGCAAAGGGTTAAGGGAATCACCGAACAGGGAGCCTCCAGCGTAGGGCCCCGTCGCCAGCTTCCATTTTTGTTTCACATCGCCTTGCCATTGGCGAAGCCAGAGCAGTCTGCGGGAGGCGATGGCGGAAGTCGTGGCTCGGGAGGCAAACCGAGCCGCACTCAGTGTCGCGTCCGATGTGAATTGGACGGCTGCTATAATTTTATTAAGATCTTGATGCGAGCGAGCATCCCCCGGGGGGATGCGTGCCTGGAGCTGCTGGATCCAGAAGAGACTGGACCGCGAGAAAAAGGATGCTGTGGACGCAGCCCGGATCGCCCATGACGCCGCTTGGTGGGCCCTGTGGAGCACCTGGTCAGCCCTGCGGTCCTCAGGTTTCAGGACGTCCTCCTGGCTGCCCGGCAAAGCTGCATTGGAGTACAAAGCGGTCACCGGAGCGTCAACTTCCGGCCACACCAGGCATTTTTCCAGGGGTTCTGCTACCGCAAAGAATCGCCTGTCGTTGGCCGTGGGGGCTGGGCCCGACGTTGGTGTGGCCCATTGTCGTTGGACATTGTCAATGAACAGCTGGGTGGTGGGAACCACCTCGGTCGCCACCCGGCGTTCAAGAAACAGCACCTTGGATGATGGACGTTGTGGAGGTGCCACAGCCTGAGGTGCTACTGGCTCCCAGTCTGAGGCCGCCTTGGCTTTAGCCAGCAAGGTCTTAAATAGTGGTGGAGGGAAAAGTCCAGAGTAGGCGGGCTTGTCCCCTTCTGCCCCTTCATCGTCGGACAGGTCGTTGTCCATGGGCGCCCCTTCATCCGAGCCTGCTAAGGACCCTTGGTCCGTGGCCTCAACTGTGCCTGCTCGTGGCCCCGATGACTGAGGTGTGTCAGCTACAGCTGATGATGGTGTCTCAGGGGCCTTGGACTGGAGCCCCGCAGCAATGCCCTGCTTTATGGCCTCTGATATCATGGATTGCACATCCGGCATAACAGGGGTAATCGTGGCCATGGGGGGCAGTGGGGGTGGTGTCACCCACGGGGCCTCCTGCCGGACCCCCGCAGCCGTGGGGGTATAGGTTGCCTCAGGAATACGAACTCCCATTCTCCCATGGGCGTTACCCCAGACACCCGAGGTGTCAATCGGTAGCATGGGGCTGAAAGCGCTCGTAGGCGGAGTTGGCCCAGGTAACATCGGGGGCCCCTGATTTTGTACGGCTTCTGGGGTCTGGAGGCCCAGAGGAGGGGTAGTCACACCCCCTGAGTGCGCAGCTGACTTAGAGGCTTTCTTTACCTTGGTTGCCTTTTCTTTCCTCTCCAGACTGCCTGCCCTCTTTTTAGATGCGGCTGGGGGCGAGACCATGAGGAGCCCTTGGCTTTCCGAAGGCTCAGCGGAGGCCTGGGAGCGAGCTGGAGTTTCCATGCCCTCGGCCATGAAATCAGTAACAGAAAATGGCCGCCGTGAATAAGCTCCGCCTCCTTCCCCCTCAGCAGCCGGCCAGAGATTTCGGCGCGAAAATTGAACGCAGAAGACGGCGCGAAGCCGGTTCCACGATGTGCGCCCCCAAATCGGTTGCGTACGATCGCCCGTGAAGTCGGAGCCCTACTGTAGGCTGAGGCTGCTTCCAAAAGTAAGTGCCGCTTGAACGGCGGCGCGAAAAGGCGGCTTAGCTGTAAAGCGGTCAGGCAGGCCACCGCGCATGCGCGAGGCGCGAATTTCGTTTTTCAGGGCTTTTCGGGTCGACGAAGGCTTCGCCGGCCGGCTAACGAGCCGCTGTCGCTATATAATTTGCCACCGGGCCGGAGGGCTGCTGATAGTGGCACGTCTGTCTCGAGGGCAGATCGCACCTGGCGCAGTAAATTTGAGGCAATATAGGCCGTGAGGTAAGCCAAGTGCCAGTACAAGCGCCGCAGGCAGGGTCAATAGGCAGCGCAGGTTGGAGCCTTCCCAGATACTCACAATTAGCCAAAGAGTCCAGAGAAATGTGAAATGACAGAAAATATCTCAGTTTGGTTGGATTAACCGATCGTCCCAGAGTGGACTGAGTCGGAAAAAGCTGGATAGAGCACTCTTGGAGGGGGTTTTATAGACAGCTTAATTAATATTCATGCAGACTCAGTCCAATCAGGGTACGGACCGTGTTAACCCATTCGTGGATGCTATCTTCCCCTTATTGAGAATTTGGGTGCGTCTTATACATCAAATACAGCATTTTTTTGCCTCCTGAAACCCCGCCCCTTCACCAAAATGGCTGCGTGCATACCCTTATGGAGGCTTCCAGAGAGCTCCTGGGGACTGGGGAGGACAGAAATGAGCAAAAAACAAGGTGTTTGTGCCCCCCCCCCAGCCCCGAGCAGCACTCCATATGGCTATGCATGAAATTTGTGACCAAAAAAAATGGTTTTCTCAAAAGAACGGGCTGTTTTTCCTCATTTTGCCCCCCCAACCCTCCAGGAGCACTCTGCAAGCCCCCCTCCCAAGGCTATTCATGCCTTTTATTTGAAAAAAACTGGCCAATTTTCGCAAAAAACGGGCCGTTTGGGGGAGGTTTGCACAGTGCAAAAAGGTGTTTTTTCCCCCTTTCGGAAAGCTGTTTATTTAGAGTGATTGATGAGAATTACGTTGATCAAGTACTGTGCCTGCAGAAACAAAGATTTGTTACAAAGGTGGAGCACATGGGTAAATACACCTGGAAACATCTACCTACCAACCTACCTACCCTCTCTCTCTCTCCCTACCTATTTACTGTATTTCTCTGTCTCTGTCTATCTGTCTCTGTCTCTCTCTGTCTCTCTCTCTCTCTCTCTCTCTCTATCCCGCTACCTACCTATCTACACTCTCTCTCTTCCTACCTGTCTACTGTATTTCTTTCCCCCCTCTATAGACCTGCTTACCTACTCTCTCTCTCCCTACCTATCTACTGTATTTCTCTATCTCTCTCTATTTCTCTCTCTCTATCCCTGTACCTACTTATCTATCTACACTCTCTCTCTACCTACCTACCTACCTACTGTATTTCTCTCTCTCTCTCTATCTCCCTCCCTCCCTCCCTCCCTATCCCTTTATCTACCTTCCTACCTAACTACACACTCTGTCTCCCTACCTCCCTACTGTATTTCTCTCTCTTTCTCTCCCTCTCTCTCCCTCTACCTACCTACTTTTTTTAAAAAATTGCCTCTTCAAAACCTGGGTGCATCTTATACTCCGAAAAATATGGTAATTCAAATCCTTTACATCCAGAAACTTTTCTTCCCATATAATTTCTACTTAGTTTTAAAAAATTGCATGTTGGAAAACTCCAAAGGATAAAAATTCAGTTTCATTTGTACTCTGTTCACTTCCAATCTGCCTAAATTAGTGCAAACACATACTAATAGTTTTTTATTTACAATTATTCATTTAGTGACTGTTTGAAGTTACAACAGCACTGAAAAAAATAACTTATGATCATTTTCAATAACCTATGACCATTACAACTGCATCACATCGTCATCTGATCAAAATTCAGATGCTTGGCAATTGGTTCATTTTTATGACAGCTGCGGTGTCCTGGGGTCACGTGATCACCTTTTGCAACCTTATGAGAAGAAAAATCGGTGGGAAAATAAATTAACAACTACAATGATTTACTTAACAAACCTGGCAAGAAAGGTTGTAAAATGGGGCAAATCTCACTTAACAACAGTCTTCTTTAGCAAAAGAATTTTTGGGTACATTTGTGGTCCTAAATCAAGGACTACCTGTATATTACCAATTTGAGGCAGGACATAAAATGAGGCAGGGCATAGAATGAGGCAGGACACAAAGAAAGATAAAAAAAGATTATTTTAGATGTAGAAAAGAACAAGGAAAGTAAAATACCAAACTTCAAGTTCACAAGTTCACATATATGATTCTTGCATAGAGTTAACCACAAACGAAATCCTTTTTGCAAGACATCTGTGACCTTGATCAACGAGAGTGAGGCAAGATATTTAGCTCTAAATCATGTAACCAATCAATGATGACATGTTACATTTCCGTGTTTTGTTGCTTTTGAAGAATATATAAGCACTAGCTTTTCCATATGAGGGGGTTCAGATGTTGCTTCCGCTATATTGCTCTGAATCTTTGCACAAATAAAAAACAACTTCTTTTGATTCTGAGGTCTGAGTCTCGTAATTTTCTGCAACATTTCAAGAGATAATTCTCTCTCTGTCTCTCTCTCTGTCTCTCTCCATAGTTAACAGAAGATCCAGAACTTTTGAGTCACTGGAAACAATATTGTGAATAATTAGTATGGACAGCCCCATAGAGAGAATAGCTTTTGATTGTTCCAACTTCAATTATTTTATGTACAAAAAAATAGCAGAATAGAAATAAAAGTAGGATACTGGGTGATCCCCGCTCCATTCTGCATCATAAACAGACAATTTGATGGTTTGAGATGATATATTCAACATGATGTGCAGTTAGGCTACAAAACTTATATATATCCTATATATATAGAGAGAGATGCTGTCTGATCTTCAGTCCCAGGAAAAACATAGGGACAACCTGAGTGGATCTAACTATTTCTTTACTTATCAATATTAAGGAGTATTATTAGAAGCAAAATAAAAACAAAAAACAGGCTAATAATAAAGTAAAATATGATAGGGAATTATTACTTCTCTAAATTATTACACTTCAGATTAATTTCTATCCCATCTGTATTTTCTTAGGTAAACACCAGTGGTAGGATTCAACATTTTTACTACTGGTTCTGTGGGCATGGCTTGGGGGGAGTGGCATGGCTTGGTGGGTGTGGCTTGGTGGGTGTGGCAGGGGAAGGATACTGCAAAATCCCAATTTCCTCCCGATCAGCTGGGACTCGGGAGGCAGAGAATAAATGGGGGAGGGGCCAGTCAGAGGTGGTATTTACCGGTTCTCCGAACTACTCAAAATTTCCATTACTGATTCTCCAGAACTGGTCAAAACCTGCTGAATACAACCTCTGGTAAAAACTGAATCCCTATGCATTGGAATCCTAATTTAAAACTCTAAACAAGGTTACCACCCAAGCTATGAAACCCTGCATAGTAATGCATAACTTTTCCAATTATTATGAAATTGACCACTGTCCATGTACTTCACAGTATTGTTTACTAGCATTACACAAACTAATTGCTATTACTGTTGTTGTGGTTGCTATTAGTATTTCTGCATTCTGGGCCCAAAAACACCATGTTTACATAAATCTATTACCTATCTACTATCATCAAAAAAGCAAACAAATTGAAAACACAAAACGACTATATGTTTAAAATATAATTCTCTGTACATGGGGCTCCCCTTGAGGTGCACCCGAAGACTTCAGCTTGTCCAGAATGCAGCCGCGCGAGCAATAATGGGAACCTCGAGGTTTACCCATGTAACACCGCTCTTGCGCGAGCTGCATTGGCTGCCTGTCATCTTTCGGGTGCGCTTCAAGGTGTTAGTTATCATCTTTAAAGCGCTCCATGGCACGGGACCTAGTTATCTGCGGGATCGGATTCTGCCCCATACATCCCTGCGGCCAATTCGCTCCCACAGAAAGGGCCTTCTCCGGGTGCCCAGGGGAAGGGCCTTCTCTGGACCTTCCCCCCGAAATCAGAACAACTACGGACCTCCGCTCCTTCCGTCAAAAATTGAAAACACACTTCTTCTGCTTGGCCGGCCTAGGTTAGTCTTCCGTCTTTTAATTGGGTTATAGGGGATTGTAGTGTAATTTTAGTATAGGGGGTTTTAGCGCAAGGATAATCTTGTTTAATTCTTATTTTACCTATTTATGTATTTTGTATTAGTGTTTTTAATTTCCCTGTGCACCGCTCCGAGTCCCTTTGGGGAGAGGAGGCGGTCTATAAATAAAAATTATTATTATTATTATTATTATTAGTAGTAGTAGTAGTAGTAGTAGTAGTATTAGTATTAGTATTAGTATTAGTATTAGTATTAGTATTAGTATTAGTATTAGTATTAGTATTAGTATTAGTATTAAAACATGTTTAATTAAATCTTCATCTTCATTTGATGAATAACTTTCAAAAGACTAAGGTGTTGTTTACATATGTTTATTGGTGGTGACTTGGTGGTTAAAACAGTGGGCTTGTTGGCTGGAAAGCTGGCAGCTCAGGTTTGAGACCCGAGTGCCATGAGATGGGGTGAGCTCCCATCTTCGCTCCAGCTCCTGCCAATCTAGCAGTTCGAAAGTATGCAAATGTGAGTAGATAAATAGGAACAATTTGGTGGGAAGGTAACAATGCTCTGTGATATAATGCTGGCCACATGACCACAGAAATGTCTTTGGATAGTGCTGGCTCAAATGAAATGGAAATGGGCACCACCTTCCATAGTTGGAACACCTAGTGGAATAAAATCTGTGGGGACTCCTTTAAAGGTAAAGGCAAAAGTAAAGGTTCCCCCACACATGCCTGCTAGTCGTTTCCGGCTATAGGCGCAGTGCTCATCTCCATTTAAGAGCCAGTGCTGTCCAAAGATATTTTAATTTGTTTTTTAATTGTTGTGAGATGCCCGGAGTCATTAAGCATACAAGTTTAATTTATTCTTCTTCTTATACTTGGTATGGAGATGCTTTGCAAATCTATGACAGTGTTTATTTTGTTGCCTTCTTCAGAAGTATTCCACAGTTTTTGCAATCAGTAAATTATAATTCCACACTACCAATAACAAAAAAGTAAAGTTAATGGTTTCCCTCGCACATATGTACTAGTTGTTCCCCACTCTAGGGATTGGTACTCATCTCCATTTCAAAGCCGAAGAGCCAGGGCTGTCCAAAGATGTCTCCATGGTCATGTGGCCATCATGACTAAATGCCGAGCCTTCGGCATTGACCTTCCCACCAAAGTGGTACCTATTTTTCTACTTGCATGTTTACATGCTTTCGAACTGCTACATTGGCAGAAGCTGGGACCAGTAACAGGAGTTCACTCTGTTACGCAGCATTAGGGATTCGAACCACCCAACCGCTGACCTTTCTGGTCGATAAGCTCAGCATTTTAGCCACTGAGCCACCGCATTCTCAGGAATTCCTTTACCTACGTTTAAATACTGTCTGTTCTTATTCAGAACAAAGTCTTATACATTTCAGGTCAAAGCAACTGAGACAGATGAGGTTTTAATAATATGGATCTGGTGTATGTGTGCAAATCTGACTTAACAGCATTGGGGGGGAAAGATGCTTAATTCTTTCCCTGCAGTAGGTTTCTGATCAAACATTTCTGATCAAACGTGACAGCAACTTTCCCAGGGATCTGTCCATTTTTTTTAACAAATGGAAAAGCAGCGTTATGAAAGATTTTTCTCGGGAAATGTTTTGGAGACAGTGTAAATATGTAGCATATTGTAAATCTCACCATTGTGATTTACTAAAAAAAAAAAAAAAAAAAAGTTAAGCAAACCATGCTTTGCTAATTAGGCCATAATTGGTTGTCTGTACATTACAGTTCAGCCATAAGTCATAGGCAAAGACAACACATCACCCTAAAGCAAATCACATATATCCCTAAAATGATATTCTGTCAATTTAGGCCAATGGGCATCATTAAAATGTTTAGAATTAGCATTTGACATACCTAATTCCACCGAAATTATACATTTAGATATATGTACATTCTAGCTTGGCAATGTGTCAAATCTGTAAAAAATCCAATTATTCACAAAGTGCAGAACTGAGGAATCCTCCTGTAAGGCAACTTTCAGCTGCTCACAATTGTTGTGTTTAACAAGCAAATTGATGTACTGTACTGTAATGAAGTATTGTATTTTTCAGAGTATAAGATGCACCTTTTTCCCTCAAAAAAGAGGGTAAAAATCTGAATGCATCTTATACATTGAATGCAGCATTTTTTGCCTCCCAAAGTATCGCCCCATTCATCAAAATGGCCATGCATAGCTTGTAGGAGGCTTTCAGAGTGCTCCTGGGCACTGGGGAGGGCAGAAATGAGTGAAAAGGGGGCTATTTTTGCTCGCTTTTGCCCCTCCCCCAGGAGCACTCTACAAGCCTCTATTCATGCCCTTTAAAAAAACGAGTCCATTTTCACAAAAAATAGGCCGCTTTTGGGAGGTCTGCAGAATGCAAAAACTTTTTTTAAAATTTTCCTCTTCAAAACCTTGCTGCATCTTATATTCCAGTGTGTCTTATTCTCCAAAAAATACAGTAACCTGCTTTGTCTGTCTAGAAGACTCTCTCTAAAACACCAGAATGGATTGGATGCTTGTTTGCAGCTCCCATCCTGCTCATTTTTTTTTTTTTTTTTGCCTGGCAGGGCCTTCAGAATCACCGAAGCAAAACGTAAATGCAGTCCTGAGCTCATACAGGTGAGGCACAGAGGCTTCCTGCTGCAGAATTCCTGTCTTCATCTGCTCTTGGCCTACTTTCTTGAAAGAGCTTCTGAACAGGGTGGTTATTTGCAGGGAGACAGAAAACCAGTCAAGTTTGATCCAAAGAATCTTGACCTGATGAATGATATAGATCAGGGGCATCAAACTGGATTCCTTTGAGGGCCAGATCAGCATTGTAGCTGTCCTCCATGGACTGGCTGAAGTTCTGGAAACTTCATTTGTTAAGCAGGAAGCAGAAGGAGTCCCAAGTAAAGAATATGGGGATTCTTCAGAGTTATGGTGAGGTCCTGGAAGACTCAGCACAGGCTGCATAAATGTAGGAAGAGGTGGTGCAGTGTGGTGCAAGCCCAGGAAGGCTGCAGAAATATGGCATGAGGTTCATGTATGTTCATAGTAAGTACAGGGAGGCCAGAGAAAGAAGACATGGGCTATATGTTTATTTGTGAATCTAGAAAAGCCAGAGGAAAAGGGTGCAGGCTGCATGTGAATGCAAGGAAGACAGGGAAAGAGGACACGGGGTGTGTAAATGCAGGGAGATCAAGAAAAGTGGATAGTAATAGCACTTAGATTTATAAACCACTTCATGCTGCTTTATATCTCTCCCTAAACAGTTTATAGAGCCGGCACATTATTGTGGCCCACCAGCGGCCAGCAGAGCTGGCAGCAGATTTGAACAGTGAGGAGATTGGGGAGGAACATGGGCCAGTCCCAGAGTCAGATGAGGGCTCTGTGTTGGAGGCAGAGAGGGGACCAAGGCCATCTGGGAGATATTGGCTGCCTCTGGAGTCTGATATCAATGAGGCAGAAGAACAACAAGAGCCTGTTCCCAGTGTGCATGTGCCCAAAGCTGCCAGAAGGCAAGAAAAATTAAGAAAATGGGGTCGACTTGGGAGTTAGGCTTGGAGATGATTGGTCCCTCCCATAAGACTTAAAAGAGGAGTGAATAGGACGTGAGCCTTATGCAGGAAGTAATTAGTTCATCTGCGCAGTTTAAGCTTTGAAAGGTTTCGTTTGACGCTGTACTAAGTTTGGCCTTGCTCTACATTTGGCAATTAGGTCTCTAGCAACATTCCCAGGGAGATAAGGTGGGTGTTTATCAACATTCCTCGGAAAGACAGTGGCAACTTGAGCAAATATCTGTCAAAACCTTCCCAGACTTTTTGTGAAGCCTTGTGGACTGTTAATGACCATAATTTACAGCCATATAAATAAAATATTGTTTTTGCAACTAAGATTGTGATTTATGCTTCCTCCACAAGCCTAGGTCAAAACACGTATTGCCCCTAACAATCTGGGTCCTTATTTTACCTTGGATGGATGGAAGGCTGAGTCAATCTTGAGCCAGTCAGGATCGAACTCCTGGCAGTGTGCGAAGTCAGCCTGCAATACTGCACTCTAAGCACTTGCGCCACCATGGATATGAAGTGTGTGCAAATGCAGGAGGCTGAGGAAAGAGGGCAGAAGTGTGTCCATTTGTGAAAGTGCAGGGAATCCAGAGAAAGAGGGTGTGTGTGTGTGTGTGTGTGTGTGTGTGTGTGTGTGTGTGTGTGTGTGTGAATGCCGGGAAGCAAGGGATACTTACCTGAGTGGCTTATGACTGTCTCTGATAGCTTCCCCATTGACCTTGTAGGTTGGAAAGAAGGTTGCAAATTGAGATCTTTTGCGAAGCTTCTTCTCCAGTAACATTGTACTGCAAACTAGGGCATACAAAACCTTTGCCAGACCAATTTTTATATACAGCTCATCTGTCTGAAATCCACACTATATAAAAGACATTAATACAATTGAGCAAGTCCAGAGATATTTCACAAGAACAGTCCTCCACTCCTGCTCACAGTAGAATCCCTTATGCTGTCAGGCTTGAAATTTTGGGCTTGGACAGCCTAGAACTATGAAGACTAAGGTCTGACCTAAGCATATTACACAAAATTGTCTGCTACAATGTCCTTCCTGTCAATGACTAGTTCAGCTTCAACCACAATAATACACCGGCAAACAATAGATACAAACTAAAAGTAAACCACTCCAAACTCAATTGCAGAAAATATGACCTCAGCAATAGAGTGGTCAACTCCTGGAATGCATTACCTGACTGTTGTTACATCCTCAAACCTTAAGCTGTCTAGCGTGGACCTCACCCCATCCCTAAAAGGTCTGTAAGGGGTGTGCATAAGTGCACCAGTGTGCCTACCATATCTGTCCTACTGTTCCCATTATTTATTCATATCCATTTCCTATGTTCATGTCCATGTTTATACTTGTACCTGTTATCTCATACACATTAGACAAATTAAATAAATGTAAATAAAAGTAAAGTAAATCTTGTGACCATGTAAGTGTGAAATGGCTGCCCAGCTCTTGAATTTTGTTCATATGACCGCAGGGACAACCAGAACTTTGAGGACCAGTTTTAAATCCTTTTGTTCCGTGCCTTCATAAGTTCGAACTGTCACACAATGAATGGTGATGGCTCAAGGACTACCTGTGTTTGTCATCTTGAAGAAGTGGAATGACTCCAGGCCTGTTTCTTTCTTTGAAGGTGGCCTGTTTTTTTATACATCAAACAATAATCTTAGCACTATATCTTTTCAGCCATTTCCATTTGATAGGTAGATTTTGAAACCCATGATAAAGCTTCTTTGAACTCTCATCAACTCTCCTCAAATTAGAACTTAAAAGGATTCTGAGTTTTACCTGGCAGAAGTTAAATGGCTTTCCCTGGCATTAAATTGTGCCATCATCTACCCAATTTGCAAAATCAAAGTGCTGCATTTACCCAGCCATTTTTATCTAAAGCAAAGAAGGAGAAGAAAAGGGACAACTTTTGCTAATACTGGCCCTCCTCTTCCTTGAAGGGAAACTCTAATTTTGTCAAAACTTTTTCAAGGAGATGCAACATAATAGAAATGAAAAATGAGGCAGAAATTGTAACTCCTAGTGAATTGCTATGGTTTTGTAACTTCCATGAGCAGTTAAGAAAGCTCCAGATGGAACAGAGTTTTATACTGCCTCTTTACTTTGGAAGAGAAAGGATGTAAATCTTATGGAATATTAGCATTTTTGTTTATTTCTAAATATGCTTCAGTTGAGCACACGGGAATGGGTTAGTAAATTGTCACCAAGGCAGATAATGCCTAATTAATTTTTCTAGACTTAAATAGAAAATTGCATGCCACCTGGATGCATTCAAAGTACCACAACTGTATAGTTCCATCTAAGACTGTAGAGCAGAATTTTGTAGCTAATAGCTCCATCAGGAAGGGGAAGGGGGAAGAGGGAAGGGAAGAGAAGGAAGGCAGGGAGCAAGGAGGAAGACTAGAGTAAGAGTAAAAAGAAGGGGAGGAGGAGGAAAAAGTAGGACAGGAAGAGGAGGAGGAAGGAGGAGGAGAAAAAGGAGGAGGAGGAAAAGAAACAAATTCAAAATCTAGATGTGAAAACTCACCTATTATGGCCTATAGTTATAAAGAAACCTGTATTGTGACTATGGTTCTAATAAATAATGATTAGAAAAATCTTGGTTTAGCATGATTCAGGAATACAAAAGCAATAAATTCAATTTAATTGTTGCATAGATACCTTTGTACTTGTATATGTTTGATGTACAGTTTTCAAAAATCTTCAGCTACTAATACTTTAATGGGAGTGCTTCAAAGGATAAAATAATAAATACAAGTAGTGAAGCAACTCTTAAATTAAAGATGATCTACTGGACAGATTAGAATTAGGATCAAGTCAGCAAAAAAAAGGACTCTCAAAATCCTGTCAGCTAACAATTTTATTGTTGAACACAGTTTTAATAATCATTCTTCCCATCTGCATCATAAATCAATTTCATTAGCAACATCCATCAGGATTACCAGAGCTGGAGCCATATTTTTAAAAATAAAATAAAATTCTACCACAGACCTTGGTTTGGTTTTCATCTATCATTCAAAAGATGTATTAGGATCTTCCATAAAGATGCCTTATTTAGAATCTAAAATTTGTTTTATGCTTTCTCCTGACAACCCAAGTTACTGGTCACAGGGAAACAAAAAGCTGAACAAAGGATCTTCTATAGATATTTCATACTTCCTACCTCACAGTGTCATCACCGTGTCGACACTGAATTATTGGTTTCAGCCAGCACTAACAACATCAAGAGAAATCTCTTCTTTTCTTGTATCGTGGTCCATTCTTCTAGCTTGTTTCTCAGAAAACACAACCTAAACCTCAAACAAAATTCTGTATATGCTTTGGGGCAGTGGTGGGTTTCAATTTTTTTTAGAACCTACTCTGTAGGTGTGGCCTATTTTGTGGGCGTGGCTTGGCAGTCATGTGACAGGGTGGGAGTGGCCACCTTTTAAAATGTGGTGAAACTCATTTAACAACGCTCTTGCTTAGCAACCAAAATTTTGGACTCAATTGTGATGATAAATTCTTTCTTTCTTTCTTTCTTTCTTTCTTTCTTTCTTTCTTTCTTTCTTTCTTTCTTTCTTTCTTTCTTTCTTCCTTCTTTCCTTCCTTCCTTCCTTCCTTCCTTCCTTTCCTTTCCTTTCCTTCCCGTTGGGTTACTGGCAGCGGCGGGCCAGATTTACTTCCAGGTACGCCGGTGGAACCCCCTCTCACCGGTTCTCTAAATTTCACCAACCGGCTCTCGCGAGTAGGTGCGAGCCTGCAGAAACCCACCACTGCTTTGGGGGATATAAAATACATCACAGTGCCATATTAAAGGCAGCTTTAAAAAGATCTTATGTCTTTGAAGCACTGGCTATTATCTAACATATATTTTGTTTATCTTACTCCATTGAGGAAAATCGTAGTGTCTTCTGTGACACAGGTCAGCAATTTCTCTATTTCACAAGAGATGGCACAGTGATACTAGCTGGCATCCTGCCTTTTCAATGTTCTTTTTGGGGGGGGATTCAGGGGTCCCCTTCTATTCAGTACTTACATACTACATGTCCCTTGGAATGTGTTCCTTTGGGATGTAACTTTGAAGATCTTCGTTACCAGCTGTCCAGAAATGATTTTCCTCAGGACTTGTTAATAAAAGGGGAGTAAATAAAATTTTGTGAACTCCTTTGCTACTGTCAGCTAAAATGCAATTTCTGCCTCTTTCCTAAGCCCACGCTTCCTGGCCTTTTAAGAAGACATGGCAATCTGGGTCTGCATCAAGAGAATCTAGTTTCTTTTGTATTACTTAACAAGAAGACACTTATGGAGCTGTTGCTGGGCAAGGAAGAGGCAGTGTCACTCTTCTCAGCTGCCCAGTCTTTTTCTTGACTGAAATGTGGCAATAGCTGATAGGGATTTATTATTTTTTTCTCCCTTCAGTCAATTTACAAGCCAACTCACTTGCTAAAGCAAGTCTAGATGACATACAATACATAAAACCTAAAAATACAGCAAAAAATACTAACTACAAATAGGAGGAAAAAGGAATGTTATGTAAGTTCACTTGAGTTGTTTATAAAAAATAATAATAAAGGTTGGATATGAATGAATCAAACAATCCATTAACGAATACATCAATCAATGAATCAATAGGAAAATATATTAGTATCAATGCAAGATCAATGCAGATTGCCTTGTTGCAATGCCTATAAGTTAGGGCTTTCTTAAATGACAAAGTTTGGGGCCATATATAGTTTGATGTGAATAATTTCAAAACATGGGGTATTCCCCAGAAGATCATGTCATCAAGGTATCAAATAATCTTGGGGTAGTTATGATAATTTTGCCCCTTCCATTTGTTCTCCCTGGCTCTTGTACCAGGAAGATAAACTTCCTTTCTCTGCAGAAATGCTGATACTTTGAAACTAGCCACATAAACTTTACGTTTTATATAAAAGTATACATCCTTCCTTGAGCCTAATTTATATTAATGCTGAGTCAGAATGGCTTTCCAAAATTCTCTACCAAATTTGATGGGAGAGAAATTGGATTAAGGCTGTGGATTTCTGCAGAGAAATTCTCCATATACACCTCAAGAATAGGATTACCTATAAGAAGGAAGTGTAGCTCCACTACTAAGAAAGTTGCTTTGGAGAAATTCTCTCATGATTTATTTTTTATAAATTTGGTAGATGCATAGGAAGGCTATGGACAAGTTGAAATAATTGTACTCTGGAGGGGAAAAAACAGTATACACACATAATTGTACTCCACCTATAAGTGTTTCTCCACAGTGCAATAAGTACACTGTCAAGAAGACTGTTCCATATTGGACAGCCATTTAACAGCCTAATTTCTTCTAGCCAAAAAAAATTGTATTCATATGCTGGTTCAGCTAATAATTAGCTTGGAGGAACTGGATTAAAAAAAGGTTAATAAAGAAGCATCACAGCAATCTTCAAATATTTGAAAGGCTACCAAAAAGTTGATAAAGTAGCTTTACTTTCTACAACAATGCACTTCCTACTTGGCAATTTTAAGATTTGTGAATTTCTGTCAGAATTTGTTGCATGCATTCAAATCCAGAAAGCACACACAGATAACTGATTCAGTTGGATTCATTAACTTCTTTATATAATAATAGATGAATAAATGTACAATACCAACAAGTGGTTCTTCCAAGTAAACTCAAGGCAGGAGAGTTACAGGCAAACACAAGCGGTTAGTTTCATTTCAGCAGACAAGCCCACAGACTGCTAGTTTACTTTTCATAGCAGCAGACTGCTGAAGTTTCTGTTTCAATTCTCTGCACAGACTCAAATCTGTTTAGGCTCCCATTGGGTGACTGACCTTGTTCCCATGTCTCTCCCAGTCATGAATATTTGAACAATTTCAACTACCAGAATTCTGGGAATTAAAGTCCACACATCTTAAAGTTGCCAGGTAGAGAAGCACTCTCTTGTAGCATCAAAAGATAAGACAAGAAACAACAGGTAGAAAAGTCAGATATTCCAACTTGAAATAAGGAAAAATGTCCTGACTATACAACTAACTAAGCAGTGAACCAATCTGTATACTGAATGCATGGAAGTGCCAGACCTAGAGATTTTTATGCAATGTTTTACACCCAGTTGTCTTGAATGATATAAGGGTTCATGATCTGGACAGGGATTGGATTAGGAGACCACCAAGAAGATCTCTTCCAACCTTACAAAGCTGGGATTCTATGATCAGTAGGACAGCTGAAAGAAGGTGGGATGGAATCTGTGTTGGTTTAAACCCCACAGGGTTTCCTCATTTAATCCATAACTGGATTCACAAATTCCAGGAAATAATAGCAACAGCAGTCAGCTTTGTTTGAAACTCCATATTGGTGCAGGTCAAATATTGCAAAACTCTTTTAATTTTCAACATTGCTGATGGCACGTAGGAAAGACAAAGACCACCCATGCAATAGTTTCCTTGACCTTTGGTTGCCTTAAGCAACTTCACAAATAATTTAGCAAACGGTAGGGAAGAGAGTGACACCTTGACATTTTGGTCAAAGCAAAAACCAGCTTAGATTTTGATAAGCGGTGGCATATTTGCTGATGGAGCTTTGCTTTCCAGCAGACAGACCGTGGCATCTCCTGAGGTCTTCAGGAGAAAGCTGATGACTCCATGAGGGGGAGTATCAGATTTGGTTTCCCTTTTCTCCTTTTCCTGGGGCCAGTCGAAACAGATCCATGTAAATTCCCCTTTGAGTACAATCAATAGATGTGACAAGCTACTTGAAACCGGGAGCAGAAGATGTAATGAAGGTGTGACTTTGTAACTGGCGAACAGATCAGAGGGCTGCCAGAAATTATAGGGCAGTCATATATTGAATAAATGCAGGGCAAAATAAGCTACATCATACAGGTCATGGCTTCCCTTACAGCCAGTTTTTTTGCACTTTTGCTTTGTAATTGCAAGTGGCAATGGTACCTGCTATAAATCCAACTGGTGGTGGGGTATTGGGTGGGGGCAGGTGGGCTGCCCTCATTCATTCTATATTACAATGAGGTTCATGCTCTAAACCACTTCCCAAGTGGACGAGATACAGAATCTCATTTAAAGCAGAAATTTTCTCTCTGGATGTCAGAAATCAGCCACTACAAGCAATATTTGCACAGTCTCAGTGGAAGCCAACCCTTTTTCTATCTTTGAAAAAGGTTGCATTTAATGCGTCCTCTGTATCTAAATGCACACCTTGCACCAGGAATTCTATCAAAGATTAGTACCTAAATTGGCACATATGTTCATTAACTTAACGATTTCTGCCAACAAAAATGAAGGCTCCATGGAATGTTAATGGAAATTTATTGTGATTCTCTGCTATTTTCTGGCATTTATTAGAACTGTCCACTGGCTGTAGACTTTTTTTTTTGTTGATTAAATGCCACACTTTTAATTGACTAATCAGTTCATAAATTGATTCAATGTAAATCTTCACATTATCAGAAGCTCAATATAGGCCGCTCCTTAGAATTTAATAACTAGATTTTGCTGCTTTTTAGAAGGCAGAGCTGTGCTGCCCCACTTTCCCCCTCCTCCCCCATACAGGAAGAGGTGTTTATTCAAACTTCCAAAAGAGGTCTCCAGAAAGCACACCCGTTGCATACAACTCAATTCTGAGCTCAGTATGGCTATAGTGACTAAGTAACCAAGTCCAATGGTCACAGACAAAGTCCAGAAAGCCACCCACAGAACTGGGCACATTGCTCAAGGAAAACAGTCCACCTGGTCATTCTTGGTGACAAAGAAACAGTGGTAGGCTGGTCCCCAGCCAGCAAGCCCAGCAAAGGTTTGTGATCCATTATTAGTTCAAAGTCATGGCCATAGAGGTACTCATGGACCCTATTGGATTGGAATGCCCTTTGCACAGTCACTCATGCCCTCGTGACATCCCGACTGGACTATTGTAATTCTCTCTACATGGGGCTCCCCTTGAGGTGCACCCGAAGACTTCAGCTGGTCCAGAACGCAGCCGCGCGAGCAATTATGGGAACCTCCAGGTTTACCCATATAACACCGCTCTTACACGAGCTGCACTGGCTGCCTGTCGTCTTTCGGGTGCGCTTCAAGGTGTTAGTGATCATCTTTAAAGCGCTCCATGGCTCGGGACCTAGTTATCTGCGGGATCAGATCCTGCCTCATACATCCTCACGGCCGATTCACTCCCACAGATAGGGACTTCTCCGGGTGCCGTCCACTAGGCTATGCCAGCGGGCGACGCCCAGGGGAAGGGCTTTCTCTGTGGTGGGCCCGGCCCTCTGGAACGACCTTCCCCCCGATATCAGAACAACTACGGACCTCCACTCCTTCCGTCAAAAACTTAAAACACACTTTTTCTGCTTGGCCGGCCTTGGTTAGTCTTCGTCTAATAGGGTGATAGGGATTTTAGATAATATATATTTGGGGATTTTAGCGCAGGGATAATCTAATTTAATCTGTTTTATTTTCTATTTATGTATTTTTATAGTTATTTTAATTTCCCTGTGCACCGCTCCGAGTCCCCCAGGGGAGAGGATGCGGTATATAAATAAAAATTATTATTATTATTATTATTTTGATGTCAGCCACAGCAGCCAGCGCGTCAGGGTCCAGCTGGCTATAGTTCCTTTCAGCAGCAGACAAGGTTCGTGAGTAATAAGCGATTGTTCCATTGGGCATGCAGGGGCTGAGGACGGCTCTGACACCAAATGGGGAAGCATCGCAAGTTAGAATAAGAGGCAGTGTCTGGCTGTACTGGACGAGAAAGGTGTCTTTTAACTGCGGCAAATGGGGTTTCTTCAGTTTTGCCCCAAGACCATTTGGCATTTTTTCTGAGAAGCCGATGCAGGGACTCCACAACTGTGGCTTTCTGGTTAAGAAAGACACTGTAGAAGTTAAGGGGCTCAAGGAACGCTTGCAACTCGTTTTGATTGCGAGGTGTGGGGGCTTCCTGAATAGTTTTTATTTTCTTGTTGCTTGGGTGAATCCCAGAGCCGTCGATGAGGTACCTCAGGAATTCAACCTTGGCACATTAATTTGGCATTTTTATTTTTTGAGGCGGAAGCCTGCGTCTCTAATTCTGCCCAGAACTGTGCCTAATCTTTGAATAATTGCTCCCTGTTTGCAGCAGATACCAATATGTCATCAAAATAGGGGATGACTCCTGGTATTCCCTGCAAAAATTGTTCCATGACACTTTGGAACAGTCCAGGGGCGATACTAACTCCAAATTGAAAGTGTGTGCATTTGAACGCACCCCTGTGTGTTACAATGGTTTAGACCTCCACTATAGCACCATATCAAGGCAACTGTTGGCATGCCTGTGTCATGTCCAATTTTGCGAAAACTTTTCCTGGCCCTAAAGAATGCAATAAATGCTGCACAATGGGCACAGGGTAGGTGCTTTATTGTAACCATTTATTGATGGTGCACTTATAGTTAGCACATATTCTGACAGACCCCTCAGGCTTGACAAGGGTCACTATAGGGGTCTCCCAGCATGTGTGATCAGCTGGCTCTAGGATTCCCTGAACAATCAATTTGTCAAGTTCCAAATCAGTTTTAGGGCGGAGAGCGAAAGGTACTCTCCAGGGTTTTAGCCTGATGGGGGCTATGTTAGGGTCCAAATTAAAAGATATTGGGGTCCCTTTATACTTACCAAGACCGGGGTTGAAGACATCCTCAAACTCCTTAAGGAACATCTCAGTGCTGTCATCTTGGACTGCGTTGATGCCGATGACTTCTAGGCCCAGGGATTCAAACCAGTCAAGCCCCAGCAGGCTCTGTAGATTGTCGTTGACGATGGTTATTGGCAGCTTCCCACTGAAATTTTTAAACTGCACCTGGAATGTGCCCTGGCTGACAATGGGGACTCGGTTCCCCTGGTAGTCTCAAAGACGGATGTCTGGGGTCCGTAGTTGATGTTCCTTGAGGCTAGGGATAGTCTGGTTGATCGCTGCCCATGACATTATGGTCAAAGATGACCCGGTGTCAATCTCCATTTGACATGGAGAGTCCTTGATGAGGACTGTGACTTGCAGCTTTTTTGGCCGCCTTGTGCGGTCTTGGCCGATAGAAGTGTAGTATGTGACCCTGGAGTCTCCATTTGTGCTCCTTGGCGGTGGCTTCTGTACCCCTAAGATGGGCCTCTGCTGGCTCGGTGAGCCTCTGGATTGCCAGGTTGTCATGGAACGATCACTTCTGCAAACCCTAGTGATGTGCCCCTTTTGATTGCAGCGTTGACAGATGCCATTGCAGAAACTGCAATGTGCTTGTGGATTGTCTCCTACGCAGCTGATGCAAGGCGGGAAACACAGTTCAAAATTTTGTGCCAGCTTGGGACGCTGTGCATGTGGTAGCTGTCATCTTCAATTTTCTTTTTTCTTTTTTGAAAAACAATTTTTATTAGTTTTTAAAGTATACATAGGAAAAGGGATATAGGGTAAATAAAACATTTTAGTAGCTTCCATGCCGATGATGGTTGTCCTCCCAAAACTTCATAAAAGTACAATTCTTTAAAAAGAAAAAAGGGTAAGTATGTACATAGTTTACATTGTATAGTTCATACTTTCAATCATATTTTTCTTTGCCATCTATTGTATCGACAATCACAATAAAATTTCAAATAAAGTCATTTTTGAGATCTAAGTCTTTTTGCTATTGATTCTTCTTCCCCGTCATCAGGCGGGGCCATCGCCTCCCCCTGTTCCCCCATCTTCGTCCCCTAGGAGTAAAGAGTACTTTTGAAAAAAGGCCTCCGCCTCTCCTAATGTTTTAACTCTAATCCTACCCCCCTCCCAGAAGACCAGCATTCCCTCTGGCAATACCCATTTGAACCAAATTCCTTTTTTATATAATTTCTTAGACAAGAAGGAATATTTCCTTCTTATTTCTCTAATTTTTTTCGGAATTTGTTTCAAAATGGTTATTTCTTTATCTTGATACTTCAAGGGTCCTCCCCGTTGAGCCCTCAATATCTCATCCCTTGTGGACCTCCTTAGGAATTTAACATGAACCTCTCTTGGTACATTGTGTATTCTAGCATATGCTGAATTAATTCTATAAACCAGGTCCATATCCCACCAGAGTTGTTCTTTGTTTCTTTTAAGATAATCTGCTAGTATTGTACTCATAACATCTTTAAGATCTTCATTTTCTGACTCTGGTATGTTCTGGAACCTGAGAAGGAAAGACATTCTTTCAAATTCTATTTTAGTCATGTGACTTCCTAATTCTAAACCTTCCTTCCGAATCTCCTTTACCTCCTCCCCCATCTCAGCTGCCCCACCCTCTAACACCTCAATTTTTTGTTTATTATCCATTGTACTTCGTTGTGTTTCCAAGAGTTCTATTTTTAAATTTGTCATTTCTTTTCACATTTCATTCACGTTTCTCATTATTTCCTGGAACAACTCGTTAACCAACAGTTCCTGTGCGCTCTCACCAGTAGATTCTTTCTGCAGTAATGAGGTGATTTTTATCTGTTGTGTAGTTGGACATGAGCGAGCTGAGCCATCTTCAATTTTGGCGCCTTCAGATTCTGCAGTCTCGCGATGCACATTTGCACTCTTTGGGCTGGTTTGGCACAGCATCTCTGTTGACTGTGTTGCAGCTTCAGTGGCTCTTGCTTCTTCAAGGTTGATTTGAAGAGTAAGGTTGGTTTTGGCTAGCAACCTCCTCTGTAAATTAATGTCTCTGATGCCCAGTATAATGCGGTCTAGTAACAGATTGTCCCAGTCTCTAAATTCACAGTATGCTGCTGCCTTTCTGAGCGTGGCAACATACTGGTTGATAGATTCTCTCTCTTTCTGGTTGTGGAGGTTGAATGCATGCCTCTGGACAAACTTGGATGGCCTAGGGGAAT
Organism: Rhabdophis nuchalis; assembly: GCA_039707465.1. Classification (NCBI taxonomy): domain Eukaryota; kingdom Metazoa; phylum Chordata; class Lepidosauria; order Squamata; family Natricidae; genus Rhabdophis; species Rhabdophis nuchalis. Next base: position 18,307,338 of record CM077647.1, read on the forward strand.
AATGTGTCCTCAGTGTTTGCTGTAGGGCTGACCAAACGACCGATTGGAGTGCTGTTGGCTCGGACAAGTCCTTTGCTGTTTCAAACATTTCTTGCCTGCAGTAGCTCAGGAACATATTTTTCTTCTGGCCTTCAGAAAGACCCATGAGGTCATTGGCCTCAAGGAAGCAGTCTAATAGCATCATGTGTGATTCCCAGTACTCATTGGCTGGGTCGTATGGAGTCAATGGGATGTGCGTTTGAATTTGCTGCCCAAAAGATGCTGTTCAAGACCGTGCTGAGCTGCTGGCTGGATTTGATTCGCTGATTGTATTAGCTCTTTTTGGTGGCTAGTTGCCTTCCAATCCCATCCTTGTCACCAGTGTTAGATAGGGTGAAGGAATGAAGGCAGACTGGCTTCAGCAATAAACAGCTCTTTATTAGCACAGATCAACTATGTACAAATCAGCAAGGTTCTGTCTGACAGCAGCCCTTTAATAGGGAGCTATCAGACCTCTCAATCAATCAGATTAAATCTCTGTTCCCACCTGAACAGAGGACCTTGGTGGAAACCATTGTAACTGTTTCTGATATCTAACAGATGCAGTGTGTGGTAGAGGTGAGGTTGTGTCCTTGTGAGTTGTGTAGCTGACTGGCATCGTTGTTGTGGTCCACCAGTGGACAGCAGAGCTAGCAGCTGAGTCGGACAATGAGGAGGTTGGGGTGGAACATGGGCCAGTCGTGGAGGGTGGGGATGGCTCGGATGAGTGCTATGTGTCAGAGGCAGAGGTGAGGCCAAGGCCATCTGGCAGTTCTCAGCTATCTTCAGAGATAGACAGCAGTAATAGAAGAACACCCGGTCTCCAATCTTAGTTTTCTTTCTAAGGTTGTACAGAGTGTGGTAGCACAACAGTTCCCCCAACACTTGGAGGAAACCGTCTATCTAGACCCACGCCAGTCCGGCTTCCGGCCTGGGCACAACACCGAGACGGCATTGGTCGCGTTGGTAGATGATCTCTGGAGGGCCAGGGATAGGGGCTGTTCCTCTATCCTGGTCCTATTAGACCTCTCAGTGGCTTTCGATATCATCGACCATGGTATCTTATTGCACTGGCTGGAGGGGTTGGGAGTGAGAGGCACCATATTGCGGTTGTTCTCTTCCTACCTCTCCGACCGGTCACAATTTGTGTTGACAGGAGGGCAGAGGTCGACTTCGAGGCCCCTCACATGTGGGGTGCCTCAGGGGTCGGTTCTCTCACCCCTCCTGTTCAACACCTATATGAAGCTGCTGGGTGAGATCATCCATGGTTTCGGGGTAGAATACCATCAGTACGCTGATGACACTCAGTTGTACATCTCTACCCCTAACCACCCCAACGATGCCATTGAAGTGATGTCCCAGTGTCTGGAGGCCGTACAGGTCTGGATGGGGAGGAACAAGCTTCAGCTCAACCCGTCCAAGTCCGAGTGGCTGTGGTTTCCGGCATCTCGATATAGCCAGTTAGTTCCATCTCTGGCTATCGGGGGCGAGTCATTAGCCAACGCGGAAAGGGCCCACAACTTGGGCTTCCTCCTGGATTCGCAGCTGTCCGTGGATGACCATGTGACAGCCGTGGTCAGGGGGGGCTTTCTATCAGGTGTACCTGATATGCCAGTTGCGCCCCTTTCTAGATCAGGACACCCTACGCACGGTCACTCAAGCCCTCGTTATATCCTGCCTGGACTACTGCAATGCTCTCTACATGGGACTCCCCTTGTGATGCACCCAGAGACTTCAGTTGGTCCAGAATGCGGCCGCGCGGGGGATTCTGGGAGCCTCATGGTACTCCCGGGTAACACCTCTCCTGCGTGAACTGCACTGGCTGCCTGTGGTCTTCCGGGTGCGCTTCAAGGTGTTAATTACCATCTTCAAAGTGCTCCATGGCACGGGTCCTGGTTATTTGCGAGACTGCCTCCTACCACACACCTCCCTTAGACCTGTTTGCTTCCACAGGGAGGGCCTCCTCAGGGTGCCGTCTGCCGGTCAATGCCGGCTGGCGACTCCCAGGGGAAGGGCCTTCTCTGTGCTGGGTCCAGCCCTCTGGAACGACCTGCCCCCTGATCTTCGCACCATCACTGACCTACGCCTCTTTCGTTGGATGCTTAAAATGCATTTTTTCCATCTGGCTGGCCTGGCATTGATTAAGGGTTTAATTTTAAAGTTAGCATTTTAGTGATTTTAATTTTTTAGCACAGATTTTCTATTTAATTTAATTTTATATTATATGTATGTGTTGTGGTTTTTACCTTTTTCTGTGCACCGCCCTGAGTCCTACCATGGAGAATAGGGCGGTATATAAATTTGAAAAATAAAATAAAATAAAATAAATAAATAGCATTCCCCAAGTCCTAATCCTTACCAATACTCAGCTCTACATTTTACTCTGCTGTCTCAAAGTCACCCCGCTCCTCTGAACTCATGTCTGGAGAGAGGTTTGGGGGAAGATCCATGGAAAGAGCCATCATAGCTTCTGTAACTATGTCACAAAAAGGTTAAGATGGCAGCCATGTCTGTTGCATCAAAGCCCCTCAAGAGCCACCATCTTAATTTTTCGTCCCGCTCTCCAGATGCCCCCAATCCCATTAGCAGACAGCCCAGAAAGGGCAGGGAACTTTTTCCACAGGAGATAACTAAACAAAGCTAGTATATATTTATCTGTATGCTTTGCAGTTTTGATTTTTCAGTCCTGCACATTTTCCTACTGAATTTTTAATTAAACAATCCATAGCAAAATTCCGTAGAGCAGCTTAGGGAGGCAGCTGGGCAGGAGTTGCATTTATGTTTTAAAACATATGAGATAGCCACGAGGTCTCTCTTCCAACTTCGTTTAATTTATATCAAAGACTGACAGATTTCCAAAAGCATCAGGCTCCTGCAGATCAGTGTCTTTCAGTTTTTTTAAAAGTTTGAAAGAAAGATGGATAAGCCGCTTTAACATCTCGTATGTTTTAGAAATTAAGTGCAACCCTGTTCTGTCTCCACCAAGGAACAGGGAAAGCGAAGTAAGATTTCTAGCTAGTAAGAGCCGTCCTCTTAGGAATCTGCTGAGAACATCCATTCAAATTTGCTTCCAGTAGGATCTTAGCAGAATTATTTTTAATCCATGCTCCTAACATTGTAAACAAAGAGAAATGGCACGTAGATGCAATAACTTTATTAGAATTAGCTGAGATCTGTCTATTGTCTATGGAAATATATTAAATTCTCTCCTAAACATTCATTAAATGAATAGGTACCAAGCAGACCTATTGATTTCTAATATTACATAATAATACAACCACATGAGAATCTCTGGGTTTTTTTTTAAGACTGACATTTGAATTGAACACCAGCAGCTCATTCCTGAAACCTCATCTCCCTCCGTCTTTTTGGCCTGATTCCCAGTTATAGGTTTAAGGATTAAGTTTAACATTTGAACATGATCAAAACAGAGGAGGAAAACTTCAGGCACTCTGTGGACTTAGCTGATATTTCATTATCACTGATCAATACTGCCTGCCATTTATGGAGTTTATTTTTGCCTCTTTGAAATGTCAGGTGTTTTTATTTATGGTGCTCTCTATCCATCTTAACAGTGATAGGTGGCATACATCTTGTCCATTTAACTCGCTTGTTTAAAAGGCCATTTCTTCAATACATACCGTATTTTTTGGAGTATAACATGCACCGGAGCATAAGATGCATCAGCTATAAGACACCCCAAGATTTTGAAGAGGCAAATAAAAAAACGTTTTTGCACTGTGCAGACCTCCCAAAAATGGCCCATTTCCCCCCCAAAATAGGCCTGTTTCCCCCCCTCCCCGGCCAAAGGGCATGCATAGCCTTTAGGAGGCTTGTAGAGTGCTCCTGGGGGTGGGGGGCAAAAATGAACACTAAATGGCCAATTTTTCATGAAAACTAGCCCATTTTCTGTCAAAAAGGGTTATGAATAGCTTTTAGGAGGCTTAGAGAGTGCTCCTGGGGGCTGGGGGGGGAGGCGGAAACTGAGCAAACAATGGCCTGTTTTTTGCTCATTTCTGCCCTCCCCAGCCCCCAGGAGCACTTTGAAAGCCTCCTAAAGGCTATGCATGGCCATTTTGGTGGCCATGGGGGCGGGGTTTTGGGAGGTCATAAATGGTGTATTCAGTGTATAAGACGCATCCAGGTCTTCACCCTCTTTTTTCGGGGAAAAGGATGTGTCTTATACTCTGAAAAATAGGCTGTGTGTGTGTATCTATGTGTATCTATGTGTGTGTGTGTGCATGTGTGTGCGTGTATGTATGTATGTATGTATGTGGGTGTATGTGTGTGTGTATATATATTTTGTTAAATATAACAAAATATAACATTTTGTTAAAAAACAAAATGATAAAAACCAAACCCTGTAGATCAGAGGTGGGTTGCTACTGGTTTGCACCGGTCTGGGCGAACCGCAAGTGATATTTTGCCCTTGGTTGCCTGAACTGGCAGCGACTCAGGCTGGCCACGCCCACCCCCCCCAAACTGGTTCCCTGGTTGCCGATGCCATTGCCAGTATATTTTTTAGGAATTTTTTTATGTTCTGCACATATGGGATTGAAACATCAATAACAGCCAAAATACTATTGGAGATAAGCAGTGGTAAATAGGGAACATCTATAATTTAGGATTTTCCAATGCTCTAGGCTGGTTTTTCTCAGCCTTGGTAACTTTAAGATGTGTGGACTTCAACTCTCAGAGTTCTCCACCCAATATTGAATCACATGATGTATATTAAGGTTGCCAAGTTTGAAAAACATTGTTCAAGGCAAAGAAACTGTTGCTGGATATAACTACTGAACAATCACAATAATAATATTGTGCTCATCATAGTTCCACTCTAGTTGATATAAGTTTGGCCAGAATAAAATGTATTTATCCTTCCCACCTATCTTATAGCAGTAGCACCTAGACTTATATACCACTCTGTACAGCAGTGGGAGTCACTTACCTTCCCTATCGGTTTACAAATGTGAGCGCACACACATGCACAGTGCTTGCACATCATGTCGGGATGGTTGGGCAGAGACTCCCGCAGCAGTGGTGATTTTCAAAATTGTTTAGAACTTCTGTAGATGTGGCCTGCTTTGTGGGAGTGGCTTGGTGGCCATGTGACCTGGTGTGAGTGGTTTATTGGCCATGTGGCCTGGTGGGAGTGGCTTGCCAGCCTTGTGACCCAGTGGGAGTGGCTTGACAGTCATGTGACTGGGTGGGCATGGCCAACTTGTAAAATGTGGTGAAACTCACTTAATAACGCTCTTGTTAGCAACCAAAATGTTGGCTCAGAAACTCTGGTACTTGAAGCACACAAGTCTTAAAACTGTCAAGTTACAAGACTCTTGCACCCCTTACCCTTTAGAAAAAAAAAACCCCAGGAGTTTTCAAACTTGACAGCTTTAAGACTTGCGGACTTCAACTCCCAGATTTCCTCCTCTTGCTCTTCATCTTGATGATGTGCGGAAGGGCGGGGGCGGGGGGGGCGGGGGAGAGCTGGAACTGGTTCTAAATGGCACTGTATATTTGTGGAACCTCTTCTATAGAAGAGGTTAGAACTGGCAGGAACCCACCCCTGTCCTGCAGCCATTGCTACCGGATTGCCCAAACCGGCTGAACACCACCTCTGATTCCGTAGTGATTTACAGCATTCTCTAAGTCAGGGGTCCCCAACCTTTTTTGCACCAGGGACCAGTTTCATTTTAAAGTAAATTCTGTGGACCGGATGGTGTAGAGGAGGAGCGGGGGGGGAGGGGGACAGGCGGCACATGCGCACGTGGGGGGAGGGGGAACAGGCGGTGCATGCGCATGTGGGGGGGGGAGTCAGCTCACTCGGCCCTCTAGGGCCTCCAACGGCACAAACGGCCATGCCTGCGCTCTCCCGCATCCAGTGCGCGCTCTGCCCAGGGGGCTGCCCCCTCCTCCCTCCTCCTCCTCTCCGACCCTGCCGGTTTCTATCAAGCCACAGACCGGCACCGATCCACGGCCCGGGGGTTGGGGACCCCTGCTCTAAGTGGTTTACAAATGTCAGAATACTTCCCTCCAACAATCTGGGTCCTCCTTTTGCAGAACTTGGAAGGATGGAAGACATGGAGAAAGCCAGATTCACTAAATAACTGTAGAGTTGTACAGTTTAACACCTGTAGCAAAAAAAAAAGTTGTAAAATTGGGTGCAACTCATTTAACAACCACATCCCTCCGTGATGGAAGTTCTGATGTCAATTGTGGTGGCATGTCAAAGATTGTCTGTATTTTGTTAGCAAAAATAGATCCCTTTTGGGGTACATTTTTCTCTGTAGGCACTGAGATCAGTATGTGTGTGTGTGTGTGTGTGTGCGTGTGTGTGTGTGTGTGTGCGTGCACACATGAAACAGAGATGGGGGGGGCAAAAGGCTTTTTGGCATATACTGTGTAGGGTTTTGTTTCTCTGTGCATATATGTGCAAAAAGGCGGAATTTTGAATCATGGACCATGGTGGGTTTTTTGACCATCTGTCCCACCTAACATCCTTGCCTGAGTTCCAACAACTGGCCATCCTTCTATCCAATTGAATAGCTTTAAACAATGATTACTGTCTAACCCTAAGTCTGAATAGTAACCAGAGATTTGCTCTGTCGCTCAGCATCCACAGAATTTTCTGTTCTTGTTCCCTCAGTATGGAGGCTTGAAACAGAATGCAAGTAAAACACACAAATATATGCAGATTTAATTAATTTTTGTTATGTGTTCATTGCGACAAATAGGCCTTTTAAACATTTACTTTGTATTATTTTCAAGCCTACTATGCACAGCTCTTTCCCACAGTCATTAACAAATAGAAACATTTTCTCAACTGTGAATGTAAATAACAATTTACTACATCCTTCAAAACTGCAGTCATAAAACCAGATACCGCAGTAAATAAGCTCTTTACATAAGCATTCTCTTCTACAAAGAGGAGTTGCTAGCTAAGAGAAAAAAACGGTGGTGGAATAGTCAGCATTGGGGAGAAATGTGTGTGATGGAGTAACTTAATGGAGTAGAAAACCCAGAGATGGAAGTGATGATGCAAGAGGTCAGGAAACCTGATGAACTTCAGTAAGTGACCTCCAGCCACATAGCCTTAGGCAGACTTCAATCTTCTTCTGATCATCACTGCTAAAATTGGATAGTCTGCCAAATTTATGGGAAACAGATGAAAATGGCAGGATGGGCCCAAAAGGAGGAGCCCATGAAAAAGATTAAAATGAAGCTTTTTGTCACAAAAATGAGGTTCCTACTTGATCAGATAAGCCCATAAAACTAGGAAAAGATGACACAAAGTAATCTAGATAGAAGATTAGTTTCTTAGTCCAGTGGATGACTTTCAGTCACTCCTGGACTCTATTGTAGAAAGTTAGCACCCACCCCTCTCCCAGAAGAATGAAATATTTTGAGGATTATTAAAAAAAGGCAGGACAAACTATTTCCCCAAAAAGAGAAATAAAATCTTAAGGGAGACAGAAACTCAGTCCCAGCTCCTTGCCCCCAGCAGATATTTGGTGCCCATTAAGAAAGACTGCACCATCTGTAAGACAAAATACCTTCAGCTCCAGAGTGATGGGATTAAGACATGACCCTCCAGGACATAATAGGATTATCTAGCAGAAGATACAGAGCTCACTGCGTTGCAATCTCCTAAGGATATTGCAACACCCAGCAACTTCAACCAAAACTTATCTCTAAGAAATATGATCCCACATGGTGCCATGGGAGTCTGACAACAGCCAATAGAATAGATGTTCTTGCACAAGAACAGGAAGCTCAAGTGCAAAGCTGAAGAGAAGGTATAAATAACCCCCCCACACACTCTCAAATCCATGTAGTCAGCTGCACCATGTGCTTGGTGGTTCTGCTTCATCAATAAATGGGCCCTCTTTCCAATCAGCCTCCAGCCTCCATTTCTCACAGCTTTGAACTGAACCACATTTATATTTCTTGCAACACTACATTTACCTTGTTCTTCCCACCTTCCAAGTTATGATCCTTCTGAGATACTTATTTCTTGCATCCGGTGTTGACTCCCAGCTGCCCAGTTCATAGCAAATGACTTGGAAAGTTGGAAAACTGATGTGATGCATGAAAACAATGAATGTTCCTACCTCGTCCATTCTGAATAACAACAGTTCATTTTGGCTCAGGCAAGCAAGTAGAGATAAGTACTGTCTTATCTTAATCTAAACCAAGCAAACCACATTATTGTTTATGGTGATAGGCAAACTCAAGCATCATAGTTCACAAATAAAATGATGGGATTTGGCAGCATTAGGTAACATCTGGTCTTCAACCATCTGCTTTGCAATTTCTCAAGACCCTTCCACTCATGTTGGACAATGTGATTTCCTCTTAATCTTCTCAACCTCTGATGGCAGAATAATTTTGTTTTTAGTTGATACATGTGATGGAATGAAGAGGTGGATCTCCAGGAGGGAAGGGAATGCATCTCAGTGTCAGGGTTCCAAATAGCATCCAAAATTAAACAAGAGTCCAAGGCAAAGCATTCCTCAAAGTTCCAATTTATTAAGAGAGCCAAGTTGGCACATCTGTGAAAACCCGAATCGAAAGCTTCCCAGTTTTCCCCACCCAGTTGAAAATTCAAGATTTCCCCCCACACCCAGAAGTCCATCACATGGTCCAATCTCCCATGCCATGCTGGCAGTTTCACCCATCCAATTCCGGTCAGGTGCAGATGTGCAAAGAAAAAATTATGACCTTGGCTTTCTAGAAATAATTTTGTTATGGCTACATATCATCTAACTCCATACAACCCCCCCTTCCATTTTCCCACAATAGAAAATGCATAGTAGAGTAATAGAAAGTGTGGCAGGCCAAAGATACAAAAGAAAAGATGGCTGCAGGTCTGATATTCAGAGGAATAATAGGCAACTCAGCCCAGATATTATGTGTGAGAGAAAGAAGGTGAAGACACTACCTCCATAATAGTTCACAGAGTATATTATAGATTCAGATGGTAGAGCAGTCAGCCCGGAAAGACTGATGTCAGGTCCAATGACACATGGTGATTTTTCAAAACTGAGTTTTCTATTGTTTCATACCTGTAAACAATATCTTGCTGCAAAAGGCAGGTTCATATATAGGTAATCCTTGACTTATAATCATAATAGAAACTGCCTATTATGGACATAAGTTGTGATTGCCATAAAGTAGGTGTTGGTTTGATTTTATGACTTTTTAAAGTGAAAGCTGCAGTTGTAAAACAAACCTATTGTTTCCTATGAAGGGTTTTGGCCAAAAACCAGAAGTAAACCCCAGTTTTCAGGAAAACATCATCAATTGTGGTTATGTTACAGCAGGACACTACAGACAGCCATAAATATGGGTTGGTTGCTGAGTGTCCAAAATGCAGTCATATGACTGTGCAGAGGAACCAGATCATAAATTTCATTATAATTTTAGTACAATGACAATAAAGATTATTATTATTATTAAAAATACCTTCTATGTAGTCTGCCATAACTTTATATGGTCCCTAAGCAACTGGTCCTATGTTAAGAACTTTGACTTTTTCTTTCAAACCAGTGGGCCATATGCAGATCTGTACATTGGGGAAACAAAGCAACCACTTCATAAACATATAGCGCAACATAGGAGAACAAACTCATCAGGACTACGTAGATTCAGAAATCCATCTGCATTTAAAAGATAAAGGCTATTCTTTTGAAGACTTAATTATTCGTTTTTATATTTCTGTGCACCGACCTGAATCCCCTCAGGGAGATAGGGCGGTATATAAATATGATAAATAAATAAATAAATAAATAAATAAATAAATAAATAAGTAAGTAAGTAAGTAAGTAAGTAAGTAAGTAAGTAAGTAAGTAAGTAAGTAAGTAAGTAAGTAAGTAAGTAAATAAATAAATAAATAAATAAATAAATAAATAAATAAATAAATAAATAAATAAATAAATAAATGACTGCAAAAATCCACATTTTGGGCAAAGAAGACCACTGATTCCAAAGAGGAGTCAAAGAGGCCACCTATGTCAAAATTGAACAGCCTTCTCTCAACAAGAGGGGGAGGGATATGACACCATCTATCTCCAATCTACAACACAATCCTTTCAACAGTTCCAAAAAGCTCCACATCCATTTCTACCACTCAGGTGACCCTGATGACACAGATAAACTTCCAGGTGATGATTCACTAAAACAATGCAAATGACCAACTGTCTGCAAGGATTATAAATCCTTCCATTCCTCACCATCAAGTCAGAGCTGAAGAAGCTTCTTGGATGAGAAGTGAAAAGAAAAAAAACAGAAAGTCCAGTTGTTTCTTAGAAAAGCTCCTTTGGGACAACCGTGACCTGGGTGACTGAAAATCTCCATAGACACTGAGACAGGCTGAATTGACAGGATTAAGGATTAAATCAGCAAACACAAAACCACAAAGAATTTACATTCCCCGCCTTTCCCCAAGGCTCGCCTTGGCCCTGACCACCATCCAGGAAATCAAATGCGGACAATTAGAATAGAAAATGTAATCAAATAACCCCACCAGGCATCTCAATCTCAAAAGTCCAAAAGGCTACAAAAATCACTCTACCCTCCATGCCAGGCTGTCAGCTGTCACAGAACCTATGCTGAGTCACTTCGCTTCTGATTTCTAAATAAATGGAGGCCTACTTTCCTGCAGCCTGACTCCAAATTCATTGGCCCATGTGTCTTTCTCCCAGCTTGGAATCAGACCAGATTTTAACTCCAACACTTAGAAACTCTGTCCTTCTATATAAATGGATAGCTGAGCCTTTCACATAAGCCTTTCTCCAGCCATATAGTCCGCTTTATAACTATGGCAGTAAAGAGATTGTCAGACCTCAAAGTCATCTTTTACATTGGGCCTTCAGGCTGGCCATATTTTCTGCTGTGGGAAAACGGGAGGGGAGATGATGTGGAATATAGGTGATATGTAGTCTAAATAACATTCCTTTCTCAGAGAGTCAAGGACACCTTGCCCTGCAGCTGCCATGGTGTGACTGGGAGCAAGGGTGGGTTTCTGCCAACATTACTGCTGGTTCGCTTTGCTCATGCTTCACTTCATGCATGCTTCGCTTCATGCATGCATGCGCAGAACAATATAAAATTACTAAAAAACCATGCTGGCAATGGCATGGGAGGATAGGGAGCCAGTTCATGTACATGAGCAGCCTGCCATCCCTACCGGTTTGGTGACTCAGTTCCAATTTTCACTACTGATTTGCCTGAACTAGTGAGAACTGGTAGCAACCCACCTCTGACTGGAAGGCAGCTCCAATTTTGGATAGTGTCTGATTGGATTATGTGATGGACATGAGGGTGCTGGGCAGGGACTTAAACTTTCATTTGAGTGGGGAACACCTGGAAAATTTCAGATTCAGGTTCTCCCAGATGTGACAATAAGACATAGCTAATAAAATGGAACTTTGAGGAAACTTAAGCCTCAGAGTCTTCTTTCATTGGGGGGGGGGGGTTGATACCTGGAACACTGACATTAGTCTGAATCCCCTTTAACTATCAGTTTCCCCGAACTCTGGTGTGCTGTCCAGGGTGCTGAGCCCTAAATGTTGACACAAATCTGGGTGGCGCGAAGACTCAGGGAAGATGGAGAAAGACAAGAAACCCATGGAAGGAGCTGCAGGAGATGGTTCAGAGATTCATGTCGAGACCATCTACTATCTTCCAAAATCCATACTTAAAAAGGAAAAAAAGACCAAATTGGTTTAATAATGGTCCCACTATATATACCGTTAGATCACTGAGATTATGACTTAGTCAACCCATCCTTGTATTTTCCTTATGCATGTAATGTCAGTAGGATAACAAAGGAATTACACTGCTGGTTAGAAATGCATCATGTGTATTGATTGCAAATCCAAGCAAGCTTGTGCTCCCCTGCAGAAAGGCCTCTTTCAAAAACCCATCCTACTCCCTGCAAAACACCTTATGATATTAATCATGCCATTCCACCGACTGAAAATAAGAAATATGCCACTTTTCTTGAGAAAATTAAATTTTTGACATTTGAAATAATATATTTACCGAAGACATTGGAGAAAAGCTGTCACTGGAGCTATTTTTCTGTACGTTAAAAGGCATGCTTTAGTGTAAAAAATTGGTTTTGTCTCCAGTGCCACAAAGCGTGGCCAACATTGATTCTATTTAACATTTTATCAGCTGAACTGGAGAAGAGATATTAGTTCTTTGACTACCAGCCAAAGGTCGTGTAGCTAATGCTGACCTCTGTCAAATGTTACACATTGTACAGGAAGGATTGACAATTATTGTTCTACTGTATTTTGCCAGACACCAGGGGTCATAGCAATGGAATTGTTATGTTGTACCATAGCAATCATTCAAAGCTTGTTTGCCTGTACTGTACGCAAAGCTGCTAAGGTCAAATGCAGTGGCTGTGTAAATTTGGGCTGAAAATGGTAAGGATTTGCCAGCCAATTTGTTCTGCTGGGCTGGATTTTTAGCAGGATCCCTTCCTCCCTCTCCTCCCTCCGTCCCTCCTTCATGTGAGCCTGTATTTTCAAGTAACTTTTTCTATGGATAGATTTTTTTCTCAGTCACACCCATATTCAATTACTCTAAACCAAAAATGCCAGGTGAGCATGGTGAGCATCTCGGACTTCAACTCTCAGAATCTAGGAATTCTGACAGTTGAAATCCACAATTCTGAAACTTGCCAAGTTTAAAAAATACTGGACTAAAGTTTCCAGACCTGTATTGTTATTGGTAGGGATGTGGTGGCTCAGTGACTAAGATGCTGAGCTTGTTGATCAGAAAGGTTGGAAGGTCAGCAGTTCAAATCCCTAGCACCACATAATGGAGTGAGGCCCCATTGCTTGTCCCAGCTCTGCCAACCTAGCAGTTAGAAAGCATTTAAAAATGCAAGTAGAAAAATAGGAACCATCTTTGGTGGGAAGGTAACAGTGTTCCATGCACCTTTGGTGTTTAGTCCTGCTGGCCACATGACCACAGAGACATCTTTGGACAGCCCTGGCTCTTCGGCTTTGAAATGGAGATGAGCACCGATCCCTAGAGAACAACTAGTACATATATGCGAGGGGAACCATTACCTTTACTTTATTGTTATTGGTAGTGTGGAATTATAATTTACTGATTCAAATACTTCAGAAGAAGAAAACAAAATAAACACTGTCATAGATTTGCATTTCCATACCAAGTATAATAATAAAAATAAATTAAACGTGTATGCTTAATGACTCCGGGCATCACACAACAATTAAAAAACAAATTAAAATCAATTTAAAAAAAAGATGGCAAGCTTGATGAAACAAGAAGTCTTTCCCTCTGTCACTTTTCTCACCAAAGTCTTCACAGCTCTTATAGAAATAGCAGAATGCAGATATAGGTATATGCGGTTGGTACACGTGCATCTCGCAAAAAAGAAATGTGTATCTGTTTACTGTTGTTTACTGTTTATTGGACTTATATGCCGCCCTTCTCCCAAAGGACTCAGGGAGACGTACAACATAAAAATACATAATACAAAAGTTTAAAAAAAGATTAATAATAATAATAATAATAATAATAATAATAATAATAATAATAATAATAATAATAATAATAATAATAATAATAATAATAATAATAATTATTATTATTATTATTATTATTATTATTATTATTATTATTATTATTATTATTATTATTATTATTATTATTATTTAATTTCTAAACCGCTCCCTCTCCCCAAGGGGACTCGGAGCGGTGCACAGGGAAGTTAAAACAATAAATACACATGAAAATACAAACAATTAAATAAAAACAAATTAAACAGTAAACCCTGCGCTAAAATTCCCCAATACCAATTCACTAAAATCCTATAACCCTATAATACTATAGTAGAGTGGCTACCCTAGGCCGGCCAAGTAGAAAAAGTGCGTTTTCAATTTCAGACGGAAGGAACGAAGGTCCGTGGTTGTTCTATCGGGGGGGAGGTCGTTCCAGAGAGCAGGGCCCGCCACAGAGAGAGCCCTTCCCCTGGGCATCGCCCGCCGACAAAGTCTAGTGGACGGCACCCAGAGAAGTCCCTCTCTGTGGGAGCAAATCGTCCGTGAGGAAGTATGGGGCAGGATCCAATCCCGCAGATAGCTAGGTCCCGAGCCATGGAGCGCTTTAAAGATGATAACTAGCACCTTGAAGCGCACCCGAAAGACGACAGGCAGCCAGTGCAGCTCGCGCAAGAGCGGTGTTACATGGGTGAACCTTGCGGTTCCCATTATTGCTCGCGTGGCTGCATTCTGGACCAACTGCAGTCTCCGGGTGCACCTCAAGGGGAGCCCCATGTAGAGAGAGTTACAATAGTCCAGTCGGGATGTCACGAGAGCATGAGTGACTGTGCGGAGGGCATCCCGGTCCAATAGGGGGCGCAACTGGCGTACCAGGCGAACCTGGTAAAACGCCCTCCTGGCCACGGCTGTCACCTGATCTTCCATGGACAGCCGGGTATCCAGGAGGACACCCAAGTTGCGCGCCCCATCCACAGGGGCAAGATGTTCGCCCCCTATGGCCAGCGATGGAGTCAGCTGGTTGAACCGGGCAGCCGGAAACCACAGCCACTCGGTCTTGGTCGGGTTGAGCCTGAGTCTGTTACTTCCCATCCAGATCCGCATGGCTTCCAGGCACTGGCACATCACCTCTACGGCATCGTTGGGGTGGTTTGGGGTAGATATATACAGCTGAGTATCATCAGCGTAGAGATGATACTCTACCCCAAACCCACGGATGATCTCACCCAGCGGCTTCATATATGTGTTGAACAGGAGAGGCGAAAGGACCGACTCCTGAGGCACCCCACATGTGAGGGGTCTCGAGGTCGACCTCTGCCCCCCCGCAATTTGTGTTTCTGTCAACACAAATTGCGACCGGCCAGAGAGGTAGGAGGAGAACCACCGCAAAACGGTGCCTCCCACCCCCAACCCCCCCAGCCGGTGCAATAGGATACCATGGTAGAGAATACCATGGATACCATAAATAGAGAATACAATAACAATAAATGAACAATTTACAGTTTAGTTTAGTTTATTTGATTTATATCCCGCACTTATCTCCTACAAAAGGACCCAGGGTGGCTGAGTTAAATTTAAAATAAATGAAAAGTAACAATTAAAATTAATAATTTATTTTATTTATGCCAGGCTTGCTTGCTGGAAAAGCCAGCTTTTTAGGATGTGCCGGAAGGACGGGAGGTCGGGAATTATGCGAAGCTCCGGGGGCAGCTCATGCCAAAGGGAATGTGCTCTCGCAGAGAAGGCTATCCCCCTGGGGGTCGCCAGCCAACACTGTCTGGCCCGCAACACCCTGAGGAGGCCAACTCTGTGGGATCGTACTGGGTGGTGGGAGGCTGCCAGTAGCAGCCTGATTTCTTTGCGGGAAAGAATACAGAATTACAAGTAGTTCTTGACTTATGACTGATCACTTTGTGATTGTTTGAAGTTATAATGGAGTGTCCGGGCTTAGTTAGTTGGATTTGAAGGTCTAACAATTGTCGTCCTCCCCCGTCCTCCCCCTGCAGTCATGTAATTACAGCACATGTTGG
Source organism: Rhabdophis nuchalis (assembly GCA_039707465.1). NCBI lineage: Eukaryota > Metazoa > Chordata > Lepidosauria > Squamata > Natricidae > Rhabdophis > Rhabdophis nuchalis. The sequence continues at coordinate 18,322,930 of CM077647.1, forward strand.
GTGTTTATCAACCAGTCCACATTTAGTTATTTATTAAATTAATATGCTACTAATCTCATCAGAGGTGTCTCTGGATGGCTAGGACACATTTTAAAATAACAATGCAATAGACAACACTGTTATTCATAATAAATGATGTTAGAAGATGGCGAAATGGGGAATATGAAACCTATAGGGGAAAGTGCAGCCTTTCCTAACCCAATAGCCAATTCCAGAATGATGCACTTTCTGACAACCAAAGTCAGTGAGGAAGCCAGTTCACTTAACGCCCATGTTACTAACCTAACCACTGCAGTGATTCACTTAACAACTGTGGCAAGAAAAATGGGGCAAAGCTTACTTAACAAGCATGTTGCTTAACTACAGAAATTTTGGTTTCAGTAGTGGTCATAATTCAGAACTACCTTTATATTTATATGTGGGACATCTATATGTCACAGAAATGTGTGCTAAAGCTGTTGGTGCATGTGCCACAAATGGCATGCAGAGCCATATCTGTGGGCATGTGAGCCATTGCCGAAAGGTCAGCTACAGCGTGCATGAGTGCACTGACCAGCTGATTTTTGGCCTTCAAAGGGCCTCTGGAGGAAGGCTGTTTTTGTCCTTCCCAAGCTTCAGGAAAGCCTCTGGAGCATGGAGAGGGCAAAAAACAGCTTACAAGTCTACCTGAGGTTTCTGGCTTTCAGAGGGCCTTGGGGGGGGGCGCATTTTGCTCTCCACAGGCTCCAGGAAAGCCTCAGGCTTCAGTGAGACCTGCTAGGCCCAAAAAGGGGCAGGGGATCATACGCGCATGTGCAGGGGGCAGCGCAGGGGGTGTCATGCGTGCATGTGCGAGGGAGGGGCATTAAATTATGGTTGTGGGCACAAGTGCGTTCAGTGCCAAAAAAGGTTAGGTCATCACTGTTCTAGGACATAGAGATTCTACTCATTGCTTAAACATGCAAAGAGCCACAAGTTATGAAGTAAAAATGAAAGGAAGCGGAATAGAAAGGAATTAAAATAGATAATAAAAGCATCTGCTAAGAACAATAGTCCCCAACTAACTGATAGAAGAAAGCTCTTCAGCGTATCACAAAGAGTCCCTGTGCTATTTTTGAAGCAGCTTAATTACTACTTAGGGAGGGGGAGCACCCCCTAAAGAAAACCATCTCCCTTTTGTAATGCAATGTGTTTTCTTCTGTGCCCATGTTCAAAATAACAGGCTGCTCTGAGATAAATGCATTTTAATTAATGCTAATTTTACTCCGTGTCAGAGTGAGATCATAAAGAGAGCTTTCTTATTTTAAACCCACATCATTTAGAATACATACCATAATAGTTTATCAATAAGACTCACCAAATACAAGATGAAATGCAGTAGCGTTAAGCGGTAAACATTGACCAGCAAATTAAAGTTATAACGTATGTAACAAGCTATACAACCAGCCAAGATTATTGAACCATGCATGTCCTTGTAGCTAAGCTGTCAGTAAATATTATATCAGACACACATATTTAAGCTGGTGCAATTAAATCTTAAAAAAACACTTAATCAACACACTGTTACCACGGGATGAAAAACAAAAACTAACAGCAATTATCCCTTTAAGATACATAGTCGAGGAATGAGAATACCCCAAGTAAAAGTGGTGTCAGAAAATCAGATGACTTCATGGCTCACCACTCAACTGAGAAAGAAAACAACAAGCTTTGGTAATTAAAATTGCAGTGATTCAAGTTGTTCTGAAAGCTGAATGTCAGAATGTTTACTTTGCTTTTAGGCAACAGCATCATGATATATGGAGTACAGACATCAGCAGTGGGTTTCAAATTTTGTTACTACCGGTTCGCTGCCCGTGAACTCACTCACTTTACACACAAGCACACGGCATCCCACGCATGTGCTTTGCTTGCATGCGCACCTTCCGTGCATGCGCCTGGCCTCAAATACATGCCTAAATAGGAAGACATAGAGCCGGGGTGGGCCCATCTACAATTTCCACTACTGGTTCAGTAAAACTGGTCCGAACCAGCTTAATACCACCTCTGACAGACATAATGCATTCTGGAACATGTTGATTCTTCCATCGTATCATTTCTGTGGGATATAATCTGAGTCGGTCACTGGGACCAGAGGTTTAGTCTTCTGACCTTTTGAACATGTGCTGGAGCCCATTGTTAGGGAAACCTCTCTCTCACCAGAATGTGTGATGTGAGGTATTTATGTGGCACCTGGCGGTGTGTGGCTTTTTATTTGTTGATTTGAGGGTGGTTATTAAGTTGTTATCATCAAAACCATAAAAAACTGAAAGTTAGAATATTTTAGACATGTGATGTGACACCCGGAAAAATACGGCATACTTCACTTAATCCTCCAAGGAAAGATTGAAGGCAAATGAGGTGCAGGCAGAAGAACATCATGGCTTCAAAATCTAAGAGACTGATTTGGACAAAACTGAGCAGCTGTTGTTCATCGTCTGTGGATAAAAATAACATCTCCAACATCCGATGATGGGTATGGCACAAGAAGAAGAAGAAGAATTAAGTTGTTGGCTATTGTTTCCTTGTGCTTGTCCTTAGCTTCTAAGTGCCTGGTAAGCTGGTGGTCAATCAGCAATTCTGCTGGCTGATAAGAGGGACTGTTTCCCAGGGTATCTTTGTACCTGCTCGGCCAACAATCTTAGTAGCTGCAAAGTTGAATGTACATTCTTATTTACTGCAATATCATTTCTGTCTGCAGGTGGGGTCCTGACTCATTTCGAAGCTTGGTTTATTCAAATCTTCTTGCAATGCCAAGGCAAAAGAATTTTAGCTCCACTTTCTTTCTGAAGAGGTATTTTCTAAAGCTCCTTGTTAAATGAGCAGGATAAATCAATTGCATTTGTTTTCCATTTGTATGTCAATAAGAAAGAAATTTTAAAGAGAGACAGAAAAGAAAGCAAATATAGAAAGAAGCAGCTTCCAATCTTTTCAGCAGTTATAAATCCATTTGTATTTTATTCTCTCTGTCTAAGATTACATCATGGTCCCCTTATTTGTATATTATACATTTTTCTGATGATCAATCCATAATCACCACTTCATTCTTTCATTTTCAGAAAAAAAGTGCATAAAGAATTTCCTACCACTGACAAATGTACTGTAGATATTGCCTTTTCCTTAATCAAGTAAGTAAATTTTGCCACCTCTGTAAATTCTTATCATTTTCACCTTTATTTTGAGCATTTTAGAGTCTTTTCACCTCCAGTTTAAAACAGAATTTCAAAGTGCTGAACTTGTCTATGTTGTGGAAATTGCAAGTACTAAACCTCAAATAAGTTTTGCAAGTAATTTATTTTTTGAGTTCTCTGCTGGGGAAAAAGAAGAGTTAAAACTAATGAGTTGGTTTTTAGGTAAAGGTAAAAGTTCCCCTTGCACATATGTACTAGTCATTCCCAACTCTAGTAGTCTCCATTTCAAAGCCAAAGAGCCAGCGCTGTCTGAAGATGTCTCTGTGGACATATGGCCAGCATGACTAAATGCTGAAGGTGCATGGAACCCTGTTACCTTCCCATCAAAAGTGGTTCCTATTCTTCTACTTGCATTTTTATATGCTTTCGAACTGCTAGGTTGACAGAAGCTGGGGTAAGTAATGGGAGCTCACACCATTACGCAACACTAGGGATTTGAACCGCTGAACTGCCAACCTTTCTGATTGACAAACTTAGTGTCTTAGCCACTGAGCCACCTCATCCCTTGGGTTTTTAAATTTTCTGTTATATTTAAAGCAACTTTCACTAGAAGTTTATGGAGATATTTAGGTGGTGGGTGACAACCGATACACCCCGGTAGGGGCCTACCGGTGCCTGCCGGGAGCACCAGGTACCATTCCGGTATGGTGCTCCAGAGGCACCATCCACCCCACTCCTTACCTGTATTTGAACTGTTTGGGGCTTCTGCACATGGAGCATACGGTGCCTGTGCAATCACAGAGCATCGCAGGTGGTAAGTACGAATGCATACGCTCTGCGTGTGTGCGTATGGGCTGCACACATTCATGTGGTGGACATCTGGCCCCATTGCACTGTACTGGTTGCACCGGGATCAGGAACCCACCACTGGGATATTTCCACATAGTTTTACTCTTCGATCAAATCTTTTTTACTGTTTTGTTGTGTGATGGGACAGGCCTGAAATTTCAGTAAATAAACTTGCTGCACTTCCAGTACATTCTAATTCTGAAAGCAACATTAGAAAAGTGAAAATTTGTATCTGTAAAAATACAAATATCTTTTTGCAGGTATTTGCTTGATTCTGGAGCCAAATCAACAATACAAAGGTCCTCACACAAGAATTTAACAGTGCAAGAGATTCAGAACTCACCTGATTCAACTATCTGTTATTCAGAAATCTGAATGGCTTGGGAAAATAACCTGAGAAGCATGGCAATGCAGATGGACATGATCTTAAGACAAGATTGGGTGGGATTCATTCCATAGATCACTGTTCTAGAAAACAGGTGCAGGTAATGATCAACTTATGATCACAATCAGGACCAGAATTCTTTTGCAATGGTTGCTAAACAAATCATGGAAGTTATTAAATGAGTCATGCAATCGTTAAGCAAATCTGGTGTGTGTGTCTCCCCGTCCCCCCGTCCCCCCGCCCCCCTCCCTTAACTTTACTTACTGGAAGTCAGCTGAGAAGGTCACAAATAGTGAGCACATGATTTCAGGATGCTGCAACTATTGTAAATTCATGCCAGTTGCTAAGCATTCATGATAACCAGTGTTATCATGCTGTGAAAGCCATAAGTGGCAAAGACCAGTCGTAAGTCACTTTTTTTCCAGTGCTATTGTAACTTCGAATGGCTGCTAAACAAAGATTTAAGTTGAGGACTATTTGTAGAAACAGATTAACAGAGTTGGAAGGGACTTTGCAGGTCATCTAGTCCAGCCCCCTGCCCAAGTAGGAGACCCTTCATCTGCCTCACCTAGGATTGAACTCACAACCTCCTGATTGGGAGGTGAGAGCTCCACCTCTAGGCCACAGCAGCAGATAAGAAGATGGGGTATGTTATTATTCTGGCTATAAAAAAAAAAGCATGCCATTTAACAAGACGGAGTTCTTCAAAATGTGAGTATCAGATGTGGGTTTCATAGAGGTTCACCACTGGTTCTCCCTGCATGCATGTGTGCACGCTCACTTTGAGAGGGTGTGTGCCTTCCATTCATGTGCTTTGCGCTCTTGCATGGCTTGCATGCATGCACGTGGCTTCAAAAACGTGACTAAATAGGACAGCACAGAGCTGAGGTGGGGGCAGTTTCGCCCCTACCGGTTCCCCCAAACCGATCCAAAACGGATGAATACCACCTCTGATGAATATGACCTACTAGACCAATCAGTTGCATCCTTTCATGGTTGTGTAGCCTAAGAGAAAATGGAAGTTACCCTAAAGATGTATGTTCCCCAAACCAGAATTTGATGTGTTTGGTGCTTGCAGCTCTTTTCCTGAATATTCCTCTGCAGCCTGGAGTAACTTCACTAGGATCAAGAGATGGAAAAACCTGTGACAGAATTAGAAGCAATGGCAGACAGTTACAGAGCAGGAAGCAGTGCTGATACAGTTTCAGGAATTCCTCCCACAATGAATAAAAGGAAGCAGTTGATATAGACTACCTCAATACACACCGTTAATTGATCCTGGGGCACCAACAAATAGTAAAAATGACAAACACCAAACAAATCACGTGACTTAGCATGTGACCAGTGGTGGGTTGCAGGCAGTACGCCCCGGTACGGGCGTACTGATGCCTGCTGGGAGCACTGGGTACCGTTCCGGTACGGTCGCCACGATGTAAAAAAGATGTGGAGACTCAAAAAGAGTGCAGAGAAGAGCAACAAAGACTGGAGGGAGACTGGAGACTCAAACATATGAAGAACGGTTGCAGGAACTGGGTATGTCTACTTTAATGAAAAGAAGGACTAGGGATGACATGATAGCAGTGTTCTAATATCTCAGGTGCTGCCACAAAGAAGAGAGAGTCCAGCTATTCTCCAAAGCACCTGAGGGCAGGGCAAGAAGCAATAAATGGAAACTACCATATTTATTCGAATATAACGCGCAAAATTTTGTACCCAAAAAAGAACTCAAAGTTTGGGTGCGCGTTATAAACGAGGGTTCAGGTTTCTGGGCGGCTGCGGCGGCGGCAGGGGGAGAAGCGGAGGCAGAAAGAGACACGGGGAGAAGGGGAGGCAGAAAGAGACGCGGGGGAGAAGCGGAGGCAGAAAGAGACGCGGGGGAGAAGGGGAGGCAGAAAGAGACGCGGGGGAGAAGGGGAGGCAGAAAGAGACGCGGGGGAGAAGGGGAGGCAGAAAGAGACGCGGGGGAGAAGGGGAGGCAGAAAGAGACGCGGGGGAGAAGGGGAGGGAGAAAGAGACGCGGGGGAGAAGGGGAGGCAGAAAGAGACGCGGGGGAGAAGGGGAGGCAGAAAGAGACGCGGGGGAGAAGCGGAGGCAGAAAGAGACGCGGGGGAGAAGGGGAGGCAGAAAGAGACGCGGGGGAGAAGGGGAGGCAGAAAGAGACGCGGGGGAGAAGGGGAGGGAGAAAGAGACGCGGGGGAGAAGTGGAGGCAGAAAGAGACGTGGGGGAGAAGCGGAGGCAGAAAGAGACGTGGGGGAGAAGGGGAGGCAGAAAGAGACGCGGGGGAGAAGGGGAGGCAGAAAGAGACGCGGGGGAGAAGAGGAGGCAGAAAGAGACGCGGGGGAGAAGCGGAGGCAGAAAGAGACGCGGGGGAGAAGGGGAGGCAGAAAGAGACGCGGGGGAGAAGGGGAGGCAGAAAGAGATGCGGGGGAGAAGGGGAGGCAGAAAGAGACGCGGGGGAGAAGCGGAGGCAGAAAGAGACGCGGGGGAGAAGGGGAGGCAGAAAGAGACGCGGGGGAGAAGGGGAGGGAGAAAGAGACGCGGGGGAGAAGGGGAGGCAGAAAGAGACGCGGGGGAGAAGGGGAGGCAGAAAGAGATGCGGTTAGGGTGGAACGGCATCGCTCCATCGCCCCTCAGCTGCGGAGCCCGGCCGTCATGCTTTATAAAAATCGGTATAAAAATTTTATACCGATTTTTAATGGAAAATTAGGGGGTGCGCGTTATACACGGGTGCACGTTATAGTCGAATAAATACGGTAATCAAGGAGGGAAGCCATCTAGAACCAAGGAGAAAATTCCTGATAGTTAGAACAATTAATCAACTTTTTAAATTAATCAATTAAACAACTTGCCTCCAGAAGTTGTGAATGCTCCAACAGTGGATGTTTTTAAGAAGATGTTGGATATCCATTTGTCTGAAGTGTTGTAGGGTTTCCTGCTTGAGCAGAGGGATGGACTAGAAGACCTCCAAGGTCCCTTCCAACTATTCTATTCTATTCTATTCTATTCTATTCTATTCTATTCTATTCTATTCTATTGAAAAATGATGACACCATCAATGACCAAAAGGCAGTCATAGATCCATGGGGGAGTTTGCAATATATTTTTCAAAATTTGACCTGCCCTCTTTTTAATTAGCCTAGGTCAGGGGTCTGCAAAGTTGGCTCTTTTAAGACTGGTGGACTTCAACTCCCAGAATTCCCCAGCCAGCCAAGCTGGCTGGGGAATTCTGGGAGTTGAAGTCCACCAGTCTTAAAAGAGCCAACTTTGCAGACCCCTGGCCTAGGTGATTAAATGGATATATACTGTATTTATTGTATGGCTGGCTGATAGGCCTCAACACCTCTGATCTAAATGAAGGCAAGACATGAAGATAGGTATTTCTTCTTCACTCCACCCAGTCTGCAGAATAAAAAGTCTTATTGTTGTTTTGAAAATAATTGTGACATTCTCCATGCGCTGAAATGTTTGCAATATGTTGGCTTTAGACTTGGAATACATAAAACTTCCACAGTTTTTGGCAGAATGACAAAATGCTATGTTTGAAATTAAGAGTATAGGTAGTCTTTGGTTACAACCATTCATTTAGCAATTTAACAATTGATAATGATATTTTAAAAAGCGGCTTATGGCTGGTCTTCGCATTTACAACCACCGCAGCATTCCCAAGGTCACATGATCAAAATTCAGGTGCTTGACAACCTGCATGTATTTATGTCCATTGCAGAGCCTGGTGTTATGTAATCACTATTTGCAACATTCCCCACTGACTTCAGTGGAGCAAAGTCAACGGAGGAAACAATATTTTGTTCAGCAACCATATAATGCACTTAACAACTGCAGTAATTTGTTTAAAACCATTGCAAAAAAGAGACTAAAATTGGGTGTGACTCACTTAATAACAATCTTGTTTAACAACAGAAATCCTAATCCTGATTGTAATCGTAAGTCAAGGAGTACCTTGCCTTTACAGTAAGACAAATTTTTTCTCTTCCTATTATTTATTTAATAGAATAGACAAAGGAATAAATAATAGGACTGCTTCTTTACACATGCACACACAGACAGACACACGCACATGCACAGAGAGAAGTTTTAAATAACTGTTTCAATAAAGGATGACTGTTTTTCATTATAATTGTCCATACATATGAATGAATCAAATTTATTGCCGTCATTGACTAGTGATTTTGTCCATACATAATCTATGTCTATAAGCAATTCATTCACAAATGCAAGTAACATCAAGCCTTCAATCTACTGAGTAATTGTGGCCATAAATTTCCTTCCCCAGTTGAAGGAGTAGTCTCTTAGCAGTAAAACAGCATGGAGAAAACTGCAACATTGATGAACAAAATGAACTCTGGAAAGTTGTAGTTCAACCAAGGGCCGTGTTTAAAATCCAACCCAGGGACATTTCCTAGGTTTAGTTTGGCAGCATGTGTCTGATCAGTTCAAAAAGTTTTGCAAAGTTGAAGTTTATATCACTGCATAAAGATTTTACGTGGCTCAGTGGCTAAGATGCTGAGCTTGTCAATCAGAAAGGTTGGCAGTTTGGCGGTTTGAATCCCAGCACAGTTACAGAGCAGGAAGCAGTGCTGATACAGTTTCAGGAATTCCTCCCACAATGAATAAAAGGAAGCAGTTGAAATAGACTTCCTCAATACACACCATCAATTGATCCTGGGGCACCAACAAATAGTAAAAATGACAAGCACCAAACAAATCACATGACTTAGCATGTGACCAGTGGTGGGCTGCAGGCAGTACGCCCTGCTGCGTCATGGAGTGAGCTCCCGTTACTTATCCCAGCTTCTGCCAACCTAGCAGTTTGAAAGCAGGTAGAAATGAAAGTAGAAAAATAGGGACCGCCTTTGGTAACAGCGTTCCATGCACCTTCGGCATTTAGTCATGCCGGCCACATGACCATGGAGACGTCTCCGAACAGCACTGGCTCTTCCGCTTTGAAACGGAGATGAGCATCGCCCCATAGAGTCAGGAACGACTAGCATATATGTGCAAAGGTGACCTTTAACTTTACCTATAAAGATTTGTTTGTGTGAAGAAAGCCTCAGGAGCCTTGGGAGGAGGAAAATACCCCCCCTGTGATGCAGGAGGCTGAGTAGGCCATGCCCCCATGGCTACACCTACCCAGAAACTGGGGAAAGTACTGGTTGCTAAAAAGTTTCAATCCCACCCCTGTCCTAGTCCCAGTTTATGTATAAAAGTCAGCTGGGTGACTTTAGGCCAATCACTAGAAGACAGTAAATTCCATTCCAGTGGTGGGTTGTAGGTGGTATGCCCCGGTATGGGCAAAAGAGTGCCTGCCCGGAGCACCGGCTACTTTTCTGGTATGGTGCTTTGAAGGGTCCACACCCCCGCCCAAGCTCCATACCTATCTTTAAAATCTTTGGAGCTTCGGTACACGGCATGTTCAGAGCCTGTGTGACACTCCACTAAGCAGCTGGAGCATCATGGAGGTTTGTGTTGCTGGAAGGTAAGAAGCATGCACGCGCTGTGCGTGCACATGCTGCGCACCTTCGTGTGGAGGTCACTGGGCCCTGGGGATTCACAGGGGTTCGTGAGAACCTCTAGCTAAAATTCTGTGCAGATTGGAGAACCTCCAAATCTCACTCCTGGCTGGCCCTGCCCATCCCGCCCCACCTCTCCATGGTGTCCCCAGGCAGACTGTTTTGGATGCAGGTAAGTACAGGGCACACCCAGAGATTCAGGGAGAGTGAAAAATGGGCCTTCCAGAAGTATAGAGCCTGTTTCTGGCCTCCAGAGCCTAAGGAGGCCGTTTTCGCCCTCCTGGAGACTTGAGAAATGCCTCTGGAGCCTGGGAAGGGCAAAAATCCCTCCCTGCCATGGTGTAGGAGGCCAACTAGGCCAAACCCACAACCACCCAGCAGCTGGGCAGAGAACCCCTTTCTAAAATTTTTGAAGCCAACCCCTGAATCCTCTCCATTCTTTGTGCTCAGGAATCGTGTGTGTGTGAGAGAGATAATTGCTTGTTGCTGGAGCTCCATTGCTCCTCTGCTCTGCTGTCTCCCCTCTCCTCCTTCCTTGCGGGGTCCTCTTATACCCTCTCCCTTGCTGGAAACCCTTCCCAGGCCTGAGGGACCTGGGACTGCCTTGTCCTGCTCCTCCAGTCATTCTTCCATTGGCCCTATCTTGGTCTTGTCCTCCTCCTCAGACTCGGGCTCCGACAGGGCCTTGACACTTAGGTATCAAAATTAAAGTGACCGGATGTTCAAAATCCCAAAGTGGGACACCGTCAAATGGGTGGGGGGAAGCGTGCGCGCGTGCACCCGCGCAGAGGGCGTCGGGGCAGGGGCGCGCTCCCAACAGCCACCGCAGGGGCCACTTTAAAGGCAACGGTGGCGGACCGATCTGGCGGCTCTCAGCGCATGAGGGATGGCCTTCGGGGTGGCTGCTGGGTCTGGCGCACAGCTGCTGGGTCTGGCAGCGGCGCAGGAGGTGCCGGCCGAGCAGCGCGATGGCTCCGAGCGCGGAAGGCAAGAGTGATACACTGGGACGCGGGGCCTGCAAGGGGCTGCCCGGTGCAGGGAAGGGCACTCAGGTGAGCGGGCCAGGCCCTTGTGAGCCCCGCGTCCCAGCGTATCACTCTTGCCTTCCGCACTTGGAGCCATTGCGCTGCTCACCCGACACCTCCTGCGACGCTGCCAGACCCAGCAGCCGTGCGCCTGACCATTGGGCCGAAGGCTGTCCCTCATGCGCTGAGAGCCACCGCTGCTGCCTTTAAAGAGTTCCCCATGGGGGTGGGTGGGAGCATGCCCCGATGCCCTCTGCAGGCGCGTGATGCGCCGGAGCGCACCACGGCCCGAGACGGCCGAGACGGTGCTCAGAGGCGCCCGCCTCTGAGCGCGTACAGAGCACCCGAAGTGGGACATTTTGAAGAAAAGGCGGGTGGCGGGATATCTAATGGAGAAGCGGGTCTGTCCCACCAAATTCAGGACCTCTGGTCACCTTAATCAAAATTGACTGGGCGATTTGAGTCAATCATCAAGAGACTGTAATTTCTAGTCATGCTTTAGGCATCAGAACTAATTGGGTGACTTTGGGCTAGTTACTCTCTCCTGACCCAACCATTCTCACATGTAATTGTGGACAAAATAGAAGCAGTAAGGCCTACTGGTATGTTTGCTGCCCTGCATTACTTATAAAGCAATAAAGACAGGATAAAAATCTAATAAAAAAATCTAAAAAATATAATATTGAGGATGGTATCAAATCAGATGTATAGTGGCTGGATATTAAGCAGGGGTGGTATTTACTTTACTTCCCTACTGGTTCGCAAATGTGAGCATGCATGCATATAACCACCTCCGTGCATGCTCTTAGCCTTCTGTGCATGCACTATTGACTAAAAAAGGGCCTAAATGGGATGCCATAGAGCTGGGTCAGGTGGGCGGAGCCACCCGCAATTTCTGCTACCAGTTCTGCTACCAGTTTGGATTTCTGCTACTGGTTCGAACTGGTAGAATACCACCTCTCATATTAAGTCTTCAGCTTTGAATTAAAAATCTTTGTGATAAGAAGGCATCTGCAAAAATTCTTTTTAACATCTGTAAGGCCTGACCAATGGACAGCAGAGTGCCTCAAAACACTTCCAGCATCTTGGTGGAGGTGAAAAAATAGCACAAATAGAGAATTCAGAAGTATGTCTAACCAGGAATGCATTGTGCATGTTTTCCATTGATTACATTTAAAAAGACATCTCAAGTTACTGTGTCTTCACCTTCTTTATGGTGCATTTTGTTTTAAGCTAACCAGAAATGCCCCCACCCCCCTACTCAGGACCTATTAATGAAGATGGTTTAATGCCTATGCATTATTATAATGGACTCCTTTGTTCTACACTTTTTCTCTGTGTCATAGACTAAGTCATTAATCAATGGGTGCTGAAAAATAATTGTCTAGTTCTTTACAATCACCCATTGTTGAAACATTTGGAATTTTCAGATAAAGATGTTCTGTCTACTCAGGGGAAAAAAATGTAGTTTAAGATTACCCTTCATGGAAGTGTGGGCATATTGTTAGAAATGCAAAGCAGATGACCTGGTTTTAATGTGTTTTAGAGCTCTGTTGTTCAATTGCCTATTCAAATTGAGCTGGAAAAGTCGACTTCATTAATGTCATGAAATAATGATTTTGTATGTTATTTTATTGTACTGGCACATTAATTAAAGGGGGGAAGCATCACCGAATTCTACAGTGTTTAAAAATAGAAGGATAAGATCTTTTCTCTGTTGTGGGTATATATTTTTTAATTGCAATGATAATAATGCTTGAGATAATAACTTTTAGCTGCATTTTGATAATGAACCGATGCAGTGTTAAGCACACCTAAATCTATTGTAAACAAAACACTCATGTGTCTGATTCTGAGTAGGAAAGCAGCTTTTAGGAGCGTTTAAAGAGCATATTGAGGTCTTTGCCTGCAATCCAAGCTAGAAACACAAGGGACATCTTTCTGAATTATTACAATGCAGTTGGGAACACATGGCTACACAATGCTATTTAGTGTCCATGGCAAAACTGTTTCCTTTACAGCTTGCAGTACTGAAAGTGCAGAGTGTACCAATATATATATATATATATATATATTTGTTTTCGTAGGTTTTCACGGGTATAGGTATGTAGATTTTGGTTTATTCGGGTCTTTTCCCGTGTAAAATTAAAGGTGTTTTTGCAACGTTTCGATGGGATCACCCCCATCATCATCATGCTTTGGCTTCTGCCTTTTGCAAATGAACTGCATTTGAAATGGCAGTTTTTCTGTAAGTGGAGGTGGGAGGGGTTGGAATGTTGGCTCTGCTACTTTTAAACCGATTGGTTGGCTGATTTGCCACATCCTGATTGGTAGCTGGAGTTTGTTGAGAGTGATTGATGATGGTGTCAGTGTTTGTGGCCGGGACTTGTTTAGTGGCTGGGACTCGTTTAGTGGCCAGGGTTTGTTTAGTGGCCGGGACTCGTTTAGTGGCCAGAGCTGGTTTCCAGATGTCTGGCAGGCGGGAGGCATCATCGCCTCCCGCCTGCCAGACATCTGGAAACCAGCTCTGGCCACTAAACGAGTCCCGGCCACTAAACAAACCCTGGCCACTAAACGAGTCCCAGCCACTAAACAAGTCCCGGCCACAAACACTGACACCATCATCAATCACTCTCAACAAACTCCAGCTACCAATCAGGATGTGGCAAATCAGCCAACCAATCGGTTTAAAAGTAGCAGAGCCAACATTCCAACCCCTCCCACCTCCACTTACAGAAAAACTGCCATTTCAAATGCAGTTCATTTGCAAAAGGCAGAAGCCAAAGCATGATGATGATGGGGGTGATCCCATCGAAACGTTGCAAAAACACCTTTAATTTTACACGGGAAAAGACCCGAATAAACCAAAATCTACATATATATATATATGTGTGTGTGTGTGTGTGTGTGTGTGTGTATGTTAAATTTCTTTAAGGGATGATTAATAATAATTAAGAGACCAGGATGGATCCATTTCGGGCTCCTTAGCCCTCGTCAGCTGGCCATACTTCCCTACAGGGATTTGAACTGGTGCTCTCCAGCATTCGAAGCAGGCTTCTCTATGCCTTGAGCTAACCAGTTTCCCTGATTACATATATATATATATCTGTTTTAATAGTGGATTCCCCCACTCCTTCAGAGTTGACTGGGAAGGCAAGCAGATGTTGCTCTCTGAATGTGACAAAATTCCAATAGAAATGTCTACCTCCACAACTGCTTCCTTTTTCTGAAGGCATAATTCCAATCTAGCTTCTAATTGGGGAATTGGTATTCAGTAGGTTCTGACCAGTACTGGAGAATGGGTAGTGGAAGTTTTGAGTAGTTTGGAGAACTGGTAAATACCACCTCTCACTGGCCCTGCCCAAGTGGTGGGTTCTGGAATCCCGTTGCAACTGGTATGGTGCAATGGTTCTCGGCAGAAAGTCGCGCAGGTGCCGTATGGTCTGTATACATGCATGGAAGCCCTGATCAGCTCAAATACAGGTAAGGAGGGTGGGCCCTCCAAAGCACTGTACCAGAACAGTACCTGGTGCTGCCAGCAGGCACCGGTATCCCACCACTGCCCCATCCCCATCTATTCTCTGCCTCCAAAATCCCAGCTGATCAGGTGGAAATGGGGATTTTGCATTATCCTTCCCCTGCCATGTCCACCAAGTCACACAACTCCTACCAAGCTATGCCCACAGAACTGGTAGTAAATTCTTTTGGAATCCCACCACTGACTTGGATCTATGTTCTAAATTGTCCTTTTATTAAAATGCCTAAAATTTCATAATTAGACCTTACGTATAGGCATTATGGACCATAATTGTGGCCAGAATTTCTGTGGCTAAGCAAGGCAATTCCTAAGTGGGTCGCACCACATTTCATCTGTTTGACAGTTTTCAAATGAATCACACATTTGTGAAGTGGATCCGGTTCACCTCATTGACTTTGTTTATTGGGAAGGCTGCAAATAGTGATCACATGACCATGGTACACCACAACTATTAAAAATGCGTGCCAAGTGCCTGAATTTTGATCGTGCTGCTGTGGGGATGCTGTAATGATTATAAGCACAAGGACTGGTCATAAGTCATTTTTTTCCAGTGCCATTAAAACTTCAGGCAGTCTCTCTACATGAAAAGTGGTAAGTCAGGTACTACCTGTATATCCAACTCCTGATCCATCCTGGTTGAGTGCACCATTTCTGCTGGATTAAGAGCCATCCACACCAGGGTTTGCATAACATATTAACTGTACAAGGTAGGTGAGGCCAGAAGTCATTCTGGATGAGGAGTTTGAGATGTTAAGATGTGAAATGACAGAACAATTAATCAATAGAACAGATTGCCTCCGGAAGTTGTAACTGCTCCAGCACTGGAAGTTTTAAAGAAGAGATTAGCTAACTGAAATGCTATAGGGCTGTGATGGCAAGCGTATGGCATGCGTGCCACAGGTGGCACATGGAGCTATATCTGAGGGCATGAGAGACATTTCCCATGTCAGCTTCAGCATGTATCCACATGCATATCAGCTGATTTTCAGGCTTCTGGAGAGCAGGGCGGCCATTTTCACCCTTCCCAGGCTTCAAGAAAGCCTCCGGAGCCTGTGGATGGTGAAAAATGGGCCCAACTGGTCCACTGGAAGTTTAGAAAACAACTTCCGGTGGGCCTATTGGGCCATTTTCAACCTTCCCAGGCTTCAGGAAAGCCTCCTTTCTTAGAACCTGGGGAAGATGAAAAATGGGGCTACCTGGCCCACCGAAAATTGGGAAATGGGCCATTTCCAGACTCTGGAGGGCCTCTGGGGAGGAGGGGGATGCTGTTTTGCCCTCTCCAGCCTCTAAGAAAGCCTCTGGAGCCTTGAAAGGGTAAAAAATGGACTCACTGGAAGTTGGGAAACGTGCTGTTTCTGGCCTCTGGAGGGCTGAGGACGGGGGAGGTTGGTTTCAGCCTCCCCAGGCTCCAAGAAAGTCATGTGCGGATATGTGTGGGGCAACAGGAAGAGGTCACACACACAAGTGCAGGTGGGCACAATGTGGAGGGCACTTAATTACAGGTGTAAACATGTGCGTATGCATGATAGGGTGCATACGTGCTTTTGGCACCCAAAGGAAAAAAGGTTCATCATCACTGCTATTGGGTTTCCTGCCTAAGCAGGGGGTTGGACTGGAAGACCTCCAAGCTCCCTTCTAACTCTGTTATTCTATTCTGTTCTGCTCTGCTCTTTTCTATTCTGTTCTATTCCATTCCATTCCTTAATTAGCCACAAGACCTAAGGAACCTTCTTTTCCTCATCCCTTATAAGGACTCAGTTTCCTATAAATGCAAATGGATCATGAATTTACTGGATTTACCATTTCTGAAGGGAAGCCGTTCCACTGCTTAATTGTTCTCACTGCTAGGAAATTTCTCCTTAGTTCTAGATTGCTTCTTTCCTTGATTAGTTTCCATCCGTTGTTTCTTATCCTGCCCTTTGGTGGTTTGGAAAATAAGTTCTTTGTGGCAGCCCCTCAAATTTTGGAACATGTCTATTATGTCCCATCCAGTCTTTCTTTCCATTAGATTAGACGTACCCAGTTCCTGCAACCATTCTTAATGTGCCTTAACCTCCAGCCCCATAATCATCTTCGTCGCTCTTTTCTGCACTCTTTCCAGGACTCAACATGTTTGTTTTTTTAATCAGTGTGATCAAAACTGGATTCAGTATTTTACTTAAGAGAAAAGAGAGAGAATAGGAAATTTCTTCAGAGGAGCCCACTTTTCAGATGCCCACTTTTGATGGTCTGGCCGCGATCCAGCCATCTGTGAACAAGTGAAGCTTATAAACCCAAAGCTGGATCATTGTCAGGATTCTAGTTCTGCTTGGACAAGGAGCAAATCTAATAGTATTCCAGCTTTGCATATGGACAGGTTTGATGGGTTGCAAATGCACAGCTGTAGCGCCATCAAAACTGGCTCCTGTTTGTCTAGGCTTGCCCAAGCAAAGTAAGTAGCAGAGTCTGCAAGGAGTCATTGGTCAAAACCATCCACCATGCAGGGATTAAAGAGTAGTTCCCTGCCAGATGGCGATTTTCAGTAGAGCATCTAGTTTGTCAGTATCTCTTTGGAATGTCTGGGAAAGTTAAGATCAGTATTTTTATCTATTCTAGATTGCTAATCTTTTAAAAGGCATCAAAGGTTTCGTTGGGTGGTAAAAGAAAAGCTGAAGATGACCTAACCATTAGGAATGTTGATAAAACTACGATGAAAGTTATATATCCTTTCCTTGCAACGTTTTGGTTTTAGAAGAAGAACATCCTCAGTGTGTTATTTGTCAGTAAACGCTGTCTGCTGAGAATATGACGCCAAGCAAATGAAAACAACATCTGGAATCAGATCATGCAGACCTAGCTAACAGATCTCGAGATTATTATTTTTTGTTTGTTT
The DNA here is from genome assembly GCA_039707465.1 of Rhabdophis nuchalis. Classification (NCBI taxonomy): domain Eukaryota; kingdom Metazoa; phylum Chordata; class Lepidosauria; order Squamata; family Natricidae; genus Rhabdophis; species Rhabdophis nuchalis. The sequence goes on from CM077647.1 coordinate 18,340,277, forward strand.
GAAGAACTGAGTTGAAGATTAGAAAAAGTGAGTCTGGTTAAATAAACTGACCCTTCTTTCAAAACCAAAGTCAATCACACCTGGAACAACCCAACTAACCACCAACCACCACCACCCCAACTTGAAAAAATATTAAGTCTTCATAAAGATAATTGATGTCAACATCATTGTTATCATTGGAATCATACAAACCATTATTTTTAGGAGTTAGCAGCATTAACCTTTGAGAATCCTTGAATTAAACTATACGTTATGCCTTCCTTAACATACTTAGAGTTCAGCTGATCCAGGTACTGGTAAACCTGATTTTGAATCCAGATAAAAAAGATTGAGGTCATAAATTCCAGTACTTTCCTTCCTGAGGTCATGGAATCACCTTTTGCAACCTTCCGACAACCCAACTCAATGGGGGAAGCCAGATTCACTCTACAACTGTGTTATTGCAGTGATTCCCAGCGGTGGCAGGAACGTTTGTAAAATAGAGCAAAACTCAGTTAACAACTGTCTCGCTTAGCAACATAAATTTTGGGCTCGTTTGTGATCATTAGTCAAGATATTCAAGGCCTATCTGCATTTTCAATTGTTTCTCTGGCTCCCTGACTTCTAGGTCATTTCTCACATATCATTATACATGATTAGGGCACCTCTCCTGGATGTGATATTATTTGCTGTAAATAAATATTTTAGTTACAGGTATAAAACCTGTTCTACCAGTGCTAGCTTGAGTTACATTCCTGCTCTCAGGAACATTGATGTTGTCACACAGAAGCTTCAATCTCCAATGTTATGAACCTACAGTATGTGGCAGACCCACAGCTAATCATAATGGAGTGGGTTCATTTGCCCCAAAAGTCCCCACCACCAAGGATTAATTGCTGCAGTGGATACAATTATGGAACCTGAGACATTTGTAGTTATTCAATTGTTTAAGAGAGCATGGTGGAAGAGGTGGAAGAGAATAACAGATGAGTTCAGACTCATCTTTTTATAAAATGGCTTGACCTCTTTAAGAAAAAGGTTATTTGAGGTGCCACTTAGCAGAGAAAGAAGAATAATTAGGAGCCCTTCTTCTAGTCATTTTCTATTGTTGACACAATTTAAAATTTAAGATAAAGATATACAAAGTCCTAGAAACACACACACACGCACACTCACACACACCGTCTTAAGATTACTCTTTGTGAAAATGTGGGCCTATTGTTGGAAATGCAAAGCAGGTGACCCCGTGTTAATGTATTTCACTGCATTGTTCAGCTGCCGCTACAAACTAAATTCAAGAAAAATAGACTTCATTAATAAAATAATAAAGCAACAAGAGTTTTAATTTGTTAGATTTACCATTTTTTTGTTTAACAAAGGCAACTTTCACTTTTTAAGAGAGATTTCAGGAACAAAATCATTCAGTAACAATGGAATAATGTAAGAAGCCTAAGATAAAATCTGAGCAATGATTTTGGATTCATATCTGGAATCCAATCCCTGCTAGTGTGGAAGACTTTATTCTACCTCCTGATGCTAAATCCATTCATGGAGCTTTTTAGTTCATCTTTTTTCTCTTGGTAAGTTCCGGAATGGGAGACAGAGAAAACAAGGCAGAAGAACTTGATGGAAACTTTTCCTCAGACTTTTCAGACAGGACCAAAAACAAAAAACAAAACCACCAGGAAAGGACAAAGAAAAAAATTTGTGCATTCTGCTCACAGTAAGAGTGTGCTTCTAAGAGCCAGCCAGATACGAGTTTGGCAGGCTTTTGGGGTGTTGGTATTGTTATCCTGATTTCTATTAGATTCTACTCATTTTTTAGGTGCTGCTTGGAGTGAGATATAAATGTAGAGAACTGCAAATACCACCTCTGGCTGTCCCTGCCCCCATCTATTCACTGCCTCCCGAATCCCAGCTGATCGGCTGGATCTTCTTTTGTTGCCCTGTACTGGAGAAAGCTGGAAAGCAGGTTATTGAGGTGGGGAAGGAATGGGGATTTTGCAGTATCTTTCCCCTGCCATCCCACCAAGCCACACCTATTGAACCAGTAATAATTTTTTTTTGAATCCCACCACTGTCCACATACCATTTTTCTGTCTTCTTGGGATGGGGGACTCAGACCTTCTGGGAAGGGAAGCAGAAAGCAAATTATTGCAGCTGTATCCCAGATATTTCGCCACCTAGCTTTTTGGAGGACATTTGCTGATATTGTATCCATCCAAAAGTTATTTTAAATTGATTAAATCACATTCAGCCTGGTTTGCGTTTTCCTCTTCAAGATAAGAGGTGTGGTGGTGCAGCAGTTAGAATGCAGGCTAACTCTGTCCACTACCACAAATTCGATCCTGACCAGCTCAAGATTGACTCAGCCTTCCATCCTTCCAAAATTGGAAAACGAGAACCCAGATTATTGGGGGCATATGTTGGCTCTATAAACCACTTAGAGAAGGCTTTAAAGCACTGTGAAGCAATATATAAGCAATATATTCAAGGTTGACTCAACCTTCCATCCTTCCGAGGTGGGTAAAATGAGGACCCAGATTGCTGGGAGCAATATACTGATTCCGTAAACTGCTTAGAGAGGGTTGTAACAGCACTGTAAAACGGTATACAAGTCTAAGTGCTATTGCTTTTGCTATAAGTCTAAGTGCTATTGCTATAATGAGAAAAGGTATTCCAACTTTGCACAGTCGTATTCAGAATGGGGTCTCCAGACCTACTTCAAGAAGGAATAGCAATGTGGATTAAAATCATGCTGCCAGCAAAGATGTAGCATGATCAAGGAAATCATTTCAGCCCTATAAGGGAACCAAACTAAGAATTATACACCGTGTAGATCTAAAGCTCCTATTATTAAAACAGCTACGTAGGCTATAATACTAGGCATTATAGTGAAAAGATTATGAAAAAGCAGTCTCAGCAGAACTTGACAGCATCTAACGCAATATAAAATGTTTTACTTTTTCTGGCAATGCTATTCTCCAGTTGATAACATTCATTCATTTTGGTGTCTCCCTTTTTTTTTATTTAAAAGAAAAATTGATTTCAAACCTTATTTATTCACTTTGCTTTTTCCTGAAAATGGGAAACTCCATATTCACATACCGTATTTTTTGGAGTATAAGACACACCAAGGTTTTGAAGAGGCAAATTACAAAAAAAAGAAGGTAGGTAGATAGAGAGATAGAGAGTGAGAGAAAGAAAGAGAAATACAGTAGGTAGGTAGGTAGGTAGGTAGGTAGAGTAGGTAGGTAGGTAGACAAAGGGATAGAAAGAGAGAGAAATATATAGAGAGAAATACAGTAGGTAGGTAGGGAGAGAGAGTGTGTGTGTGTGGGGAGGTAGGTAGAAGGAGAGAGAGAGAGAGAGAGAAATACAGTAGATAGGTAGGTAGGGAGAGAGTGTGTGTAGGTAAGTAGGTAGGTAGAAGGATAGAGAGAGAAATAGAAAGAAAGAGAAATACAGTAGGTAGGTAGGGAGAGAGAGAGTGTGTGGGGGGGTAGGTAGGTAGAAGGAGAGAGAGAGAGAGAGAGAGAAATACAGTAGGTAGGTAGGGAGAGAGAGTGTGTGTGGGGGGGTAGGTAGGTAGAAGGAGAGAGAGAGAGAGAAATACAGTAGGTAGGTAGGTAGGTAGGGAGAGAGTATGTGTAGGTAAGTAGGTAGTTCGAAGGATAGAGAGAGAAATACAGTAGATAGGTAGGTACAGAGAGAGAGAGTAGGTAGGTAGGTTAGTAGGTGTATTTATCCATGTCCCGGAGAAGGAAATTGCTGGCAAACCTTAAGACTTTGTTTCTCCTGGCACAGAAACAGGGCTTCCAAAAGAGCTTTCCGAAAGTGTTTTTGCACTTGCAAACCTCCCCAAAACTGCTCATTTCTCCACGAAAACGGGGCCATTTTTCTTCAAATAAAAAGCATGACTAGCCTTGGGAGGGCTTGCAGAGTGCTCCTGGGGGGATGGAAAATGAGCAAAAAAACTGGCGCATTTATCGTGAAAATGGGCCATTTTTGTGTCAAATAAATTGAATGCATAGCCCCATGGAGGCTTATAGAGTGCTGCTGTGGGTTGGGGGGGCAAAAACGGCCCATTTTACCGTAATCTCTGCCCTCTCCAGCCCCCAGGGGTTCTCTGGAAGCCTCCATAAGGCTAGGCACAGCCATTTTGGTGAAGGGGGTGGGGTTTTGGGAAGCAACAAATGCTGTATTCGATGTATAAGACACACCCAGATTTTCAGCCTCTTTTTAGAGGAAAAAAGGTGCGTCTTATACTCAGAAAAATATGGTAGGTGAGCAAAATACTCATAGGAATGTTTGAGATGATCAAAACAATACTCCAAATTATGGTGATACTAAGATGATCAAGTCTTCCCCATCTCCAAAAGGAAAAAAAAAAAGGAGTGTGAGAAAATTCATACAGGTAATCTTTATCGAGAATGACTAGCACATACAGTATATTTATCTTTACCGGTAATCCTTGATTTACAACAGTCATTTTGTGATCATTCAAAGAGCCAGGCCTTCAGGCCTTTAAAGGTAAAAGTTCCCCTTGCACATATGTGCTAGTCATTCCTGACTCTAGGAGGTGGTGCTCATCTCCGTTTCAAAGCCAAAGAGCCAGCGCTGTCCAAAGGCATCTTGGTCATATGGCTGGGATGACTAAACTGCAACGGTGCATGGAATGTTGCTACCTTCCCACCAAAGGTTCTTATTTTTCTACTTGCATTTTTACATGCTTTCGAACTGCTAGGTTGGCAGAAGCTGGGACAAGTAACGGGAGCTCACTCCCACTAGGGATTCGAACTGCTGAACTGTGGATCTTTCTGATGAAGCTTATGACCATTTTCATATTTGCAACCATTGCAGCATCCCCATGGTCACATATCCAAATTCAGATGCTTGGCAATTGGCAAGTACTAGTAATGACTGCTGTGTCCCAGGGTCATGTGATCACCTTTTGCAACCTTCTGACAAGCAAAGTCAATGGGGAAGACAGATTCACAGAAAGGTGCTATTACCTTTCACTTAACTGTTATTACCTTGACAACGGCAGTGATTCACTTGACTGGGACACCCTTCGCATAGTTACTCAAGCGCTCGTTATGTCCCGCCTAGACTATTGTAATGCTCTCTACGTGGGGCTCCCCTTGAGGTGCACCCGGAGGCTCCAGTTAGTGCAGAATGCAGCCGTGTGGGGGATTTTGGGAGCCTCACGGTGCTCCCACGTAACACCCCTCCTGCGCAAGCTGCACTGACTACCTGTGGCCTTCCGGATGCGCTGCAAGGTGTTGGTAACCATCTTTAAATCGCTCCATGGCACGGGACCTAGTTATTTGTGGGACTGTCTCCTACCACATATCTCCCTTCGACCGATCCGCTCCCACAGAGGGTCTCCTCAGGGTACCGTCGGCCGGTCAATGCCGGCTGGTGGTGCCCAGGAGTAGGGCCTTCTCTGTGGCAGGTCCAGCCCTCTGGAACGACCTACCCCCCGAACTTCGTACCATCACGGACCTTTGCCTCTTTCGCCAATTACTCAAAACGCACTTCTTCCACCTAGCTGGCCTAGCTTAGAGTTAGATTAGATATAATTTTAAATTGATTAGGTATGGGGATTTAACATTTCAATTTATATTTTAGCACAGGTTATTTCAATTTAATGCTATTTTAATGTTGCGATTGTATTTATTGTTGTTTGTTGTGTTATTTTTAATTTCCTGTGCACCACCCTGAGTCCAATGGAGATTGGAGCAGTATATAAATTGAATAAAACCTAAAACCTAAACCTAAACAAACGTGACAAGAAAAGTCACACGATGGGGCAAAACACACTTAACAACTGCCTCACTTAACAACAGAAATTTTGGGCTCAGTTGTGGGTGTAAATCAAGGATTACGTGTAAATGAGGAAAGCATCAGTCTGGTGCTAACTTTTCATCATGGCACGCTGTATGAATAAAAAATATATATCAGAATTCAAAAGCCTTCGAGGATAATGGTTAAATTACCAGCTATGTATTTAACTATGGATTTCCTTTCTACCTTATTAGAACCAAAATAAATTTATTATGCTAGAAAAGTCTATTTGCATTTTTGTAATTTTATTCACGGTGACCAGCCGATGACATTGGGTCTCCCTAATTCGAGCAATCTTTTATTTAAATTTAACTACCTTTCCCAAAGCAAACAACACCACTAACCTAAATGTCATACAACATTATCTGCTCATAATTTGCACCAATAGTCTCATTGTATTCCTTTAGCGCACTGGCTTATCAGAATAAGTCAGAGGAGAGAGAGGGGGGGAGGGGAGGACAGTCCAGCAGCTCTTTGTAAAAAAAAAAAAAAGGAAAGGAAAAGGAAGTCATGAAACAAAGATAATATTATTAACAAGTCTATGAATTAATTCAGTTAAATATATATTTAACTGAAACAGAATTACATTTATACGTATATAAATTGAGCAGCAGTCTCTGAAAGAGAAAAATACAGTCCCAAGCTTACTGGCTAAACCCATTTCTCCTTGACCTCACTTTTCCCTGGCTTCCATGGCCTCCAAAATGTGCCACTGCATGCAAACAACTCTTTCGAATCCTTTGCTAATTTTACAAGTCAATGATTAGCACCTTTTTGGATACCCTCATTACTTCTTGGGGTAGCTAATGGACATAAAATCGCTGTGAAACATTGCAGCCCAGCTGCACGCTGCTACTAACCATATGTTACTTGTTCTTCTATATATTTGATGATGGGTTTTTTTTTTTTGCCAGCTTTCTTCTTAAGGGTAAGAGAATTGCAATGGGGTTTCACTTATTTATGCATTCTTTGTTCAGTAACTATTGCAAAGGGATGCATGCTAGCTCAAAAACATTCACATTTCAACCAGGGTTACGAATGGAACTGGAGCTGGCAGTGACAGATCAGGAAAAGGATCTCGGAATCAGAGGGGACCGAAAATGTCAACCCAATATGTAGCTGCTATTAAAGAAAACAAGGAGAACAACAAAACAGGGGGGGAAAATCCATCTATGCTCTGAATAATTTGGAATTGAAAACAGAACTTTTGATATACAACCATTAGAAAGTACAATGGCACTGAAAAAAGTGACTTATGACCAGACCCCACACTTACAACCATTGCCGCATCCCCATGGTAAAGTGATAAAAAATTCAGGCACTTGGAAGCTGGCTTGTATTTATGATGGTTGCAATAGAATGCATTAGAAATAGAGTTGGAAGGGACCTTGGAGGTCTTATAGTCCAATCCCCTGTTCAGGTAGGAAACCCTACACCAGGGGTCTCCAACCTTTGCAATTTTAAGTCTGAAGGACTTCAGCTCCCAGAATTCTCCAGCCAGCAAAGCTGGCTGGAGAATTCTGGGAGCTGAAGTCCTTCAGACTTAAAGTTGCAAAGGTTGGAGACCCCTGTCCTACACCACTTCAGACAAATGGTTGTCCAACATCTTCTTAAAAACTTCCAGTGTTGGAGCACTCACAAGTTCTGGAGGCAAGTTGTTCCATTGATTAATGGTTCTAACTCTCAGGAAATTTCTGCCTAGTTCTAGGTTGCTTTTCTCCTTGATTGCTTCTTGTCCAGCCCCTCAGATGCTTTGGAGAATAGCTTGACTATTTCCATCGATGACCTTAGCAACTGACTTCTGGCAACTAAAGTCATATTTGTTTAGCAACCATTAGATTCACTTAATGACTGCAGTGATTCTCTTGAAATGGAAAATCTGGTCCTAATTGCAGTCATAAATTGAGATCTTCCTATTATATTGTCCTACAGGTAGTTCGCACTTAATGTAGTTACACTCATTCAATGACCATGCTATCATTGAAAGACAGGTACTTTTGATGCAGAGGCTGTTTCATCATCCTCATGGTGACCTAATCAGGATTCAGGCTCCTCATAGAAGATCCATAGTTAGAACATAGCAGTGTCTCAACATGTGATCAGCATTTGTGACATTCTCAGCCTCCTTCTGAAAAGCAAAGTCAGTGGAGAAGATGGCAGGAGGTCATGAATGATGGTCACATGACCACAGAATGCTGCAACTGCATAATATTTGCCTAAAAATGGCAACTGGGACAGCTAGAACTATTGTCAGAAGTCACTGCTGTCACATGGAACAGAGTTTCCAATCTTAATTTCCTTGGAGAAGGGAGATTCTATCTGTATTAGAAAACTATTATGACATCTCACTTGAAATATTGGGTGCAGCAGTTTATTTATTTATTTATTTATTTATCAAATTTGTATACCACCCTATCTCCTCGAAGGGACTCAGGGCGGTGCACAGAAATATAAAACATATACAAAACAATACAATATATAACAGTTTAAAATAGAATTCAATAAGGGTCTGTGCTTGAAAATTTGAAGTAAAAAAGGTTAAAATCAATTAAAAACTTTACCCATTAAAATTAAGCCAGGGCGGCTTCTATTTCAAGAAGCCGCCCTGGCTTAATTTTAATGGGTAAAAGATGAGTCTTTAATGGGCATTAAAGATGAGTCTTTAATGCCCGGCGGAAGAGGCTTAGGTCCGTGATGATACGAAGATGGGGGGTAGGTCGTTCCAGAGGGCAGGCCCCGCCACAGAGAAGGCTTGCCCCTTGGGGGCCACCCATCAGCATTGTCCGGCGGATGGCACCCTGAGGGGGCCCACTCTGTGGGAGCGGACAGGTCTAAGGGAGGTGTGTGGTAGGAGGCTGTCCCACAAGTAGCCAGGTCCCATGCCATGGAGCGCTTTAAAGATGGTCACTAGCACCTTGAAGCTCACCCAGAAGGCCATAGGCAGCCAATGCAGCTCGCACAGGAGAGGTGTTACGTGGGAGTATCGAGAAACTCCCAGACTTCCCCACGCGGCCGCATTCTGGACTAGTTGGAGTCTCCGGGTGCACCTCAAGGGGAGCCCCATGTAGAGAGCATTGCAGTAGTCCAGGCAGGAGGTGACGAGCGCTTGAGTGGATGTGCGCAAGGCATCATGATCTAGATAGGGGCACAACTGGTGAATCAGGTGAACCTGATACAAGGCCCCCCTGGTCACGGCCATTACATGGTCTTCCAGTGACAGCCGAGAATCCAGGAGGACGCCCAGATTGCGAGCCCTATCCACGAGGGTCAATGACTCGCCCCCGATAGCCAGAGATGTTGTGGAAACAATTATATATATAATACTCTTAAATGAGAGAATATTATCACAGGTTCAAATCCCAGTAGAAGGAGTATGGCCAGCTGAAGAAGGCTGATAAGCCTGAAATGGATCCATCCTGGTCTCTTTATTTTCAGCCCTTAAAAATCTAACACATATCTAAAAAATGTCACACAGCAGTAATCTATTTGGTTCTCTGTCTGGATGATCTCTAGGTTGAGTCGAAGGGCAGAGAGGGATGACGTTAAGTCTCCTCCCCTTAAAGGGACCTCTGAACAGGATCTGTGATAATATTCTCTCATTTAAGAGTCCTGTAAATTGGCTGATATATCAGGGATACCGGATAGCTCAAGGCATAGAAAGGCTTGCCTCAAATGCTGGAAAGCATCGGTTCAAATCCCAGTAGAAGGAGTATGGCCAGCTGAAGAAGGCTAATAAGCCTGAAATGGATCCATCCTGGTCTCTTTATTTTCAGCCCTTAAAAATCTAACATATATATATATGTTAGTTTTATGAGCTGATCAACAAACATATCTAAAATATTATACAACGTAATTCTTGGCTTGCTGTTTGGATGGTCTCTAGCGATGAGCCGATTTGCAGTAAGGGAAACAGTATGTCTCCTCCCTTTAATTAGGGCCTAATAATAACAGGTTGTTGTGAAACAATTACATATATATATATATATATATATATATATATATATATATATATGTATGTATGTGTGTGTGTGTGTGTGTGTGTGTGTGTGTGTGTGTGTGTGTGTATTTATACTTGTGTATTTATTGATCAGCTCAAAAACGTAACACACACACACACACACACACAATTATGAGAGCCAATTTGGTCTAGTGGTTAATGTGCTGACTTAGAAACTATGTCTTCCCATTTTAGGCTTGACAGGCAACTGGGTGACTTTGGCCCCTACTCTTTCTCAGCCCAACCCACCTCGTAGGATTGTTGTTGTGGAAAAAAATAGGGGGCAGCAACACTAAATGCGTTTGCCACCTTGAGCAGACAAAATAACCTCTCAAGATAACATCTAATAATAATATTATATTTATGTGTCATTCATCATCATCATTTTAGCCATTGTCTATCCACTGCAGCATCAAAGCCTCTTCCCCATGTTTCCAGCCAATACAGTCCTGATTCTTCTTTGGCAATTGGGCCCACAATACTCGCTGGTGTCATCAATCCATCTTGTTTTAGATTTCTTTTGTGGATGCTTTTTATCAAATGGGATCCATTCTATGACTGCCTTGGTTCACCTGCCATCAGATCTTCTTTCTCTGTGACCATCCCATTTCCATTGCATTTCCTTTACTCTCTTGCAGAGGTGAAATCCACTTACTTTTGCTACTGGTTTGGTAGCAAGGTGAGCACGTGCATGCACAGAGAGAACTTGCAAAGGTAAGCGAACAGTGAGGGGGAATTTGTTGTGTCACATAATTTAGATTAACTAGAAAGTAGGAAATCATGCTTTCTAGCTAATATAAATCGTGTGCCACAGCTGATCATGGGAAAAACTGGTTCACCTGAGCCAGTTTTTAAACTACCGGTTGGGCGAACCAGTCTGAACCGGTAGCATTTCACCCCTGTTCCCTTGATAATATTGTATATTTTTGTTTGTTCTCTAATCCACGTGCAGGTCTTTCTTACTGGTTAGTAATACTGAGCGTGTATATTTCCATGACTCTTTGTCCCACTCATACCTTTTGTATCAATTGTGAGGTTAGTGTCCATGTTTCACTGGCATATGTTAGAGCACATTGATGGAAAACTTTTCTCTTCAAGCATAAGGCGGCGGGGGTGGGTGGGTGTTATTCTTGAAAATTATGATTAGTTTGCCAAATGCCACATTTATCATGCCATTCAATTTCCTTTATTGTATCACTTTCCATTGAGATCCATTGGCCAAGATATATGTTATGTTTCAATTGCTATGCTTGTAAACATATGCAAAGTTAAATTTATATATAAAGAATTAAAACATCAAAATGCAGATTCATACAGGTACAAAATAAAAATCTATTTTTTGCCCTCTGTTTGTCTATCATATCTTAATTCTGTAATAGTTGGAACCATGAAGTACTCTAGGGCAGACCTTATTCTACTGCGGGAGTCCCCCTACTCGCAGGTTTGGCCCTCCGCGTTAATGAGGGTCCACGAGGGCCCACCTTGATGAGGGATTATATAATCAAGAGAGGTGGGCGAGACGCAGTCTTAGGGGTTTTTTAACAAAATTCTTAATTCGGCTTTTAGGGGGTTCCAGGAAGGAGGGGAGGAGGGGAGGAGGGGAGGGATAGTCTAGCTAGGGGGCAGAATACAGTTAGGCCGGCCGGCGGAGGAGAAGAAACGGAGGAAGGGGAGGGGGAGGTCGTTTCCACTGAGGTTTTGACCATTACTTCGGTTCTGGGGAAGGGCAGGGGCGGTGGGAGATGGATAGGAGCGGAGGACCGGGGCTGCTGGTTACAGGCGGTCACGCGCTCTGACTCCCCGTACTCCCATCGCAGACTAGGTGGGCAAGGACCACAGAGCCGGGGCCCTAGGCTGATGTTATGCAGTGCCAGGTCCGTGGTGAACAAAGCCCCCCTCATCCATGACCTTGTGTCAGAGGGGGACCCGGACCTGGTGGGTGTCACGGAGACCTGGTTGGGCCTCGAGGGGGGTGTACCCCTCCTGGAAATGTGTCCACCAGGTTACCGAGCTTTCCATCAGCCTAGGGCCCTGGGGAGGGGTGGGGGGGTGGCGATTATGATTAGGGAAGGTCTTGAGCCGAAGGAGACCACGATCCCTCAGACGACCGGGTGCGAGTCCCTCCTTGTGAAGTGGGGCCTAGGGAGGCAGATGGATGTGTTAGTTGTATACCTGGCTCCTCGCTATGCAACAACAGTCCTGCCCGAGCTCCTAGAGGTGATAGCTGAGGCGGCAGTTGAGACCGCCAGACTTTTGGTCATGGGGGACTTCAATCTCCCGTCGGCGGGCGAGACCTCTGGAGTAGCTCGGGAGTTCGTGGCTTCCATGACAGCCATGGACCTGACCCAGGTAGTTTTAGGCCCTACTAACGAGGGTGGTCACATCCTGGATTTAATCTTCGTCTCGGAACAGTGGAGTCATGATCTGGGAATAGGGGATTTAGCCATCACACCCCTGTCATGGACAGATCATGCTCTCCATCGGCTGGACTGTCCAATCGCTGCACCTCACCGTGGGGAGGCGGAGCCGAACATCCCTATATGGTTCCGCCCCAGGCTCCTGATGGACCCGGTAAGGTTCCAGAGGGAGCTTGGGCCAATGCCTGTGGACTTGCCCCATGACTCGACTGAGGACCTGGTGGCCGCATGGTTAAGTGCGGCCACGGGGGCCTTGGACTGAGTCGCGCCCTTGCGGCCTCTCTTGCGGCGACGAGTCACCCTGGCTCCTTGGTTTACTGAGGAGCTGAGGGAGATGAAATGCCACAAGAGACACCTAGAGAGCAGATGGAGATCCTCTCGCTCTGAAGCCGACCGAACACTAGTGAGAATCCATATTAGGACTTACTTAGTGGCGATAAGAGTGGCCAAACGTGAGTATTGTGCCACCCTTATTGCATCCGCAGATAACCGCCCTGCCGCCCTGTTTGGGGTGACCCTCTCCCTCCTTCATCAGAGGCCGCGGGAAGCCCCTCTACAGGGACGAGCAGAGGAATTTGGGATTTATCTGCAGGACAAAATCACTCGGATTCGGAATGAGTTACCCTCCATCGAGAGTGGTCCAGCGAGATTGTCCGAGGTTGGTCTTGAGGTTCCATTCTGGGAGGAGTTTGATTTTGTTACTACCGAGGATATGGACAAGTTGTCAAAGAGACTTCGGGTCACCACATGTTTATTGGACCCGTGTCCCTCCTGGCTTGTACTGTCATCCTGGGAGACGACACGAGGCTGGCTCCAGGGCATTGTCAACGCATCTCTGAGTGAGGGGTCCCTGCCTGCTGTCTTGAAAGAGGCAGTGGTAAGGCCCCTCCTCAAGAAGCCATCCCTGGACCCAGCATTATTAGAGAACTATCGTCCCGTCTCCAACCTTCACTTCTTAGTGAAGGTTGCTGAGAGTGTGGTGGCACAACAGTTTCCGCGACACTTGGAGGAAGTTGATTATCTAGACCCGCACCAGTCCGGCTTCCGACCCGGGCACAGCACCGAGACGGCATTGGTCACGTTGGTTGATGATCTCTGGAGGGCGTGGGATAGAGGATTTTCCTCTATCCTAGTCCTATTAGACCTCTCAGCGGCTTTTGATACCATCGACCATGGTATCCTATTGCACCGACTGGGGGGGGTTGGGGATGGGAGGCACTGTTTTACGGTGGTTCTCGTCCTACCTCTCTGGTCGGTCGCAATGTGTGTTGGCAGGGGGGCAGAGGTCGACTTCGAGGCCCCTCATATGTGGGGTACCTCAGGGGTTGGTCCTCTCGCCCCTACTGTTCAACACATATATAAAGCCACTGGGTGAGATCATCTGTGGTTTTGGCGTGGGATATCATCTGTACGCTGATGATACTCAGTTGTACATATCCACCCCAGACCACCCCAACGATGCCGTCGAGGTGATGTCCCGGTGTTTGGAGGCCGTACGGATCTGGATGGGTAATAACAAACTCAAGCTCAACCCGTCCAAGACTGAGTGGCTGTGGTTTCCGGCACTCCGGTTCAGCCAGATTACTCCAACTCTGGTCATTGGGGGCGAAACACCGGCCCCCGTGGAGAGGGCGCGCAATTTGGGTGTCCTCCTGGATTCCCGGCTATCCATGGAGGACCATGTGGCGGCCGTGGCCAGGGGGGCGTTTCATCAGGTACGCCTGATGCGCCAATTGCGCCCCTTACTGGACCGGACTGCCCTTCGCACAGTCACTCAGGCCCTCGTGACATCCCGACTGGACTACTGCAATGCTCTCTACATGGGGCTTCCCTTGAGGTGCACTCGAAAGCTACAGCTAGTCCAGAATGCAGCCACGCGGGTGATTACGGGAGCCCCCAGATGCTCCCACATAACACCGATCCTGCGTGAGCTGCACTGGCTTCCTGTGGTCTTTCGGGTGCGCTTCAAGGTCTTGACGACCATCTTCAAAGCGCTCCATGGCTCGGGGCCTAGTTATATGCGAGACCGTCTCCTGCCCCATACATCCCTTAGACCAGTGGTTCTCAATTATTTTCTGTCAGGCCCCCCCTAGGAAGAAGAAAACATTTCGCGCCCCCCGCGCGACTGTAAATAGTATTATTTGTCTATAAAATTGTTAGTACACCTCTGCATAACACTGTATCCTTATTAACGTATAAGAGAATAAAAAAAAGAAAGAAATGTGGATCAATTTACAACAAAGAATAGCTTTATTAACTGTAGCAGAAAAGATTTAAAGTGCATTAAATCCTTAATTAAACTATAAACATTTTTTGATTGGACATGTCAAACCATGTGACCGGGTGGGAGAGGCCAATTTGGAAAATGTGAAACTCACTTAACAATGGTCTTGGTTAGCAACCAAACTTTTGGGCTTAATTGTGGTCATAAGTTCTCTCTCTCTCTCTCTCTTTTTCTTTCTTTCCTTCTGTCTTTCTTTCTCTCTTTCTCTCTGTCTCTTTCTTTCCTTCCCTCTTTCTTTCTCTCTCTCTCTTTATTTCTTTCTCTTTCTCTTTCTTTCTTTCTCTTTCTCTCTTTCTTTCTCTTTCTCTCTCTTTCTTTCTCTCTCATTTTTTCTTTCTTTCCCTCTTTCCCTCTCTCATTTCTTTCTCTTTCTTTCTTTCCCTCTTTCTCTCTCCCTCTCTTTCTCTCTCTCTCTTTCTGTCGCTTTCTTTCTTTCCCTCTCTCTCTTTCTTTTTTTCTCTTTCTTTCCTTTGTCTCTTTCTTTCTCTTTTTCTCTGTCTGTCTTTCTTTCTCTCTCTCCCACTTTCTTTTTCTTTCTTTCTCTTTCTCTCTCTCTCTTTCTTTCTCTTTCTTTCTTTTTCTTTTTCTTTCTCTTTCTTTCCCTCTTTCCCCCCTCTCTTTCCCTATTTCTCTTTCTCTCTCTCTCTTTCTTTCTTTCCCTCTTTCTCTCTCCTTTTCTTTCTTTCTTTCTCTCTTTTTCTTTCTTTCTCTTTCTTTCTGTCTCTTTTCTTTCTCTCTTTCTCTCTTTTTTCTCTTTCTTTCCTTTCTGTCTCTCTTTCTTTTTTCTCTTTCTCTCTGTCTGTCTTTCTTTCTCTCTTTCTTTCTTTCTCTCCCACTTTCTTTTTTTTCTTTCTCTCTCTGTCTCTCTCTCCTTTGTTTGCCCATCTGTTACTCTGTGTGTGTGTGTGTGTGTGTGTGTCTGTCTGTCTCGCATTCAGGCACTTAAATCACTCATTCTGTGTCTCTGTCTATCTTTCTCTCCCTCCCTCCCACTCTCTGTCTCTCTGTGTGTGTCTGTCACTCTCTGGTTCCCCCCTTCCTCCCTGTCTCTCTGTGTGTCTGTGCCTCTCTCTGTCTGTCTGTCTCCCCCCCCCCCCCACAAACCTCCTCAGCTCCTGGAAGTAGCCTGACCGGCCCGCCAGCCCGCTGGCTGTATTTATTCGCTCGCTCTCTCACCCATCCACCGGACGAAGGAACCTGGCGTCCGATGGGTGAGCAAGCGAGCGAGCAACCGCGGCCAGCGGGCCAGCGGATTGTTGGGCGCTGCCGCAACTTTCCTTACCCGCCCGCCGGCCAGTCGGCCACAGTTATTCACTCGCTCGCTCACCCACCGGACGCCAGCTTCCTTCGTCCGGTGGGTAGGTGAGCGAGCGAGTAACCGCAGGCGGTGGGCAGGCAGGTTGTTGGGTGCTGCTGCAACAAGTTTCCTTGCCCGCCCGCGCTTGCTTGTTCCGCGCTCTGCCAGGGGGCTGCCCCCTCCTCCTTCGACCTCACCTTTCCACGCTGATTGGCCCGAAGCGCATCCCCTTCCTTATCCCCGCGTCCGCTTTCTGCCTCGTCCAGCCTAGTGGTGCTCAAGAGGCACGGCTTCCGGCTGCTCCTTCTCTGACGCCTTTCTCAGTCGCCTTCGGGCTTTACCTACAGCCGCCGCCGCCGCCGCCGCCGAGTGGGCCTGGGATGCCAAGGCGGCGGCGGCGGCAGTATCGGTCTTTCCGGGTGTGTGGCTCCTGACTATCAAACGCGCCCCCCTTTACGGAGCCTCGCGCCCCCCTGGGGGGGCGCGCCCCACTATTTGAGAAACGCTGCCTTAGACCGATACGCTCCCACAGAGAGGGCCTTCTCAGGGTGCCATCGGCCGGACAATGCCGGCTGGCGACACCCAGGGGAAGGGCCTTCTCTGTGGCGGGCCCTGCCCTTTGGAACGACCTACCCCCTGAACTCCGCACTATCACCGACCTCCGCCTCTTCCGCCGGTGTTTAAAAACACACTTATTTCATCAAGCCGGCCTAACATAGCCTCCGCTGGGACAAATATTAGACACTTTTAAATGGGGGATTTTAATTTGGTTTTAGCGCAGGTTTTGTCATTTAATAGGTTTTTTAAAATTATATTTGGTGCTATTTTGTATGTTGTTTTAAATTCCTGTGCGCCGCCCTGGGTTCTCTCGGAGAAGGGCGGGATATAAATTGAATAATATAAAATAAATAAATAAATAACCAGTGGTGGGTTCCGGATCCCACTGCAACTGGTACGGTGCAACAGGGTCAGGTGGCCACCTCATGCATGGGCACAGTGTGCGCATGCGTACTTACTGCCTGTGATGCTCTGCGTGGCTCCAGTTGCTTGGCGGAGCAGGTGCCGTACACTCTGTGTGTGTGCACAGAAGCCCCGATCAGCTGAAATACCGGAGGGTAGGTGGGCGGGTGGAGACTCTGAAGTACCGTACAGTATCGGTAGCTGGTGCTCCCAGCAGGCACTGGTACACCTGGACCGGGCTATACCAGTCCTATCCCACCACTGGTAGTAACACTTGTCTAAATTATAAAAATTATAAAGGTTTCCTGTTCAAAACAGCAGAAATGTTTTCTTAAAAATTACTATTTCCCCCCACCCCCCTCAGTTACCTACCCTTCCACTGTTTCTTTCTTCTTAGTAAGTCCAGCTATGTGTCATTTCGTCATTTCTTACTGAAGCAATAAAGGGATACAACTTTTTCACCTCAAATGATGGAGGGCAAAACCCTTTCCCCTCGGATAAAAGGGAGTGAATCCCTAGTACATCGAATGTTTGCAGAAATGATTAAATAGTACATTCATGGACTATTTTTGAAAGAGGAAAAAAACTTAACCCAATGGAAAATTAGATAGCTTGGGGAAAGAAAAATAGTGATTAAAAAGAAACCCAAATCAATAAAACTTTCTGCCAGGTTTTGAATAAGCAAAATCTCAGGGTAAGGTCTTGTAGAAGACCGTAGAGACTGACTCAGCTAAAGAGGTGTTCTTGCCTCTCTGAAGGAGTCAAAACAGACAGGCATCAGAAGAAAGAAAACAGTACAGATAGTCCTCGATTTACAGCAGTTCATTGAGTGACTATTCAAAGTTACAACAAAAGTAACATGATTATTTTTCATACTGATGAGCATTCCCATAATCAAGTGATTCATGTGCTTGACAAACTGGTTCATATTTATGATGGTTACAGTAACCCGGGATCATGTGATCACCTTTTGTGACCTTCTGACAAGCAAAGTCAATGGGGAAGCCAGATTCACTTGCAACCATGTTAAGAGCCATGGTGGCACAGTGCAATACTGCAGGCTACTTCTGCTGACTGCCGGCTGCCTGCAATTTGGAAGTTCAAATCCCACCAGGCTCAAGGTTGACTCAGCCTTCCATCCTTCCGAGGTCGATAAATGAGGGGCCAGGTTGTTGGGGGAAATATGCTGACTCTGTAAACTGCTTAGAGAGGGCTGTAAAGTACTGTAAAGCGGTATATACATCTAAGTGCTATTGGTATTATTAATTTAACAATTGCAGTGATTCACTTAAATTGTGGCAAGAAAATGGCATGGAACATTTAAGAATTTTCTCACACACAATATAATTTCTGGGCTCAATTTGTGGGCAAAACCGGGGGACTACTTGCATGTGAAAAGTGGAGCATGAACACATGTCCAGTGGCATGTTTCGTGATCCTAAGAGGTGAGTACAGGATGACCTCACCTATTCCTGCCATCCCCAAATGGCTATTGGCCCACATTGGCAACAGAATAATCTGGGAACGTGGACAGTCTCTATATTCCTATATTTTATGGATAATTTACTTTTGCCCAGTCTGGCATCCTTGAGAGGTACTGGGTGCTGAGTATCCTCAGAGATTGCAAAAAAAACAACAACCCTGTTCTACTTCTATCTTATTTTACTGCTCTTATCTGTATCGATTCCTCTGGCATGCATTTTCTCTTGAGGTGTGAAAAACTGAAAATTGCTCAACAATATTTTTAAAGTAGAGTACAGAAAAGTCGTATAACATGAAATCATTTTGTTGGAAGGTGACATCAGTTGGTGATACACTACATTTTGTTTAAAAAAATACTAGTGATGATTGTTAGCCCATGTAGAGGATATTTTATCCTTATATATTAAACAATGTATCTAAGTTCAGCCAGAGATAATCAATTCAAAGATCTATTGAATGACTCTAATACACTCTCGAAGACTCTATTTTCTATTTGTGTCAACTTTTACAGTTTTAATGTGAAAGCTGCAAAGTTACTGCTGAATGTTGCTATTCATCATACATCTATCTTTCAGAATCTAAATATCTATGCACCTGTATTTCAGCCAAGATAAGAAAGTACCTTCTAACTTCACACATACATTCACACATGTATGATGACATAAACTTTTAAGGATTATAATGTTTTAATAAAACTTATCTAGGGTTGACCATAAAGCTTGATCAAGGTTTGGATGAATCTTTTCTAAATCACTAAAAAAAAGAAGCAGCATTTTGTCATAAGAAAGTAGATATCCTTCTTAAGATTTTTTTTAAAAAAAGTATTCCTAACTAGCCGTTTCCGGCCACACGTTGCTGTGGCCCAGTCTGGTTAAATGGCCAACCAATCTGTGGATAGATGTACACCTGCACACACAAACATGTACACACAATCACCGTATAACCCCCAACCTAATTACCTACTGTATTTCTTCCTCTCTCCACCTACCTACCTACCTACCTACCTACCTACCTACCTACCTACCTACCTACCTACCGCATTTCTCCCTCAGAAAAATTTATGTCATAAAGGCTGACATAATACCTGTGGCCCACTGCTCTCTCTGTATCCATCTACCTACCTTTTTTACAATTTTTTACATTTCCATTGCGTGTACCTGGCACAGGTGTGACATCTACACAATCTATATATATCGTTGGTGCCGTACTTGAATATTGTATGAAAATTTGGAAGCGATCGGTGCAGTACTTTCGGAGATTAGCGGTTTTTGAACAAACTCTTGTTACATTTTTATTTAGATAGATGAAGAATAGTTTATTTCCTGGCTGACATTGGATATATTTTCTCATCTATAGATTGTAAGTACAAAAGTGCCCCATACATCCTCACGGCCGATTCGCTCCCACAGAAAGGGACTTCCCCGGGTGCCGTCCACTAGACTTTGCCAGCGGGCGACGCCCAGGGGAAGGGCCTTCTCTGTGGCGGGCCCAGCCCTCTGGAACGACCTTCCCCCCGACATTAGAACAACTACGGACCTCCGCTCCTTCCGCCAAAAATTAAAAACACACTTTTTCTGCTTGGCCGGCCTAGGGTAGTCTCTCTCTATGGGGTTTTTAGGGAACATTAGTTTTTAATGGGGATTTTAGCACAGGGACAATTAGTTTAATTTATTTTTATTTTACTGTATTATTGATGTACATATTTTGTGTTTTTAGTTTTTCCTGTGCACCGCTCCGAGTCCCTCTGGGGAGAGGACGCGGTATATAAAATAAAAATATTAAAAAAATATTATTATTATTATTATTATTAAAAGCAATTCTTGTAAAGTATACAATAGTTTCATAAAGATAAACTTTTGGTACAATCCTTAACAGATGTTTTCATGCACACAAATTCACTAGAATTTAATATCCTTTTCTCAGTTTTCTTTCCTTTTCTAAAATTTATTTTATTGCTTTAAAATGTCAAAAAAATGTCAGAAAAAAACCCCCTCAAAACAAAAAGATAAAAATACAGATATTACTTGACTTACAACAATTCATTTAATGACTATTAAAAATTACAACGGCATTGAAAAAGATACTTAATCACTTTTCACACTTATGACCATTGCAACATGCCCGTAGTCATGGGATTTGCATTTGGATGCTTGATAACTGTCTCATATTTATGACGGTTACAGTATCCGGGGATCATGTGTGATCACTTTTTGCCTCTTCTGACAAGCAAAGTCAATGGGGAAGCTAAATTCATTTAACAACCGTTAACAACTGCAAAATGGGGCAAAACTCACTTATCCAATTTCTCACTTAACAACATAAATCCTGGGCTCAATTGTGATTGTAAGTTGAGGATTATCTGTACATACATTGTCAAAGAAAAGAAAAGAAAACACATAGAAAGTGCCGTATGTAATATATAATTATCTTAAATTATACTTTTCTTCTTTTTCTTTGGTTGCATTTTTTTAAATGCACATTCCAATTTTTCTTTCTGTTGCTCATAAGGATTGCTAATGAATTTCCTAAAAAAAAACCACCCACAGAAATAAAAAAAACCCACAATAATTAGTTTTAACCCAAATTAGTATTGACTAATTCTAATTAGTTCTCAATTTATGACCAAAATTGAGACCAGAATTTTGGTTTCTAAGTGACATGATAGTAAAGCGAGATATCACATTATACATACAATACATAATGTAGAAAATTTTGTAGGAAAAAAATAGATTTCATTAAAATGTAAAATAGAAAAAAAATAGAAACTCAGACCAATGGAAAACCCAGATCTGTGTTTAAAAACCCAGCACAGGCAACCTTACTCATAAAGCCTGCTGTTATTTCAGGATAAAACATGAGAAACTATTAAGTAAAAGGTTGCGAAAAGGTAAATGGTGATAGTTTGCCCTTCACTGCTATGCTGTAATATGATTAAATTCAGATTTGCATTAGAATTAACGCCTGCTGGCAACACTTTTCTGCATTGTTGTTACCATCATCAATTTGATGAAAGATAATTTGCTTTTGAAACGGCTTCACAGGGGGAGAGGATTTTGGTGCTGTTCTTATAGGGGCCGTGTCTTCGGTGCCAAGGGGCATGTATGACAGCCTTGGGTGTCATTCTGTAATCCTCTCTCCAGCAATGTGCAGCTTCCTTGGCTTCCCACTTTTCAATACAGTCCCCCAATCATAAGGGAGCCCTTCCCATGTGGCGTCTTTCAGTTGTTGCTACAATGAGTCATTGGCTTGAAAAATCAACACTAAGAAAACTTAGATCATAGCATCCAGTCCAGAAGTGGTATTCAGCCGGTTTGAACCTGTTCGCCCAAACTGGTAGCAGACATCACAGGTGGGCCTTCCCACCCACCCCAGCTCTATGCCATTCTATTTGAGGCCACGTGCATGCGTGGAAGGTGCGCACGTGAGCAAAGCTCTAAGCACTAAGCTTTCTTAATATTGATTTTTCAAGCCAATGACTCATTGTAGCAACAACTGATGAATTTAATTAGATTTTAATTGATATTTATTGTATTTTGTGTTTTTTAAAATGCCTGTGCGCCGCCCTGGATCCTAACAAGGAGAAGGGGGGGTATAAATTTAATAAAATAAATAAATAAATAAATAAAAAGCGCATGCATGGGGTAACAAAATGTGGTAACAAAATGTGAAACCCACCGCTGATCCAGTCCCATCACTTCCTGGCAAATAGAAGGGAAAGAAATGGAAGCAGCGACAGATTTTATTTTCTTGGGCTCCAAGATTACTGCAAATGGTGACTGCAGCCATGAAATTAAATGACGCTTTCCCTTGAGAGGAAAGCTATGACAAATATAGACAGCATATTAAAAAGCAGCGAAATTACTTTGCTGACGAAGATTCCTATAGTCAAAGCTATAGTCTTCCAAGTAGTAATATATGGCAGTGGGAGCTGGACAATAAGAAAGGCTGACTGCTGAAGAATGATGCCTTTGAATTATGGTGTTGGAGAAGACTCTTGAGAGTCACTTGGAATGCAAGGAGATGAAATCAGTTGATCCTAAAGGAATTCAACCCTGATTGTTCTTTGGAAGGACAGATACTGAAACTGAAGCTCAAATACTTCGGCTACCAAATGAGAAGAGAGGACTCAGGGGGAAAGACCCTGATGTTGGGAAAGATTGAAGGCAAATGGACAAGGGGATGGCAGAAGATGAGATGGTTAGAAAGTGTCATCAACACAATGGGAATGAGTTTGGGCAGGCTCAAGAAGACATGGAGGACAGAGAGGCCTAGCATGCTATGGGCCATGGGGTCATAAAGAGTCAGACTTAGAGAATGAACAACAACAGTGAGTCATGGTCTTTCAGAAGTTGTTTTAGAACTAAGGAGAACTTGCTGGTTTAGATCCTCTGCTGATTTCCGACTTGGTGGTGAGTTTTAAAAGGATCTTCATACCCACAGCCCAGTAAGAGAACTATATGAATAGTTTTTAATTTAAAATTGGTTGCTTGGAAAAAAAAAACACCTTCGCTTTCGGTTTTTGACGGTGACGGACGTACTTTGTGCTTCGTCTGCTGCTTGCTGTACTGGTGGGCTTCTTCGGAAGCACGGAAGGCCTCGGGGGGGGCCTTCTGCCGTAGGAGTGGCTCGCTGGGAGCCCCAGCCTGGTGGCGGCTGGGGAAAGCCCAGCTCTAGGAGCTGGCGAGCAAAAAGGGGGGGGCGGATTTCGCCTCTTCCCCGGATGAAAATTGGGAGCTATGCAGAATAAGAAGAGTAGCTGAAACGCCGGAGGTGAAAGACTTTCCCTAATCTCTTGAATTGCAGGTGAAGGATAAGCGATAAATCACTGTAAATGCTAGTTCAATCAACTTGGAATGCAGATTGGAAGGGAGAGTTCTCAACCCCCCCCCCCCTCAGATGGAGCAGTTGAAAATGTCTACATTCTTACAGAAAGAACCTGTTGGAGAGGGCTCAAAGGATCTGTTGGTTGTAGAAATGTTTCGGGAAATTATGAAAAATATGAATAGCATGAATGGAAATATGAATGAAATGAGGAAAGAGATGTCAGAATTAACATTAGAGCTTAGGAAAACACAACGAAATACAACGGAAAATAAGCAAAAAATTGAAAAGCTAGAGAAGGAGGCGGCTGAGATAGGGGAAGAGGTGAAGGAGGTTCAGAATTGGGAGCAAACATGACCAAAATTGAATTTGAAAGAATGTATTTTTTTCTCAGGTTCCAGAATATACCAGAGTCAGAAAACGAAGATCTTAAAGACCTTATGAGTACAATATTAGCGGAATACCTTAAAAGAGAGAAAGATCAACTCTGGTGGGATATGGACCTGGTTTATAGAATTAATTCAACTTATGCCAGGATAAATAACGTACCAAGAGAAGTTCATGTTAAATTTCTTAGGAGATCCACAAGGGATGAGATAAGGATGGAATTTTAAAATGCCAGGGTAAAGAAGTAATCATTTTGAAACAGATTAGAGAAATAAGGAGAAAGTATTCTTTCTTGTCTAAGAAATTATATAAAAAGGGAATATGATTCAAGTGGTTATTACCAGAGGGAATGTTGATTTTCTGGGAGGGAGGCAGAGTAAAAATCAAAAGACTAAGCGAGGCGGAGGCTTTTATTAAAAAACATTCCCCCCAGCTGGAAGGTGAAGATGGGGTAACGGAGGGAGCAACGGCCCCGCCTGGGGACAGGGAAGAGGAGTCAATTGCAAAAAGACTCAGATCGCAAAAATGAGTTTATTTGAAATACTATTGTAATTGTTGATACAAGATAAAATGGCAAAAAAACGATGATTGAATATATGGACTATACAATGTAATCTTTTTATATGTTTATCCTTTACCTTTAAAATTGTAAACTTATGAAGTTTGGGGAAAGCCACCACCAATGGCAGGGAAGCTACCAAAATGTTACCTGTACCCTACACCTTTTTCCCTTGTAAAAATTTTGAAAACCAATAAAATACTTTTTCAAAAAGAAAAAAGAAAAAAAACACCTTTTGGACGATTGGTTGCTTGGTGATCATTCAAAGTTACAATAGACCCCTTCCCCAAAGGATACTTACAATTCACTTCTGAAATTCTGACAGACACCTCCACTTGCATTTCAGCAGCAAGTAACACATATTTATTTATAGCAGTTTGCAGTATCCTGTATTAGTATGACCCTAATTTATGGACTTTTTACTGAAAACTGTCATTTACTTCTGATTTTCAGCAACTTAGAAGACTTAGATTAACTTTATTGTCACTTTGAATGTACACTAATCGGCATACATTAAAATGAAATGTTAATGCTTTCTAGTAAACAATTATCAGGAATTCAATGAATAACCATGGTGACAAGTTTAATGATTGCTGCAAAAAAGGTCAAAAAAATTGGGTCAGTACATGATGAGCCATTTTACAACCACCATGACTTACGACCATAACAGGTAGGCTATATTATAATTGTAAATTGAAGATTACCTGCATTTTCATTCTCGTGCCCTGTTTCAATACAAAGTGGGCACCACTCCTGTAATGTAAATGCTACCAAGAAGTTCAGTTTGTGATGACTGTAACGCTCTTCTTTTCAGAAAGAATATTCACCAGTACTGGTAGTCCTCAACTTACAATGGTTCATTTAGTGACTGTCCAAAGAGAGAGGAGGGATTACAAAGTTACAAAGCATTGAAAAAAGAGACTCATGGCCATTTTTCACACTTACAACTGCTGCAGCACCCCCATGGACATGTGATCAAAAGTTGAAGGCTTGGCAACTGATTCATATCTATGAAGGTTGCGTTGTGTCATGTGATCATCTTTTGCAACCTTCTGACAAGCAACGTCAATGGGAAAGCCAGGTTCCCTTTACAACCATGTTACTAACTGAACAACTGCAATGATTCACTTAACAACTCTGGAAAGAAAAGTCATAAAATGGGACACATTCATTTAACAAATGTCTTGCTTAGCGACATAAATTTTGGGCTCAATTGTGGTCATACGTCAAGCACTACCTGTTGAAAGTTGAGACATGGCAACTGGAGTTATTTTCTCATTGTTTTGAGACATTTTGCTGCCCATATGAGCAGCTTCTTCAGTCTGAACAAGACGATTAGGAGAATTTGACCAGACAGAGAGTTTTTGGAGTGTGCTAACTCCTAAATTTCTTCAGGTTATTCCCACACCGACCTCATGGTTTCTTCCACAAAGTGTATGGCAATATGCAGTGGTAGGATCCCACCAGTTTAACAACTGGTTCACTGAGCATGTCCCTGATGTGTCTGATGCATGCTGTGCGAGCATGCCAGAGGTGGGTTCCTACCAGTTTGGACCATTTTGGCCAAATAGGTAGTAACTCGGCTGGACATGCCCCCAAACTGTTTCTATCAGCAGCATTGACGGTGTCGCCATCTTGGCTTTTGGCTACTGTGAATGCACAGAAGCATTTTTTTTACAACTGTCCCTGCATGTGTACTGGGCATCAAGCATTCATGCCCACAGCATGCCCCTCAATGAACCAAGAGTAACAAAAGCTGAAATCCACCCCGGTGCATGCACAGTCCACATGAAAACAGCTGAGGCCTAGCAAACCACTATGCTGTGCCTATCAGCTGGGCTAAAAAACACGGAAATATAGGTGAGTATAGCCTGGGGATGGGTTGACAGGCCCACCTGAAGGTTTGAGCTCACAGCTGATCTTTGGAGCTACCGGTTCGCCCAAACAATGCCGAACCAATAGAATCCCACCCCTGGCAATATGTTGATGGATAGTACTCTTAACTTGTGGTCCAGCATTACCATTTCTTTTAGATCAATCGTTATGAAAGTGTGTAATTCCCAAAGTTAACATTTGACACACCTTAAAGATTCCTGGAAATCAATGGCCTCATTAATTGGGAGTGCCAAAAAATACAACTGCAGATCTACCATTTGTGACAACAAGAAAAATAGAAACTCCAAATTTAAGTAGAAGATTTTTAGTGTAGCAATCCTTCAGAAGATTGCCCTAATTTAATTCCACCCACTGGAAGATTAACACGATATTTTTTTCTTTCTTTCTACCATTATATCCTTAATGAATCTAGGAGAAGTCTCCCATTTGAAAAGTAAATTATTGGGGTGAGGGTGGGGTAGATTTGGGCAAATGCTATCTAACTCTAAGATCTAAAAAGGGAAAGGGGTGATCAGTTTTTTGCTATAAAGCCTTGTTTCTGTCTTTAATAATTAATCTACTTGTGGCTGGCCGTACCAGATTGCCTGCAAGAAAATAGCAATTTCAATCTATATTCTGCTTTTAGGGCAATTCTGAGCATGTGATTAGTTGAATTCTCGTCTGAACATGCAGTTCTGCTTGATAATCAAGTGACACTCTTTGGCCTGGAGATATCTGGCTGAAATACCATTTTGGAGTCATGCGGACTTCAATCAGCATTAAAGATTAATCACATTGTTATCTAAGATGGAGAACCCTGATGAACGTGTCTCCTGCCTCTCTTGTGGAATGGGATGGGATATAGGTTTGGGTTGAAATCTAACTGGGAAGCAATTAAAAGTTTCTAATCCCTTCCCTGCATCCTCAAAGGAGGTCAAAGGGTAGCCTCCTATGAGCTACAGGAAATATTTCTTTTTTTCTTATTATTATTAAAAAGTTTTTTTTATTTTTCTCTTTCAAATTCATTCACAAATATACACTGTTATAATTACTATTTAACATTTATTTGTTCATCATTAATCTTTAGTGTTATTTTCCTATAAATATATAGAATACAGTTTGGGTCACTTTCTTGCCACTCTGTGCTTCCATCTTATTTTGCAACAACCTTGCTCCTTATATCTTCTCAACCTCCCTTCTCTGCCTTCTTCTTTCCTCCTCTCCTTCCTCATTTCTTCTTCCCCTCACTTTCCCCCTCCTCCTCTCTTCCCCTCCTTCTTCCCCTCTCTCCTACTCTTAATTCCCCTCTCTTACATCCTCTGCTTTACCCTTTCTTCCTTTCCCTCTTTCTCCTTCCTCCTTTCCATTGTTGCCCTTGCTTATTTACTTTCTCTGATGGGTTCTTGGGGTGGCATAGGAAATATTTCTAACCAACCAGTAACTATATTGATTAAATAGTTTAAGAAATATTAATTCACATGTTTCTCTTTTCTTTGATGCACATTTTCCTCAAGTGAAATAACAAAGAAAGAGGAACATAATCATTCTTTTGAAGGAGCCCCTGGAATGATTCTGAAAATTACCGCTAAAATGTAACTTTAAAAAGAAGGGAAAAATTTATATACAGGGGGAATAAACATATTAACAAAACCAAAGGCAACAATCTTCATGCCTTTTCACTACTTTATCAATGGAACAATCATAGAAATGTAGGAAGTAGAAGTAGCCATTCTCAAGGTTAAAAAAATGGACTTCCTGTAGATTTTACTCTGCTAGTCATTGCTGACTATGGGGGATGGATTGGGGGTTTGCTCATCTTCATTTCAAGCCAGCGCTATCTGAAGATATTTCTGTAGTCATGTGGCCAGCATGATGTCGTGGAGTGCTGTTACCTTCCCACCAAAATGGTACCTCTTTATCTACCTGTGTTTGCTTGCTTTTGCATTTCTCAGAAGGCAGAAACTGAAGTGAGGATGGGAGCTCACCCTGTCATATGTCTCTCAGGTCTCGAACCTGGTCTGCTGGCTTTCTAGTCATCAAGTCTGGTATCTTAACCACCAAGCAAGACACCATACTTCTCTTTTCAAGTATTGCAGTGAATTATCTAGTTATCTAGATAATTATCTGCCACAAGAAAATTCTCCTGCAATCAGAGGATTTGTTTTCCAAAGCAGTTTTCTTTTTAGAAAAGTATTCTGGAAGTGTGCCAATACACTGTATATACCTCCTAGCTTGAGAGACAGGTTATAATATGTTGACATATAATCTTTAAATTAGAATTCTTGATTAGGTTGAACAAACCTGGTCTGAAACTGGGTTTGACTTGGCTTATCACATACTGCCCCACCTGTGCCAGAGTTATTGCTCTTTTGGAACATAGTCTATATGTTCTTGCTAAAGTGCAAGACTTGGTCAATGCCATGATAGTCAAGGTTAGTTTTTGTGGGCCCATGTCAAGAAAATAATGATCTATGAATGACTTCAAATATTTGCAATAAAAAAATAACAGAATTGAAGTTCTTCTACTGCCTGCTCAAGCAGAAGACCCTATTATCAGTGATGCAATTCAAGTAATTTATCAACTGGTTCTCCCTAATGACCAGCTGGATAGGCGAGGCTGGGGATGTCATGTGACTAAGTGGGTTTGGCCAACTCGACATCACTCACAGCAAGGTGAAGTGGCGGTGGTGATGGCTGTAGCCTTAGTGCTGAAGAGACATGTCCCTGTACTTGCCTTTCCACAGCAACAGCATTCTACCTTCATTGTGGTACATTTCCACTCAAAACAGCCTTCACCTTCCACCACTTTGGGCTCAAAGCTCTAAGCCACATCTGGGAAGCACTGCAGTAGAGAAAAGTGGCCAGGTGTGATTCTCCAGTGCCTCATCTCTTGCTGGGTCTCATTGGCTGACAGTCAGGGTTTTTAAAAGATTTTTTCAGCAGGAAACGGTGGGCAGATACTTCTGGCCTTTGTTGGTGCATCTGGGCATTCATACGTCAGTTGCTTGGGGAGACGTGCGACCTGTTCTTTGCCCTGAGACACCTGCCATGTTCACCACTGCCACATCATGCCTGGCTATCTATCATCCATCTATCTCATGGGACTCTGGGAAGTGTACATCACTATTAAAAACAAGAATATACAATCATTAAAATGTTAAAAGCATTAAAACAGAAACTGAGTAAAACTGGGACCCAGCACATGAGTGGAATGGAGGTGGGATCTTCCTACCTACCATGTTTCCTCCCGAAATAAGCACTTGGTCTTATTTCCGGGGAGGTCTTATTATTTTTGAAATGGGGGAAACAGAGAGCATTGTCACGTCATGGCTGCTGATGTGTTGCAATATTTCAGGGAGGGCTTATTTTCAGGGGGAGCTTATTTTAGTGTGTGCGCTCAAAAGCCCAATTGGAGTTATTATCCGGGGAGGTCTTATTTTCAGGGAAACAGGGTACCTCTAACATGGAACACCATCATTGGGACCTCAGGGCAATTGGCAGAACCAGGTTTTGAGGCCTTTCATGAAGGGCAAGATGGTGGGGCCAGATCTCAATTCAGGTTTGGGGTGGGGGTGGGGGGCATCTTGAAGTTTCAGAAGGTGGAAGCCATGGAAGAAAAGGTTCTTCTCATGGATCCCAGCTACTGAAGTTCTTTGACCAATGGAATCCACAGCATGGACTTTCTGGTGGAGAGACTGGAGGAGGGCCAATACTGTGGGGTGTAAGATGGCTCCTCATGTATCCTGGACCCATGCCATGAAGGGTGCTCCTGATGATGTCAGAATCCTGTGCCAGAGGTCTCAGTGGCTGTTCTCAACAACCATGTTGAGTGATTGGTAGTGATGGCCCATCTCCCTAATGCAGGGATGTCCAAACTTGGGAACTTTAAGACTTGTGGACTTCAACTCCCAGAATTCCCCAGCCAGCTATGCTGGCTGGGGAATTCTGGGAGTTGAAGTCCACAAGTCTTAAAGTTCCCAAGTTTGGACATCCCTGCCCTAATGGATATAAATGCACAAAATACACACACATAATTGATGCCTTTTAGTGATGAAAGATTTAAAATTCCCCCCTCTGAGCTGCCACTCCTTGGTGGCTCTCCGTTTCACCTAGCAAATTGGCTCTACTTACTACCAGGACTATACTTTTGTTGTGACAGCGTCTCCTCTTCTCCAAGGCTGCTTGGCTCATCTGTCACTTAATAAATCCCATGGGGGATGCAGTCTCTCTTTGATCAGAGTGGTTAGAGATAAACTGTAATTCCATTTTTACCACCAGCATTCTCTGCAATGAAAAAAAAGCATTCTTCCTTGTCCATTTCACTTTTCGAAGTGATGGGCATTAGCTAGATATCTTTATCTCTCTTTTTCTATCTATCTGACAGATTCTAATTATCTTCCAGGAGGGTGTAAATATTCCCTGGAATATTGCATGCCTATTTTTTCCACTGAATGAAATATAGATTGAGAAGCTTTATTTGCTAAAAATTAGGACACTGTAATCATTTAAATTATGTGATCCATATCTTGCTTTAATGCATCTTTAGGGATAGTTACACAGCTAAATCTGAAATACAACTTTTCATTTTTTAAAAAAAAGAATGTGTTTAAAGAGGATTTAAGGGGCACAGTGTAGATTTCTAGTTTTGAGGGAAAAATAAAATAGCTTCTTTTTCAAAATATGTTGGAGGAGGGGTACTTTTTAACTCTGCAAGATGGTTTCCGATCGTATGTTGATAGTTGTCAGTAGTGAAAAATTGAAAATTCTTCTCTGAATGAGGAACCACTCATATTACTAAAACTACCCCACAACGCAAAAGCAACTCAATTTTCAGAAAGAAATGATGGGAAACAGCCAGGGGTTTTTGCAGCAGGCAAAATGCTTATGTCACTCTAGTAGGGAAAGAGATTTTGAACTGAGAAGCTTCTCCAAACTCAGTTTTGGGGCAGCAAGCTCCCTCATACAGGTAGTTCTCGACTTATGAACACAATTTCAATTAGGACTTCTGTTACAAAATGAGACAGTTAAGTGAGTTATGACTGACTTTATTACCTTCTTTCTATGGTTGTTATGGCTAGGATTAGAGTTAGGGTACCAAAACATAAAATAAAGCATGAGCCATGATGGCGCAGTGGTTATTTATTTATTTATTTATTGAATTTATACCCCGCCCTTCTCCTTGTTAGGACTCAGGGCGGCGCACAGGCATTATTAAAAACCATAACAAGACAATACACACTATTAGAAAACATATTAAATTAAATTAAAACCCGTGCTAAAAACCCATTTAAAACCCTAAAAATTAAAATTTATAAATAAAGTCAGAAACGGGGGGCTATGCTAGGCCGGCTTGTTGGAATAGATACGTCTTAAGACGTTG
Source organism: Rhabdophis nuchalis (assembly GCA_039707465.1). NCBI lineage: Eukaryota > Metazoa > Chordata > Lepidosauria > Squamata > Natricidae > Rhabdophis > Rhabdophis nuchalis. The sequence continues at coordinate 18,371,565 of CM077647.1, forward strand.
GCGGAAGAGGCGGAGGTCCGAGGTAGTGCGAAGGTCGGGGGGTAGGTCGTTCCAGAGGGCCGGGCCCGCCACAGAGAAGGCCTTTCCCCTGGGTGTCGCCAACCAGCATTGCCCGGCCGACGGCACCCGGAGAAGACCCTCTCTGTGGGAGCGGATTGGACGAAGGGATGTATGGGGCAGAAGGCGGTCTCGTATATAGCTAGGCCCCGAGCCATGGAGCGATTTGAAGATAGAATGCAGTACTGCAGGCTACTTCTGCTGCCTGCCAGCTGACTGCAATTTGGCAGTTCAAATCTCACCAGGCTCAAGGTTGACTCAGCCTTCCATTCTTCTGAGGTGGATAAAATGAAGACTCAGATTGTTGGGGGCAATAGGATTATTCCTTAAACCACTTAGAGAGGGCTGTAAAGCACAAATGAGTCACAAATGGCACTCACAGTACCCTCATAAATTCTGAAATCATCAAAATTCAAATGCCTGAATTTGTGTTATGTAACTGCAAGAATGCTGCGATGAATCTAATTGCAAGAACCAGTTATAAGTCCATTTTTTCAGCACTGCCTTTGAATGGTTGCTAAAAAGATTGTAAATGGAGGACTATCTGCAATTCTCTGTGCTTTCCTGAATTTCTTACCATTCGTCTTCACTGGACGCTCCTGTACAAAGTTGAGAAAAACCTATTTTTTCCCTTCCGATTCACCACTTTCAACTTTGGCTCTCTTTGATTCCTCATCCACACTCGGGACTAAGATTTTCTGTTTTGAACAAACATACCATATATTTAACCCTCACATATATGCAATGCTGGAGACATTCACAAATAATGAGTTTCTAGATTTTAATTCTTGATAGTAATACAGATAATCTTCAACTTGCAGCCATAACTGAACCTGCAATTTTAAATATATTGTATTACAGTTTTACAGTAGGTCACCACATGATCATGAACAATTTTATGACCTTATTTGAAGATTAGGAGCTCCTGGTGGCACACTGGTTAGAATGCAATGTTGAAAGAAAACTCTGCCCAGTGCCAGAGGTTCGATCCTGGCTGGTTCAAGTTTGACTCAGCCTTCCACCCTTCCATCCTTCCAAAGTTGCAAAATAAGAACCCGGATAGTCGAGGGCAATACCCTGACTCTGTAAACCACTTAGAGAAGGCTGTAAAGCACAGGGAAGTAGGTACAACTGTATGTAGGTACAAGTGCTATTGGTATTAATTGAACACTATAGTCATAAAGCAAATGCCATGGTTGTTAAGCAAACACTATTGTCATTAAGTGAACCCATTGTTTGCTAAGGGGTGGTTTTTTTTGGGCAGAGTGTTGCCAGGAACCAGAAGTAAACACTGATTTCTAGAAAAAAAAATGTATTGCATTATTTGACTGGAGAATGCTGCAAAGAATTGTAAATGTGGGTCAGTTGATGGGCACTACACTACAAATGCAGTCACATGACTTGAGGCAGATCTGGGCTATTGAGTTTTGAATCCAGGTCATATTTTTCTTTCTGGGATCCACTGGAATCTTGTTAAGCAACTGCAAGTGAAAGACCTACCTATATTGATATTTATTATATTTAATTCATTTTTTAAAATAGACACATGATGATCAGAGATGGACTTTAAACTGATATCCTGCTTAGAAATGGTTAAAATAGGACAAAAGAGAAGCACCTGATATTGTGCTTTTATTGAATCAAATATAAAATGTCAATCCAGATTTTTCCTCCTCTATCGTTTCCAATCTCCATCTTCTGTCACAATGTTCCTTAACCCATTTTCCAAAATTATTTGCACACTTGATTGGAAGTAACTTGCTACAGTTTGTACACTTTCCATTAACTATGTGATGATAATAAAATATAAATATTAATATTAATTCTGAGTGTATCTTGTCAGGATGCCTTCCATGGAGTCCAACTTCCACATTTTCCCAAAAAATTGATCATGTGACACAGAAATTCTTCTTCTTAAGCCACATTTATTTAAAAAAATATTTTTTTATTTATTTATTTATTTATATAACAAATCTGGAGACTGCCCATCTCACTCACAGAAAGACTCTGTGGAAGTATGGTTTTGTGTCTTATGTGTCAATCTGAGCTGAGAATGAATGCCATTGGTTGAAATTTAAGGAGGGTTCAGGGGGGGGAAAGTTTGCCAGTTTGACAGCAATCATATAAATAACTGTCAAACTGGCAGGTTCTGTTCTACAGTTGTGTTTAACATATACAATTTTATCAGCTTTGTGTATGTGCGTGATTGCATTTGAATACAACGTGGCAGTCTACAATGGGCTGCGTATCATAGAAAAATGGGTACTGCCAAACCATTGGTGTAATCAACAATGATTACTATAAAAAGGTAAAATGTGTGCATGAAGTTCTCGACTTGCGACTAGTCTTAGACCCCTGATTTACAACAAGCCTCAAGTCCTCGACTTACGTCTGACAGCCCGGCAACCAAAGGCTTGCGCCTATTGGTTTAGATGTGCCGGGCTGAAAGCGAGATTTTAAAGGGTTTCTATTGGTTGCCCTGCTTGACAGCTCCTGTATAAATAGCTGTCAATCAGGGCTACGTGCTGAAGTTGCTGTTCTTGTTCTGAGCTTGTGTTTTCTGTTAAATAAAGCCTGTTAAAGTACTCCAATGCCTATGTTTGACCTAGCCTTCAATGGTGTGTGCTTTTGTTTTACAAATGTACTGCAGCTCCACTCATTAGCTCTAGTCCAGGGATGTCAACCTCAAGGTCCAGGGCCCAGATCTGGCCCACAGCATGCTTACATCTGACCCATGGGGTTACCATGGAAACAATGAAAGACCGTCCTGAGGTGCTTCTGCCGGTGAAAATGGAGCTCACAAGGGCTGCAGGAGGCCCTCCTGAGCTCCATTTTCATTGGCAGATGGTTGCAGGAGGCTGTCCCAAATGAAAACAGAGCTCAGGAGCCTGTTTTCACTGGCAGTGTGCTCAGGCAACCACAGCCCCGCCCCCATTCAGCTGGCCATACTGCCCTGGTCACGCCCTCTCTCAGCCCCCCAAAGCCAAACACAATCCTGATGCAATCAAGTTTGACACCCCTGCTCTAGTCTAAAATAACTACTAGTTATCTAGACTGGGAAGTCTATTGACTAATCTACATTAGACCATTGTGTTAGATTACAACCCATCACCAAACCTACAATCCAGGAATAAGGCCTTCTCTGTTGCTTTCCCTATCTCCTGCATAGCTTTCACTCTTCCCTTATTTTAAAAAGTCTTTAAAATCTATATACTTCTAGAGATGCTTCTGGATTGAGTGGCCTTACAAATCTAATAAATTAAATTAATAATCTTCACTGGGGAGACCATCTTGAAGTAGACCGATTCAGGATGGTGACGATGAGGATACTTTCAACAACTCTTTAAAAAGAAAGAAAGAAAAGAAAACATGTCTGCCCCATTAATATACAACTTTTACACTTCGACGGTTTTGTTCATATGGCATTTTTTTATTCTGTCATTCTGCATTAGCTTTCCTCAGTTGTATTTTTCAATCCAGGAGAAGTCCGCTGCCAATAATGTGTTGCAAACACTGGAGCACGGTAATAGTAATGGAGCATCTGTTCTTTTGCTTTGAAGGTAAACAGAGAGGTTGACTTTGCCTGTCATGTAAGACTTCTGATTTGCAGATGTTCATGTCTTAAAAATGAAAAAAGAACTAATTATTTAAAAATTAAGCTGGGTTGGTTTTTTTTTTAATCCTGTCAGAGAGGCACAATGTGAAATATATTTTGTTTGTCTTCCTACCTCAAGTAGGAAGTTTAGAGTTTAGAGTTTGACTGTCCTGATAAATGTTTGTAATGATTATGTTGCCTCCTTTATTTTCCTCTCGGGAGTGTTGGGGTAGGAGTAGGGCCAAATGAAGATCCCCCTTGAAAACGCCCCTGTATTTTGCCATAGGACGATGAGCACTGTGTATCATGAGGGACATCCAATGGCAGAGAAGATCCAGATGATGTTCTGCTGCATCAGATAGAAAAATTTCCACCCCACAGGCTGAGGGAACATTTGGGGGCAAACTATCTGCCATCTGCAGGGAGTTATGTCAAAAAGGATTATGTGGCTTCTGTATGCAGCATGATAGAAGGACTTTGATTGTATTGTTGTGACCATCTGCTTCTTTTGACAACCTTGGGGCTGAGGGTTGAACTAGATTGTTGTGCAGGTGGTCCTTGACATATGACTGGGTCACTTACAGATTATTCAAAATTACAATGGATCTCACTGGGAATATTTATGACCTGGATTTGAATTCCTAATGCATGCCCCCCATGGTCATACATATATATCAGATGCTTGGCAACTAGCTTACATTTACAGTTTACAGTTGCATTTACAACTGTTTTTAGCATCCAACAGTGGCTGGTTTTACCAAAAAATTAGCATTATATCTGGTTTTTGGCAAAGTCAGCTGACAGTGAATCATTAGTTTGCTTAATGACTGCAGGATTTGCTTAATGACCATGGCAATGACTAATGGCTACTGCAGAAAAGGTCATCAAATAGGATCTGTCATGCAAGTGACCTGATTTAAAATCATCACAGGCTGCATTACAGGTGTAACTCAAATACTATCTTTTATTGAACATGGTGGGCACATGTCAAAAGAGGGACAGAGTGAGGGCTCTACAGAACAGTGGCCCCCAACTTTTTGGGCACCAGGCAGGGGGTGGGGGCTTCAAAATTTTTAGCAAGAGGTTCTCTGCCTGGTTGCTGGTGGATGTGGCCACGGTGGGTTGGGCAGCATTTTTGCCCTCTCTGGGCTCCAGAAGCTTTCCTTGAGCTTTTGGGAGGGAAAAAACGGCCTCCCCAGGCCCTCTGTGAGCTTCCGGTAAACCATTTTTTGCCCTCCCTGAGCCTCCATGCGTGCCCTGCATTTACCTGCAGCCAAAATGGGCCATGTGGGGGCAGGGTGGGGTGGGTGGGGCCAGCCAGGAATGGGATTTGGGAGTTCTCTGAACTGCACAGAATCTTAGCTATAGGTTGTCCCAAACCCCTGTGAACCCCCAGCAGCCCACTCCTGGCACCAGGGGCCAGTTCCATGAAGAGATGTTTATCTGCACATGGAGGGGACATGTGCTCCTTGTATCCTGCAATGGAGTTTTCCTTGTTTGCACAGCCTGATTTCTGGAATGCCATGGCCCTGTGCCAGTCAATGGACCAAGGGTTGGGTACCCCTACTATAGAAAATACAACCAGAACACAAAATAAGTTGTATTGAATTTAGATTTCATTCAATGATTTAAAGACTATATTTCCACCAAATGTTTACCATCCAATGAAAAGTTACTCTGGTGGCGAATTCTGAAGTGCAGTGAAAGCTTGTGGAGGTTCCTAAGATCCAAGGATTCACCCCAGAGAGAAATTTATTCTTTTTTCTGACAATACTGTATTTCCCCAAAAATAAATATTCTTTTGACCCAGGACATAAGTGCTTTTCAGAGAGGTCTTATTATTTTTGAGCTGCAGGAGGTGGCGAGTGGGGTCACCTCAGGGCTGCTGCTGTGTTGCAATATTTTTGGGAAGGGCTTATTATTTGGGGAGGTCTTATTTTTGGGGAAACAGGGTAATTGGAAGAGTTAGAATAATTTGAAAACTTTTGCACATATTTTCATAACAGGGAAGTTCCATCAAAGTAAATGAAATGTATAGAGATGGGAGGCAGAAGCATTCTCCCAAACTATTTTTCCTTTTGTTACAAATTGTTACAAATTTTGTTACAAAAAGGTCTTGACGACCATCTTTAAAGCGCTCCATGGCTCGGGGCCTAGTTATATGCGAGACCATCTCGTGCCCCATACATCCCTTAGACCGATACGCTCCCACAGAGAGGGCCTTCTCAGGGTGCCGTCGGCCGGACAATGCCGACTGGCGACACCCAGGGGAAGAGCCTTCTCTGTGGCGGGCCCTGCCCTTTGGAACCACCTACCCCCTGAACTCTGGACCATCACCGACCTCCGCCTCTTCCGCCAATGTCTAAAGACATACTTTTTTCATCAAGCCGGCCTAGCCTAACCTCCCATGGGGACTGTAGAAAAGTTTTAAATTGGGTTTTAATTAATAATTGGTTTTAGCACAGGTTTGGGATCTAATATATATTTTAAATTATTTATGTTCTATTTTTGTATGTTTTTTAAATCTCCTGTGCGCCGCCCTGGGTCCTTTGCGGAGAAGGGCGGGATATAAATGTAATAAAATAAATAAATAAATAAATAAATTATGTTAAACACTTCCTCTCTCTCCTTGAGAATAGAAGATTAGTTTGAGGGAGACAGGGAAATGCTCCCTAATTACATCTCTCTACCTTATCAACATGGGCATGTTGTGTTCTCTATCTATTAAGGTTTACCTGACAGGAGGTGAGTCGTTTTGGGCTACGGCATCCAATATCATCCTCATTGGGGGGGGGCTGCTACAAACCTGGGAAAGCCCATAGCTAACATTATAGTTGGTTCGGAGAACCTCCAAATCCCACACCTGGCTGTCCTGGCCCATCCTGCCCCTCCCTCCCACCCTACCATGCCCCTCCCAGGAGTCTGCATGTGGCTCATTTTGGATGGAAGGCAGAGGTGGGTTCTGGCCACCATTACTGCTGGTTAGTAGTAAAAAAAATTATGCGTGCATTTTCATTTAAAATAATTGGCACATGCATGCAACATTTAAAATGAATAAAAATTACATTTTAAAAATGAACATTATACTGTGCATGTGCAGAACAGAAAATCAAGATGGTGCCGCCCCCTCATAGGACCGGTATGGTCACATGTCTGTCAGAGTTACTACCTATTCAGCTGAATCGGATCAAATAGGTAGGATCCCACTTCTGATGCAAGGTAAGTTGCTGAAATTTTTGAAGCCCACCCCGATCCTCATCTCCATGAAAGTGGTCTGGGCTCTATTGCCCTTCCAGAAACCATCCAATACTCAGCTTTCTAGCAGGCTTAGGGGGTCCCTTGGCATCTGGGAGACCACATTATTTTATGAAGTTTTTAAACACTCCCCCTTCTTTTATTGTTCACAATGTTTTTTTAAGATGCATTTTTAATATTTCATTTTACTGTATGCCACCCAGTGTCATATTTGTGAGTGGGTACTATATAAATTTGATAAATACCAGTTGCATGCTGTGTGTAGAGGTTTTCTATCTGTTGCTCCCCATTCTTAATATCTTACATCTGGGGCAAAGTGACTAAGGTTAGGATTGGCCTGAGTATTGGATGGTTTCTGGAAGGGCAATTGTTGTGTCCTCGACCTGCGACCGGTCTCGAGTTACGACCGGACGCGGGTCTTCCAGGCTGCCTCTGGGAAGCCATGGAGACAGGCTGTAGCAAGCCGGCTAACCGACAGACGCGCCTGATTGGCTGAGGCGCGCCTGGCGGGAAGCCGGCTCTTGCCGTAGCCTGATTGGCTCCCCGTTTGACAGCTCCATATATAAAGAGCTGTCAAACGCGGGAGCCCCTGTCTACCGCCCATTCTCTACACTTGTAATTAGTTATTTTGCTTTCTGTGTTGCCTACAATAAACGGCTTTTGTTAGAGCGAACCTGACTGGACTCCCTCTGTTCTCAACCACTTCTGAGAACATAACACTGGTGACGAGGGCTGGGGCCAGGCAGAGCTCTACTTGCAGAGGAAAATTATTTCCTCACGAAAATATTTTTCCGTTTTTTCCCTTTTAGTTAGCGGTACGATCAGCATGGGATCTGTCCCTCCCTTCGCTCCTTTTGATTCCTCAAAGGAGACCTGGGTCTCATTTATGGCACGCTTTGAGTGCTTCATCCTGGCTAACGACTACGGGGCGCTGCCCCCGGCCAGAAAGTTGGGACACTTCTTGGGCTGCGGTGGCATGGAACTTTTCGCGACCACCCGCACCGTGGCCGCGCCAACGGAGGTGTACGAAGTGCCGTGGGACACCCTGATCGAGCGGCTCCGGGCCCACTACGCCCCGGTACCGTCGCGGATGACCTATCGCTTTGCCTTCAGAAGATGCCTGCAGAAACCCAATCAGTCGGTGGCCGACTTCCTCCAGGCACTCCGAGTGGCTGCCATACCGTGCGATTTCGCCTCAGCCTTCCTAGGCGAATCGCTGCTAGAGCAGTTCATATGGGGCCTCAGGGAAATCCACCTCAGAAGGCGCCTGCTGGCCCGCACAGAACTGACTCTGGAGCAGGCGGTGGACGAGGCTCGGGCATTCAAGATGTCCGAGTCCTCGGTTTTTGACAGGGACCTGGACCGCCAACCGACTGCTCGCACTTGCCGGGTGGAAGACTCCGATGACCTGGACGAAGAGGACCAGGTCGCCTACGTGCGGTCGGCCGGCCGCAAGCCACCCCAACCATCATCCAGCAAATGCTTGGGCTGCGGGGGAAAGCACCCCCGGGCCGATTGCCAGTTCCGGGCCGCTACCTGCCGCCGCTGCGGCCGAAAAGGCCACTTGGCTGCCGTCTGCCGAGCTGCAGCGCCTGCCGATTCACCACCCACCCCAGAGCCCCAACGGCGCACCGGAGAAGACTGGAGGGGTCAAGTGGCCCAGCCACCCGCCCAACGACACCAAGGCAGACGCCAACAGCCGCAGCCGTCCAGCTGCTTCGCCTTGACGGACACCCCCGCCCAGCAGGAAGCCTCGCTTGACCGTACGCAGCTCCAAACTACTGTAAAACTGGAGGGGGTGGGGTTCCTCCAGGTCCATCATCTCCCGGGCGCAGTTGGCCAAGATCCGCCCCGGCTTCTCCTTGGACGCTTTGTCCCCCCTCCCCTAACAGTCTTGCGGGACTATCAAGGGTCTTCCATCCCCACCCTGGGCCAGATCTCCCTGGGGTGGAGTATGGGTCTTTCAAGGGGCGATTGCCCATCCTAGTGGTCTCCGACTCCCTAGCGGCCATCATCGGCCTGGATTGGTTTCCCGCCCTGGACCTGACAGTGCACGGGGTGCATTCCGTCCCCGCTACCTCCCCCGTCTCCGGGGTTTTGGAGGAGTTTGCCGACGTACTAGACGGCCGGCTAGGCTCCTACATAGGCACCCCTGTCTCTTTGAACCTTGACCCTCAGGTTGCACCCATTAGGCTCAAGGCCCGCAGGCTGCCGTTCGCCCTGAAGCCCAAGGTCGAGGCCGAACTTGACTGGCTGGTGGCGCAGGGCGTGCTCGAGCCCATTGATTAGGCGAGATGGGAGACCCCCATAGTGGTCCCCATCAAGCCCGATGGGTCTGTACAGATCTGCGCCAACTATAAGTCGACCATCAACCGTGGGCTCCAGGCGAACCCATATCCAGTCCCTGTGGTTCAGGACCTGCTCCATTCCCTGGGGCAAGGCCGCATATTTGTGAAACTGGATATGGCCCAGGCCTATCAACAGCTCCCGGTGGACGACGCGGCTGCGGAGGCGCAGACCATCGTCACCCACCATGGGGCTTTCTGGTGTCGCAGACTGCAATTTGGAGTGTCCGTCGCCCCGGGGATCTTCCAGAGCCTAATGGAGCGCTTGCTCCACGGGCTCCCAGGCGTGGTCCCATACTTTGACGACGTTCTGATAGCTGCTTCCAGCATCTCAGAACTCGCCAAAGTACTAAGGAAGGTCCTCAGCATTTTCAGGGGCGCGGGTTTAAAACTGAAGCACAGCAAATGCGTTTTTGCTGCGCCGGAGGTGGAGTTCCTGGGCTTCTTGATCGATGCCCGGGGCATACACCCCACCCCCAAGAAGGTCGAGGCTATTAGGAACGCCCCTACGCCAGCCTCCAAGACGGAGCTGCAGGCATTCCTCGGCCTCTTGAATTTTTACGCGCCTTTCCTCCCCCATAAGGCAACGCTAGCCGAGCCGCTACATCGATTGCTCGATCGATCCGCGGCCTGGCGCTGGGGCAGCCACGAGGCGCATGCGTTCGCGACTGTCAAAGCCATGCTGACGTCAGAGGCTGTCCTAGTCCAATACGATGACAGGCTGCCTTTGACATTAGCGTGCGATGCCTCCCCCTTCGGCCTGGGGGCCGTCCTGAGCCATTCCTTCCCAGATGGCTCAGAAGCCCCCATTGCTTTTTGGTCCCGGATAATGTCTCCCACTGAGAGAAACTATAGCCAGATAGACAAGGAGGCTCTGGCTATGGTGTCCGGCATCAAAAAGTTTCACCAGTACCTGTACGGTCGGACTTTTTCTGTCTTCACAGACCACAAGCCTCTCCTTGGGCTTCTGGCCGGTGACCGTCCGACCTCCCCCATCCTCTCTCCCAGGATGACCAGATGGACGGAGTTCCTGGCAGCGTATAACTATACGCTGTTCTACCATCCTGGCAAGCAGCTCGGGCACGCTGATGCCCTGAGCAGATGCCCCCTCCCCAAGACGGACGAGGAGCCGGTGCTGGCACTGTCCGTCTTGTCCGTGGCAGACTCTGGCCTGCCTTTGACGTCCGCGGACGTCGCTGCCCGAACGAGGGCCGACCCTGTCCTGTCCCAGGTCTCCACCTGGGTCCTGCGAGGTTGGCCTCAGGGCAGCATGGCCGAAGAGTTTCGGCCGTACAAGACACGCCAGCTGGAGCTCTCGCTCCACAGCGGCTGCTTGTGCTGGGGGGATCGGGTCATCATACCCCCCCCTCTCCGTCACCAGGTGCTCCGGACGCTCCACGCCGACCACCCCGGCATAGCTCGGATGAAGGCGCTCGCCCGCAGCTATGTGTGGTGGCCAGGCGTGGATGTGGAGGTGGCTGCCTGGGTTGGGGGTTGTGTCCCTTGCCAGTCCACCCGCCCCGCTCCGCCGGTCGCCCCGCCCAGGGAGTGGGACTTGCCCCGGAGCCCTTGGTCCAGGCTCCACATAGACTTCGCCGGCCCCTTCCGAGGACAGACGTTCCTGGTGGTCGTGGACGCCTACTCCCGCTGGGTGGAGGTCATCTTGATGGCTTCCACAACAGCCAAGAGTACGGTCAGGGCCTTGCGTCGCCTCTTCGCGATGCACGGGTTGCCGGACATCGTGGTGTCCGACAACGGGCCCCAGTTCCAGTCTGCCACCTTCCAGGAATTCCTGGCCTCGCAAGGGATCCGCCACGCGCCAGTGGCCCCTTATCATCCGGCCTCCAATGGTTCTACCACCCATTCTCTACACTTGTAATTAGTTATTTTGCTTTCTGTGTTGCCTACAATAAACGGCTTTTGTTAGAGCGAACCTGATTGGACTGCCTCTGTTCTCAACCACTTCTGAGAACATAACATTCTTAATATCTTACATCTGGGGCAAAGTGACTAAGGTTAGGATTGGCCCTAGCTAATTCTAGGCAGGCGGGCTTTCTATGGCCCCCAAATTTAGTCTAATTTTAATAGTCTCTGCTCTTTGGGGGCAAATAGGAAAAATATTAATTTATATTGTGTGATTTCTATGAATTCATTAGAAGGAGGTAATTTGCCAATGATACATTCCGACAAAAACACAAGAGATAAAAATGCATAACATGAAATATAAAATCTAAAAATTATAAGCCTATGTCTAGATTACAGATATAATCTTCTGCTTCATTTGTCGTAGCCAGGAAATTAGCAACATCTGATCTGAAAGTGCCATACAATAAATAAATAATAAATAAATGCTGATAATAGCAGGGAGGCCATGAATGAACAAACACATAAAAGGCCTGTCGATTCCCTAGAATGTAAATGGAATTTAAAATATCTCTGTTTAGGATCCTCAGAATAATTATAAGTTTGTGGATGTTTTTCCCTGGCTGCACTTCCAGCCTTGATGTCAGCCTCCGCTTTGCTGTTTGCTTCGGCTGCCATGTGAAACGGGAAGGGAGGGGCTTTGCTATTAGGGTATGGTATTCTATGGTTCAGGAGAGTGATTTGCAGAAAGGAGTAAATTATCGCCATCTACGTCACATACCAGTGGCTGGGGCTGTGCAGTGGTCAAGGTCAAAGGTCTTGCATGCCATCCTTGAAGATGCAACCCACATGACACCTGAGGGGCTTGCGCATTGGACAATGGGGTGGGGGTTATTGGGAAAAGGGGGTTGGACATATATTGATATGTATGCTTCCGCGCCTAAACGCTTCAGACCTTGCTTAGCATCTATGCTATTCATTTCATAACCAGTAAAAGTACTTTTAATTCCATCCAAAATGGAGCTGAGAGGTTTCTTTCTTGGTTATCGTTAGAAGCAGACCTGACACTTCTTCTCCACCCCACTCCACTCAGAATGCTGGAAAACAATTGGAACCTGCAACAGGTCCTTTCTTCAAAATTTAACAAGTGACTTTGGTGACAAAACATCAGAATCTTCTACAAAAGTATGTTTACTCACCTCATTCTTCAGAAACTTAATTTGCAAATCGACAGAAGAATTTTCTCCATTTGTCAGATGTGAGACTGCAAATCTCATCATTCCCAGTATGCAGGCCCAAGTGGGGGGAGACTTTAAATAAACATTAAGGTCATGATAGAGAAACTATGGCATGTATAGTCAAAGTGGCACACAAAGCCATGTTGCCCGGCACACGCCGCCTTACCTGTTTGTCATCCAGGTTTCTGGCACACATGCATAGGCAATGATCAGCTGGCCTTCACACATGTAGCAATGCTGAAAACTGGTGTGCACATGAACACTGGCCAGCTGATTGTTGGGTGCACATGCATGGTAGAACCCAGACGTTCAGCTTTTCCAGATTGCGGCCCAGACAACACGCACACACGATGTTTCCACACAATCTTTTTGGCACTCAGTGCCAAAAAGGATGGCCATCACTGCACTAAGGAATATAGCTTCATTTGTTGATAGTTCTGATCTGGGAAGAATCCTCCCACACCTTCTTGGCAGACATGACCCAATGTTAATTCAAGACAGGCTCTCCATCTTCACTTAAAACTACAAAACTTTGGGCTCTTAATTTAAAAAAAATTGGGCTCTTTAAAAAAAAAAATAGAAATGTTGACTTGAACGAGGTTATAAATAAAACAACCTTGGAACGAGCTGCCTCACACCCAGTGCACCCTCTAATCACTGCAATTCACTGTGAATTCATTTGAAAAGACTAAAATATTTCACGTTTAATTAATTTTAAGCGCGAACATTCTGCACAAGCACTCCAAAATTGCTTCCGTATACATATATGTAACCTTGGAAGCTAAACCTTGTCTGAATTGTCGGAAACTATTCTCCTGCACCCAACCAGCTAATTATTTTTGTTTCTGGCACTGTCTCAGCATCTCAGGATACTTTTAGTGATCAAATATCTTAAAAATAGATTTTTAGATCAGTCAGTCCTCCAAACTGATACTAAATTTACAGTTGTGGATTTTGCTCCTGCCTTGTGCAATAAAATTAAGCTAATTGTTCAATCAAGGGGATATAAAGAAATATGTCAGTTTCATTGATTTTTTAAAGATATTTCTTACAAAATTCTTACAGCAGCCTATTACAAAAACTAAACCAAATTCAAATATATCATACATATATTCATCCAGAATAAAATATAAAAATGTGGGGAAACAAGTGGGAAATATGAAATGTATCACATCATCTGTAGATTAGTACCAGTTCAGTGTTTTCTTTCACTAGGGCCGTGATGGCAAATCTATAGCACGCGTGCCGGAAGTGGCATGCAGAGCCATCTCTCTGGGCACAAAAGCCGTCACACATTGCTCTTCTGGATTCTGGTATTCTGGCCAGCTGGCCTTGTCACATGCAGGAGAGCTGCCTGGTGTGCCTTTGCATGCTGGGGAGCTGCTCTTCTGGTTTCCGGCATGCGCGTGCACCCCAGCCATCTGGTCTTGTTTCTGGCACACATGTCTGTGCAAAGATCAACATGTGCTCATTGGAAACCAGAAGATCATCTTCCTGGTATCTGCATGCACAATAGGCAGCTGGTCTTCGTGCATGCATGCGTGCCAGAAACTGGAAGACTAGGTGGCCAGTGCACCTGTGTACACCGGGCGGCTGCTCTTCTGTTTCTGGCATGCATGCAGGCACAAATGCACACTCCCATTTTGGCACTTGTGCCAAAAAGGTTTGCCAACACTGCACTAGGGTAAGATCACGGGAGACTGTTAGATCAGTAGCTTCAGCCTTTCTGGCAGGAGACAGGGATGAAATATAGGGTTCTATGTAAGGGTGTGAAGTTTTTTTGTGGCCCAGTTCTGAACTGGCCGTGGCCCAGTAGTAGACCATGGCCTGGGGTTTGGAGATCCCTATGTTAGATCAACTGAAGAAAGCTCTTTGTGACTGAACAATGAAACATGGAGATTAGTAATAGTATTCAGCCGGTTCGGACTGGTTCGGGCAAAACAGTAGTGGCAACCTGTGGGTGGGGGTAGGGCTGCCCACCTGCCCTGGCTCTATGCCGTTCTATTTAGCCACGTATTCTAAACTATGCTATGTGTGCAAGCCATGTGCACAAGCAAAGCACATGCACGGAAAGCACATACCCTCTTACAGTTGTAGTGTGCAGCAAACTGGTGGTGAAATTATGTAAAACCCACCTCGGATGGAGATGGGGCCAATAAAAATGACAATTACAGAACACTTAAAAAAGGTCAAACATCTAGGAATTTCCTACCATTTTTTAATTTAGTGTGGTTTAGGGTGTTCACAGTTGAAACCCTAGTTAAGTTTGTCCATGTGTTTTGAAATTAAGTAGTTTTCATCACTGTTAAGTCCAAATATGCTAGGAAATGTCTGGAAGTTTGGCACTCAGACAACTCAGTCATCAATCTATATAAATAAAAATGTAAAATAGTTTGTACGAATCCACTAATCTCAAAAAATACTGAACTGATCTGCCTCAAATTTTGACAATGTTGACAAGGACTTCCGATAATAGAATAGCTACTCATTTTGCACCTAGCACACATGTGTCATGTGCAAGGTACACACATGTAAAAGGTACCCACTGAAATACTTTTTTATCTCCCTGTAACTCCTCCCACCAACTGTCATTTCCTCAGCCACGTACGGAGGCCTCTTAGGGCCAAAAAGGCACTGGGATAGCAAACTCCCAGGTGGTCCATAGAGAGAGAGAGAGGAATAAAAAGAAGGACTAAGGGAGACATGATAGCAGTCTTCCAATATCTCAGGGGTTGCCAAAAAGAAGAGGGAGTCAAACTATTCTCCAAAGCACCTGACAGCAGAACAAGAAGCAATAGGTGAAAACTAATCAAGGAGAGAAGCAACTTAGAACTGAGGAGAAATTTCCTGGCAGTGAGAACTATTAACCAGCGGAACAGCTTGCCACCATAGGTTATGGATGCCCCAACACTGGATGTGTTTTTAAGAAGAGACTGGAAAACCATTTGTCTGACACGGTATAGGGTCTCCTGCTTGAGCAGCGGGGTTGGACTAGATGACCTCCAAGGTCCCTTCCAACTCTGCTATTGTATTATTGTATTACAGTAGGTAGGTAGATAGGGGAATAGAGACACAGGGAGAAATACAGTTTAATAAAAGAAGGACTAGGGGAGACA
Organism: Rhabdophis nuchalis; assembly: GCA_039707465.1. Classification (NCBI taxonomy): domain Eukaryota; kingdom Metazoa; phylum Chordata; class Lepidosauria; order Squamata; family Natricidae; genus Rhabdophis; species Rhabdophis nuchalis. The sequence continues at coordinate 18,387,034 of CM077647.1, forward strand.
GGATAGCAGCCTTCCAATATCTCAGGGGTTGCCACAAAGAAGAGAGAGTCAAGCTATTCTCCAAAGCACCTGAGGGCAGAACAAGAAGCAATGGGTGGAAACTAATCAAGGAGAGAAGCAACTTAGAACTGAGGAGAAATTTCCTGACAGTTAGAACAATTAATCAGTGGAACAAATTGCCTCCAGAAGTTGTGAATGCCCCAACACTGCAAGTCTTCAAGAAGATGTTGGATAGCCATTTGTCTGAAATGGTATAGGGCAGTGATGGCTAACCTTTTTTGGCCCGCGTGCCAAAAGCAGGGGGAGTGCAGGGGTGATGTGCACAGGTGTGTCACATCCATAATGCTATGTGCATGACCCCTTGCATTTGGCATGATTTTTACGTCATCCCCAGGCTCCAGAGACTTTATAGGAGCCTGGGGAGGGTGAAAACAGCCTTCCCCTACCTCCAGAGGGCAAAAAACAGCCTCAAAAGAAGGCCTAAATCAACTGGCCAAGGGCACACATACACACTGAAGCTGACAGAGCAATGCCATTGTTTCTGGCTGGAATTCATTACAAAACAAAATAATGATTGCTGTTAATTTAGCCCTTGGTTGTGCGTAATGACTTTGAAGTGTATGTTAAACCATATTGTTCATAGGGATTCATCCCATCAATATGTTTTCAATGGAAAGAAAAGTGATCTGTAATGAAAATTAACCTGGAAGTTTATACCAGGAAAGTAGCTATAGTAGACATATGCAATCATTACAATTTTATATTTATATACATAGTGGAGAATTCTTAATTAAAATACAACTCCTCTCTGCCATTTTTATCCTCCATTTGAAGTAAAAAAAAGAGAAAGATCTGGTCTTTTACAAGCTAGTTGATTATTAAAGCTTCCCATAACTCTCACAGTTAAAAACAACTTGTGGTTAGGAATTGCCTAAATTTCCTTGATTTATTATCTGATGGTAAAAGATTAGGTTTGTAATGTAACAGAGTTAAAATAAATCCAGAGACTGAGAAAATTATATCCATTTGATTTGGGATTATGTATATTATTGGATTTGGATAGATGGGTTATTTTGAGATAAAGGCTCGTATCTCGATAGTGTTTTAATCCACAACATTGTTTTGGTGGCAATTTTACAGTATCCAGCCCTCTAGCTGTGCCCTGTCTAGCAGTAGAGTAGAGTGGAGTAGAGTAGGGTAGGGTAGAGTAGAGTAGAGTAGAGTAGAGAGGAATGGAATGGAATGGAATAGAATAGAATAGAATAGAATAGAATAGCTTTATTGTCAGTTTGAATGTACACTAATTGGTATACATTAAAAAGAAATTTCCCGGCATGCAGCTGTCAAAGGGTCACCACCTCCAATATACACCACATTACCAGAGAAAAATAAATAAATAAATGCATACAAAATTATTGCACATACCCACATATATTATATGACACAGAGAAACAACACAGTGTAGTTTGGATGTTGATCCGTTTCCTTTTCCTCGTGTTGCGGCAGGGCTGAAATACTACCACAGTTTACCCAAAGCGGTAGCAAAAAGTGCTAAAAAATTTGTTTTAAAAAAAAAGTTCCGACAATCATATGGCACAGCTGATCATCAGAACTTTAAAAAAACTTTTTAAAGCATTTTTTTTACTACTGGTTTCGGGCAAACTGGAAATCCTGGTTTGTAGCGAATCTAAATCATGCAGCACAGCTGTCCGTCCCCCCCTGCTGCTGTTCTACTTACCTATGTAGACTCCGAATAGGCTTTCTTAGCACCTGTGGTGTTAATGCACATAATGTGTGCATGCTCACGTGAAGCAAATTGGTAGCAGACTTCAGAGCATTTCACCTTTGTGTTGTGGGTTGCTGTAAGTATGCTTGCGTACTCATTCGAAAAATATTCTGACCACTACTCCTACACAACATCTCTTGTCGGAGATGCATTGTTACTTTGGTAGTGGTGAATGTGTGCTGTTTTTCAACTGATACTTAATGGATAACTAAATATTCTGCAGTATGTAGATGCACTTGGCGGTAATTAGGAGTGTTTGATATGCATTTTTTTTAAAAATATATATATATATATTTCATAAGAATGATTGCAGAATGTGTTTCTTGGCTGCTCTTACAATAATTCCCAGTAATTTCATCCCAAATAAGGTGATAATAATAATAATAATAATAATAATAATAATAATAATAATAATAATAATAATAATAATATAAATATAAATAAATTTATTATTATTATTATTATTATTATTATTATTATTATTATTATTATTATTATTATTATTATTATTATTATTATTATTATTATATTTGTATACCGCATCCTCTCCCCAAAGGGACTCGGAGCGGTGCACAGGGAAATTTAAAATGGCAATAGAAAATACATAAATAGAGTAAGTAAAAACAAATGAAACTAAAATTATCCCTGCGCTAAAATCCCCAATTATAAATTGACTAAAAACCCCTAAAACCCTATTAGACGGAAGACTGACCTAGGCATGCCAAGCAGAAAAAGTGTGTTTTAAGTTTTTGACGGAAGGAGCGGAGGTCCGTGGTTGTTCTAATTTCGGGGGGAAGGTCGTTCCAGAGGGTCGGGCCACCACAGAGAAGGCCCTTCCTCTGGGCGTCGCCCGCTGGCATAGCCTGGTGGACGGCACCCGGAGAAGCCCCTCTCTGTGGGAGCGAATCAGCCGTAAGGATGTATGAGGCAGGATCCGATCCTGCAGATAACTAGGTCCCGTGCCATGGAGCGCTTTAAAGATGATGACTAACACCTTGAAGCGCTCCCGAAAGACGACAGGCAGCCAGTGCAATGGTCAGTTAGAATTATTAATGGGGGTTATTTCAAAATGGTAGTAGCTTGATCTTAATTCTATGTGACCTGATTTCTATAATGATCTATCTAGTCTTGAAGAAAAATAAGAGATTTAAAAAGATTTGCAGAGAAGGTAAGTCAGCACTTTTCCTTAAATATATACATTTTCAAATAATGATAGCTTTTTAGTAAGTCTCTGGGGAGACCCCTCTACAAGGTTTGTTGAGCAATATTGAGTATAACCTTTAAGATTTTCTTTCTATTTCAGCCATTGGCTGTCAATTTTAACTAAGTTAATATATTCTTGACTTAGCAAGAACCAATGTGCATTTTCAAGCCCATTCAAACTATTAAGCAAATTAAATCAAACTTTCTTTAAAAAAAATCCTGTTCCATTTTTTCACTCTTTCTCTCTATAGTAACTTGCAATTTCTAACATATTTCCTGTGGTCCAATATCCACCTTTGGTTTCCTGATGAGCATTATTACTATTATATGTTTAGTTTGCACTTCACATTGGAAGCCTTAAGAGGCCCCTGACAATGCCAAAAAAGTTAATTTTATACCTGATAACTGAAAAAATCCATAGCATCCAAGGTTTTAAAGCAAAAAAAAAATGGGGTTTGAGTTTTCATTGTGTCTGATCTACAAAGTAATGCTTTTGAAAGGGGACTTGTAACAGAAGCAACATCTCTACGCCTTTCTGCATTTTGATAAATCACATTTCTTTCTTGAACTGATAACGTAGAGCAAAATAACAGGAGCTATAGCAAACTTGGTGTCATGGTGCCATCTTTCATTAAAATGTATAAGAAGAAAGAATGAAGAATCAGAGGAACCTCATCACACAGCATGGAAAAGAAAGATAGAAAATATATTTATCTGAGCATTTGGGGTTTGGCATCCTTGGACTTAGAAGGCGGGTTTTTATTTATTTATTTATTTATTTATTTTACAACCGGCATTTATCAGAAGCACACGATGAGATGAAAAAAGCAGTAAGTTGTAAAAAAACATGGTGTATATCACATTCAGAGAAAAAGTATCCTAGACCTATCTAGTTTTTCACCTCCGAAATGATTTAATTCTAGTCCTTGGCAAGCACATTCCCGCCCTCCTTGACATCTGATTCATGTAATGAATGTGGGAGCTTAAGGAACTACATATCTCCTTCCAGGTGTACCGAGTAATACATATCTTGTGAAATTATCATGCATGCTGGATGCAATACAGTTCTTTCCTTTTATATTAAGAAGACACAGGCTTCTGGACTGGTTGATGATCACTAACATTGGCTGTTCTAATCCCCCAATGTTGAGAGCTGGGCTGTGATTAATCAATATAAAACAGCCTTCTGTCATCATGACGCCCTACACATGTGCAAATTCCAATATTCAGAATTCACAAATTCTATTCTAGAGTTCTTGGGGAACTGAGAGGCAAATTAAAGGAATCATTGGAATTAAACGTTGGATAAGTGGGCACTTATTTGGTTACTGGGGGGGGGGGGAAACTTGCCAAGGCCAATTCTTTATGGCCAACTCACCATGACCAACTCGCTGCATGACAATTTGCCACAGAACAAGATAATATCAAAGACTAATATCAAAGAAATGGTGGAATAGAATCATTAAAGAAAAGGAGGGACAAAATGAAATGTGAATGACAAAAATTAAAATAGTTTTTAAAATATTGAAATAATTAAATTGAATTGTTGAACTGTCCTGCAGTGAGTTGGCCATGGTAAGTTGGCCATTGCAAGTTGGCTGCAGCAAGTTGTTCCATTTCATGCATGAACTGACACCCAGAATCACACATATAATTTAATGGTTACATGGTTGAATTAAGACTTGGGAGAGATTTAACTGATCCAAAATAATTAAGTTGGTTTCCATGTCTGAGAATGGATGTAAAGATGGATGAATGAATCTTACCTCAGTATGGTGTAGGGCAGTGGTGGGTTTCAAATTTTTTTAGAACCTACTCTCTAGGTGTGGCCTATTTTGTGGGCGTGGCTTGGCAGTCATGTGATAGGGTGGGAGTGGCCAACTTGTAAAATGTGGTGAAACTCATTTAACAACGTTCTTGCTTAGCAACTAAAATTTTGGGCTCAATTGTGATGATAAATTCTCTTTCTTTCTTTCTTTCTTTCTTTCTTTCTTTCTTTCTTTCTTTCTTTCTTTCTTTCTTTCTTTCTTTCTTTCTTTCTTTCTTTCTTTCTTTCTTTCTTTCCTTCCTTCCTTCCTTCCTTCCTTCCTTTCCTTTCCTTTCCTTTCCTTTCCTTTCCTTTCCTTTCCTTTCCTTTCCTTTCTTACTTTCTGCCTTCCTTTCCTTTCCTTCCCATTGGGTTACTGGCAGCGGCAGGCCAGACTTACTTCTGGGTCCACTGGTGGAACCCCCTCTCACCGGTTCTCTAAATTTCACCATCCGGCTCTTGCGAGTAGGTGCGAGCCTGCAGAAACCCACCACTGGTGTAGGGATAACAATGGGTGCTGAGATTTATATGAGCTGCCTTGAATTTTAGGAGTTAAGGCAACCTATCAACAAATTAAATTAATATTTCATTTAAGGTTAAGGTGCCAGATACAAGATGTGAGTTCTAGTCCCACCGTAGGCATGAAAATTGGCTGAATGAGAGGGGTCAGTCATTCTTTTTGAGTCTAATCTATCTCCAGGGTTGGTGGCAGCAGTATCTCAGATAGAAAGTCCATTCAGAGAGTGGTAACGACAACCAAGAAGATTATGGAAGCTCTTTCAGGATACTGCTTATAAACGCTATGTGCTTAGAGCTCAAATCATTGTTAGAGGCCCCCCCACACCCACCTCATGGTCCGTTTTTGTTGTTCCACCCTGGGAAGAGTTTTGAAGTATTTCTAGCAGGATTACCAGATTCTGTAACAGCTTTGTTCCCTCTGCTAAACTCGCAAGATTTGTTTGTTGTTTTTTGCCATGTGCATGTAAACATCCAAACTAGACTGTGTTGTTCATGTCATATATGGTAATATATTCAGATACACACATAATTTTATACTTATTTATTTATCTTGTTATATTTATGTAGCATATTAGAGGTGGAGACCCATTGAGAGCTGTATGCAATGACATTTCATTTTAATGTAGTCCAATTAATGTACATTCAAAATTATTCTAAGTTGTTTTATTGTGGGGGAAACAGGAGAAGAAAGAGATATTAAGTATGTTAGCTGCCTTGAGATATTTATAAAGTAAAAAGGCAGGATAAAAATCTAATAAATAAAATCATTTTTTTTGCAAGCTTCAGAACTCTTCCCCAAATATATCTTTAATATAACAAATAATAATAATAATAATAATAATAATAATAATAATAATAATAATAATTTAATTTTATATCCCGCTCTCTCTCCCCAAGGGGACTCGAGGCGGGGCACAGGCAATTAAAAATACAAATAAGACCACAGACAAAATACAAAATACAAAATTAAAAATGGATAAAATTGATCCTGCGCTAAAACCCATAAACTAAACTAAAAATTACCCCTAAAACCCCTAACCTAAAAAGAGACTACCCAAGGCCGGCCAGGCGAAAAAAGTGTGTCTTTAATTTTAAGCGGAAGGAGCGGAGGTCCGTGGTTGTCCTGATATCGGGGGGAAGGTCGTTCCAGAGGGCTGGGCCCGCCACAGAGAAGGCCCTTCCCCTGGGCGTCGCCCGCTGACAAAGTCTAGTGGACGGCACCCGGAGAAGTCCCTCTCTGTGGGAGCGAATCGGCCGTGAGGATGTATGGGGCAGGATCCGATCCCGCAGGTAGCTAGGTCCCGAGCCATGGAGCGCTTTGAAGATGGTAATTAACACCTTGAAGCGCACCCGGAAGACGACAGGTAGCCAGTGCAGCTCGCGCAAGAGCGGTGTTACGTGGGCAAACCTAGAGGTGCCCATAATTGCTCGCGCGGCTGCGTTCTGGACCAACTGAAGCCTCCTGGTACACCTCAAGGGGAGCCCCATGTAGAGAGAGTTGCAATAATCCAGTCGGGATGTCACGAGAGCATGAGTGACTGTGCGAAGGGCGTCCCGATCCAATAGGGGGCGCAACTGGCGTACCAGGCGAACCTGGTAAAACGCCCTCCTGGCCACGGCTGTCACTTGATCTTCCATGGACAGCCGGGTATCCAGGAGGACACCCAAGTTGCGCGCCCCATCCACAGGGGCAAGATGTTCGCCCCCTATGGCCAGCGATGGAGTCAGCTGGTTGAATCGGGCAGCCGGAAACCACAGCCACTCGGTCTTGGTCGGGTTGAGCCCGAGTCCGTTACTTCCCATCCAGATCCGCACGGCTTCCAGGCACTGGCACATCACCGCTACGGCATCGTTGGGGTGGTTTGGGGTAGATATATACAGCTGAGTATCATCAGCGTAGAGATGATACTCTACCCCAAAACCACGGATGATCTCGCCCAGCGGCTTCATGTATGTGTTGAACAGGAGAGGCGAGAGGACCAACCCCTGAGGCACCCCACATGTGAGGGGTCTCGGGGTCGACCTCTGCTCTCCTGTCAACACAAATTGCGATCGGCCAGAGAGGTAGGAGGAGAACCACCGCAAAACGGTGCCTCCCACCCCCAACCCCCCCAGCCGATGCAATAGGATACCATGGTCGATGGTATCGAAAGCCGCCGAGAGGTCTAACAGGACCAGGATGGAGGAACATCCCCCATCTCTGGCCCTCCAGAGATCATCTACCAACGCGACCAATGCCGTCTCGGTGCTATGCCCGGGCCGAAAGCCGGACTGGCGCGGATCTAGATACTCAATTTCCTCCAGGTGACGGGGAAACTGTTGTGCCACCACACTCTCAACAACCTTCGCCAAAAAGGGAAGGTTGGAGACTGGACGATAGTTGTTTAAAAGAGCTGGGTCCAAAGAGGGCTTCTTGAGGAGGGGCCTCACCATGGCCTCTTTTAGGGAAGCAGGCAAGGAGCCCTCACTCAAGGATGCGTTGATAACCTCTTGGAGCCAGCCTCGTGTCACCTCCCAGGATGCCAGTACAAGCCAGGAGGGACACGGGTCCAATAAACATGTGGTGGCTCGCAGTCGCCCACGCAACCTGTCCATATCCTCGGAAGTAACGGAGTCAAACTCCTCCCAAACAAGATCCCCCTCGTGGCAATCCACTGGACCAGCAATGGGGGCTAACTCATTCTGTATCTGAGCGATTTTCTCCTGCAGATAAGACACAAATTCCTCTGCTCTACCCTGTAAGAGGGCTTCCCGCACCCTCTGTTGAAGGAGGGTACGGGTCACCCTAAACAGGGCGGCAGGGCGGTTATCTGCGGATGCTATGAGAGTGGCGCAATGATGGCATTTGGCCACTCTCAGCGCCACAATGTAAGTCCGTAAATGGGCTCTTACCTGTGTCCGGTCAGATTCAGAGCGGGTAGACCTCCATCTTCTCTCTAGGCATCTCTTGTGGCGTTTCATCACCCTCAGCTCCTCGGTAAACCAAGGAGCCAGGGTGGCTCGCCGCCGCAAGAGAGGCCGCAAGGGCGCGACCCGATCCAAGGCTCCCGTGGTCGCAGTATTCCATGCGGCCACGAGGTCCTCCATCGGGGCGCGGGTCAGGGGTACAGGAAGTGGCCCAAGCGCCGCTTGGAACCCATCTGGGTCCATCACACACACACACACACACACACACCACATATGCAAATACATATACATATACATACATACATGCATACGTACATACATACATATATATGCTGGTCTTGTTGTATTTGGGTCTTTTCCCATATAAGATTGAGATTGTCTTGGCAACATTTTAGCAAGGTCCTACTTGCCATCTTCAGGGTGGTGTTTTCGGCTTTGTGCTTGTGTGAGTAAAGCATGGTCTGAGCTACAGTCTTTCTATAAATCTTGGTAGGGGGTGTGTGGAGTGCTGGCTTTGTTGCTGTAAGTGGGTTGATTGGCTGTGTAGTTGCATCATGATTGGTAGATGGAGTAGATGTTTGTAGATTTGTCGGCTGTTTCGTATCATCCTGTGTGGCTGAAGTGCTGGCTGTGTGTCCGTTGTTCTTTTGTGTTGTAACAACCTGGGTGGAGGGTGGGGCGTGTTTGTTGACTAGGGCTGGTTTCCAGATGTCTGGTAGTGGGACCTCGCCAAAACGTTGCCAACACAATCTCAATCTTACATGGGAAAAGACCTGAATACAACAAGACCAGCATACCTACACCCGTGAAAATCTACGAAAACGTGTTTGTGTGTGTGTGTGTGTGTGTGTATACATATACATACATACATACATACATACATACATACATACATACATACATACATACATACATACATAAATTGCATTTACTTTCCATCTTGCTCTCCCCAGCACATCATAGAGTGTAGCACTCAGCATGCCATTCGGAGTTCAAATGTTGCGCCCATACCCTTGTGCCACCAAAGAAGAGAAATTAGATGGGTTATGATTATGCATCATTTGCTTTCTAAGACTCAGCATTGAGTCCATCTTGGTCTTTCCTTCCACCTCAGAAGAAACAGCTGCAGTTCCCCTTTCTAGCAAGAAAAATGACCTCATTCATCTTCTCCAATTGCCTGGTTATGCTAGAACTATAGAAGCAAGGAGACAGAACACACTCTGGCCCATATATCAGTTAAAAGGACACAAACTACCAATTGCTTTTCAAGGGGAAAAAAAGCTAGAAAAGATCAGCTTGGCCAAAATAGGAAAGAAATGCCCACTTATAGCTTATTGATTTATTCTGGCCTTGAAGAACTGATTTTCCCGTTTTGTCCTTTCTCAATCCTTGTTTCTCATGAGTTTTACCTTTTTTAGGCCATTCTCCATCTATTCTGTGAGCTACTATAAAAGGCTGTAATTGAAAAATGGGATTTAAAAAATAATGGATGGAGCTAATAAGTACTATTTTTATTGTTGGCTTGCTACTTTTAACGTTTCACTGCTGTTTGAAATAATATTGTGAGGAAGTAATATGAGTTCATTTATGTGATTGGCTGGAAGATTCTTATGCTTGATGTATGTGTGTATTTTGTGATGTTTAATTGATTAATGTTCTATGGTTGTGAAATACTGTTAAGGATTTACTTTGATTTTCAAAATTTTGGTGATGATCGATCTGCGCATGTGCGAAGATGGCGGCGCGCCTGTGAGTATGATGCAGATCGCGGGGGCCTTTTGGGCCGAAAAGGACACTGCCTGGCCCAATTTTATTTATTGAGGCCAGGCCCAGCAAGCTTGCTGCCCGTCGCTCCGCAGGGGTCCTTGTGGCCTTGCGGAGGCTTGTCGGTGAGTGGCATGGGCGTCTATGGAGAGACGTCGGGCTGGGACGCTGAGGACGCTGAGGGCCTGGAAGGGCCTGGAAGGCCGGATAGGCCAGGAAGTGCCGACCAGAGACACCGAGTGGAGCGGAGTGAAGTCGCCGGAGCCAAAGGGCCGAGACCAGCAGAGGCCAGTGCCAGAAGAGGTGAGGCCGAAGGCATCAGAGGCCCCATTGAGGGGTCTTGGGGCAGGAAACATCCTCGTTTGAGCGTCGGAGGCCAGAATCATCGGAGGCCTCCGTCGGGCGGCCTGCGAGAGTGGAGACATTGGAGGCCCCCAGACCAGCAGACTAGTGGACCGGTGGACCCAGCGAGGGGCAGCCAGGAGACCTGGACTATGGGCCACACCAGCTAGGCCATTGAGGTGATGGGAATGAGGATGGGAGAGGAGAGGAGAGGCCTTTGGGAGAGAGCTACCTGGGCTGCCAGGCTTCAAATTTTTTGGTTCCATCAGGCCTGAAGGTTGACCTTAGATGGAACCTTGACTGTGTGATGTCCATCTGGCCACACTGGCATACCATCTACCGGACAATTGCCTGGACAATTCCATCAGCTCGGAGGAGGGTATTCCATCTGCTAGGACATTCCCCTTACCTGTTTTGGACCTTTATCTCCATTTTTCATCGTCCCCACCCACCCTAATCCCATCCCCCCCTTTCTCTCCTATTTTGATATAACATCTTCTGTTTAGTATAACATCTTTCATTTTGTATAACATCTTTTAATATCAGCACCCATGACTATTTATATTTATGTTTTTAACATCTATATATTTATTTACATTTTGACATCTATTTATATTGTAGAATTATGCATGTTTTGCTGGATAACATCTGATAATGGCCGATATGGCCCCCTGAAATCAACCATTTCCGCAATGTACTCTAGGGCAGACCTCATCGCTCTGCGGGAGTCCCCCCTCTCGCAGGGCTGTCCCTCTATGTTATCGAGGGCCCACTTCGAGGAAGGACTGATTAGTCAAGAGAAGTGGGCAAAACATAGATTGAGGGTTTTTTTTAACAAATTATTTGATTCGGCTTTTAGGGGGTTCCAGGGAGGTGGGAGGGATTAGGCAATATACGGTTAGGAATATGGACAGGCCAGCTGGCGGAGATGGGAAGGGAGCGAGTGGATCCTATATGGGGGGGGGGGGAAACACAGGTTGGTTCTACAGAGGGTCTTTCAATCAGAACGGTCGTAGGGAGGGGTAGGGGCGATGGGAGACAGGAAGAGGCGTGTGACCGCTGGCTAGAGGCGGTACTGCGCCCCAGTCCCCTGATCTAGATGGTTCCGGCCCAGGCACCTGATGGCACCTGATGGCACCTGATAGGTTCCAGACCGAGCTTGGGCCATTACCTGTGGCCCTGACCCATGCCCCAACAGAGGACCTAGTGGCCGCATGGAATACTGTGGCAACGGGTGCCTTAGATCGGGTCGCGCCTATGCAGCCTCTCATACAGCGCCGAGTCACCCAGGCCCCCTGGTTTACTGAGGGGCTGAGGGAGATGAAACGCCGTAAGAGACGCCTAGAGAGTAGATGGAGATCCACACGGTCTGAATCTGACCGAACACAGGTAAGAGCCCATTTGAAGACTTACCTTGTGGCGATAAGGATGGCCAAACATCATTTTTGTGCCACTCTTATAGCTTCCGCAGATAACCACCTGAGGCCACGGGAAGCCACTCTGCAGGACAGAGCAGAGGAATTTGGAGAGTATCTGCTGGATAAAATCGCTCAGATTCGCAGCGAGATGGTCTCCATTGCCGGAGGCAGGTCTTGAGATACATCCATGGGAGGAGTTTGACTCTGTTACTTCCGAAGATATGGACAGGTTACGTAGGCAACTGAGAGCCACAACATGTTTATTGGACCCGTGTCCCTCCTGGCTTGTATTGGCATCCTGGGAGGTTTCATGAGGCTGGCTCCAGGAAATATTGAATGCTTCCTTGAGTGAGGGGTTCTTGCCTACTGTCTTGAAAGAGGTGGTGGTGAGACCACTCCTCAAGAAGCCTTCCCTGGACCCAGCATTATTGGTAAATTACCGTCCGGTCTCCAACTTTCACTTTCTAGCGAAGGTTGTAGAGAGTGTGATGGCATAGCAGTTCCCCCGTCACCTGGAGGAAGTTGATTATCTGGACCCGTGCCAGTCCGGCTTCCGGCCCTGTCACAGCACGGAGACGGCATTGGTCGCGTTGGTCGATGATCTCTGGAGAGCCAGAGATGGGGGTTGTTCCTCCATCCTGGTCCTATTAGACCTCTCGGCGGCTTTTGATACCATCGACCATGGTATCCTATTGCATCGACTGGAGGGGTTGGGGGTGAGGGGCACCATTTTACAGTGGTTCTCCTCCTACCTCTCTGGTCGATCACAATTTGTGTTGGCAGGAGGGCAGAGGTCGACCTCGAGGCCACTCAGTTGTGGGGTGCCACAGGGGTCGGTCCTCTCGCCGCTCCTGTTCAACACATATATGAAGCCGCTGGGTGAGATCAACCGTGGTTTTGAGGTAGAATACCATCTGTACACTGACGACACCCAGCTGTACGTATCTACCCCAAACCACCCCAACGATGCCGTCGAACTGATGTCCCGGTGTCTGAAAGCAATGCGGATCTGGATGGGAAGGAACAGACTCAAGCTCAACCCATCCAAGACCGAGTGGCTGTGGTTCCCGGTGCCCCGGTTCAACCAGTTGATTCCATCACTGGCCATTGGGGGTGAACATCTAGCCCCCGTGGATCGGGCACGCAACTTGGGCATCCTCCTGGATACCCGGCTGTCTTTAGAAGACCATGTGACAGCTGTGGCCAGGGGGGCATTTTACCAGGTTTGCCTGGTATGCCAGTTGCGTCCCCTATTGGACCGGGATGCCCTTCACACAGTCACTCATGCGCTCGTGACATCCCGTCTGGACTACTGTAACGCTCTGTACATGGGGCTCCCCTAGAGGTGCACCAGAAAACTACAGCTAGTTCAGAATGCAGCCGCGCGGGCAATATTGGGTACCTCTAGGTATTCCCACATAACACCGCTCCTGCGCGAGCTGCACTGGCTGCCTGTGATCTTTCGGGTGCACTTCAAGGTGCTGGTTACCATCTTCAAAGCGCTCCATGGCACGGGACCTAGTTATCTGCGGGATCGCATCCTACCCCACACATTCCTTCGGCCTATTCGCTCCCACAGAGAGGGATTTCTCCGGGTGCTGCCAGTGGGCAATGCCAGTGGGTGACGCCCAGGGGAAGGGCTTTCTCTGTGGCAGGCCCTACCCTCTGGAACGACCTACCCCCCGAACTTAGAACTATCACGGACCTCCGCTCCTTCCGCCAGCAACTAAAAACCTACTTTTTCCAACAGGCCAGCCTGGCCTAACCTAGCGTACCTAGCCTTAGTTTTAGCAGAGAAATTTGTACATTGGGTTTTATGGATTAGTTTTAATGGAGTAGATTTTAGCACAGGGTGTTAATTTAATATAGTTTTAAGTATTTATGTATTTATTATTGTGTTTTTATATTTCCTGTGCACCACCCCGAGCCCCTTCAGGGAGAGGGGGTGGTTAATAAGTCGAATAAATTGAATTGAATTGAATTGGTGTGTTCCACGTATTGTGAAGAGGTGGTATCAGTAGGAATATACATCCAATAGTGTATCATGATTTAGAATCTACGATATGTAAAGATAGAGTAGACCACTGTGTCCATATTGCCCAGCTGAGATGCACATTAATTCCTTGCAATATTTAGGCAGCAAATCATTGAAAAATTAGGATATTAATTTAAAACAAGCCTTATATCTGTGTGGCTCCATGTAATCAGTGTCACATTTAAACGGATGCCTGCTCTTTTTTAGATTTACAGTGTAGTTTTCATGTCAACAATATTGTATAAAAACATATACATCTTTGCAAGTCAACACCTTCTCTTGTTTGCTCACTTTTTAAAATCATCTCTTTTTCTTTGTTTACTGCAACATTTTTATTCTCACTATTGCCAACTTTTTTGGTCTCTATTCTGCTTGTGCTCATTTATAATCTAATTTCCAGGCCACTCAACTCTAGAATAAGTCTGCATCATTTACAATTGGACATTCACAGATTAAAAACACCAATGACCAGAATCGTTTCAAATTCTGGTTATTGCTAGGAAAGGTGAAGTCCATTTCACCCATAGCCAATCTCATTCTGACTGAAAAAGATATCAATGGAGTTGATGCTACACTATACTAAGTCCAGCATTTTTTTTAAATGTCTGGCAATCCCTAAGAATTCTCTGTTTTAGGCCTCACATCAGGAGAATGCTGTGCTAAAGGATTAAAGGATTAAATGAGAATAATTATATGCCCTATAGAATTATCAGGATATTCCAATCCCTCTCTCTTTTATTCAATGAACCCTTGAGGGATTAAGGTTCATGTACTTATAACTACATTTTTCTCAGTCTGATATTACTCATAGTCTAGTAAGACAAGGCACCTGTACCAGAAGAGAAAACACATGGTCCTTAATTTACTACCTATGAATGGGTAGGCATGCGGATATGGTTATTGGCAACTCAGTTTTGATCAAGACATGCAGACTATGAATTTGTATAAAGGATCATTGGAATATTAGCCATGCACCCAAAGAGGTCAACTTGTCTCTTTCTACACTGTAGAATGGGAGTTGCAGAAATTTGAAATGTTGTTTTTGCTATTCTTACACCATGCTCAGTCTGCTTCAACTCACTCTTATCCAACAGAGAGCCCAATTTTTCTAACAAAATAAACTCATTAACCAGTTTTCTTATATCATGGCATGCTGCCATCCCATCTTCTAACATTTTGGACTGCAATTTTTTTAAAAGCCATGAGACTAATCATGGATTTTCTGCATCATAAGTTATAATGTGGTCCAAATACCCATTGGAGGATTAGTTTTTGTGGTTGGGAGACACCTGCTCATTTCTTGTTGATTTTATTTTCTGAAAGCTAGGTCTATCCCTGGAGCAGAGAAATCAAACACGACAGAGTTGAAGCGACATATGATTTCCAGGCTATGAGTAGGCAAAGGTTTCTTAACAAGTGATATATAATATGAATTGTTGCTTTGAGGAGAGCCTGTGATTAATGCTTAACAAAAGTGGATGCAAAGGTTTTGAGTGGAAGTGTAGCGAGGCAGTTTTAGATCCTGCCCTTTTGTTTTCAAAGAATAAACAGTGAGCCAATTACGCACATACTTGTCAACTGTTTTTCTACATAATATTTTTAGAAATGCAAGAAGAATAAGAAAATAAATTGCGTCAAGCTGTAGTTATCAAACTATATCCTTTTCACCCCATGTCTTGATAGTTCTCTTGGATCTTATCCCAGTGATTCACCCTTTAAAAAAAAATTAAACTCACCAATAATCCTAATAATAGCAAGATAATGATGCAATAAAATAAAATGCAAATACGAAATCCATCTCTCAATATTGTCAAATAGAAAATATCCAGCCAGACATTACGAATCCCCATGTGCAGTGCAATATAGCTTAAGTAGTGTTTGTATCATACAGAAGTCATTTAAAAACAGGCAGGAGGAATGATAGAAGTTGGTATCATAAAATATATATATATATCCCTCCAGAAAAATGTGACTAATTTGCTCATTAAAATGTGCAGAATGTGGGGGATTCTAATCTTCCCTGCATATTTTTCTCTTAAAGCAAGCTTAACAAACAGTGTGTGTGTGTATAGGATGTGTCGAGATTTTGTAGTTATGCTTCCTTTGGGGGGGGAAGGTATAATGTTGCTTAAATTTCTGCAGGTTAATAGTCTTCTTTCATGATTAGGATTCTATTCATTGCAGAACTAGGCCTGGTAATTATAGCTTGCAAGCTGAGGACACGCGATAATCACTACTTGCAAATGTTTACAAGCTGAGAGGAATGGTGAAATATGTCCCTCCCTTCCCCCCTCTCTCTGGAGATAGTGAAATATTTCTCAAAATGTAGTATATCCTTAGGAAATAATGCTTAGCTGTGTTATACAATGATTGCCCTTGCCAGATTGAAACATGCAAAGCACGTCATTTTGACCATTGATTCACAAGCGGGCTAGATCAAGGTTAAGAATTAAACTTAGGATAGAAAGATATATACAGGGGATATAAAAAGCCGAACACGTCAAAATACCAGGGTTTTAAGATGGGGGGAAAATCAGATCAAGATAAATTATTTCAGAATTTTCCTGCCTGTAATATAGCAATTGAATTCAATTGAATTGAAAAACAAATTGAAATCTTTTAAGAGCAAAAAATACCTGTATAATACAGAGGGGGGGGGGAGGGAGGGAGAGACAGTGAGAGACAGAAAGAGAGAGAGAGAGAGATGGCATCCCATCAGGTTTCCCAAGGGTGAGATTCAGCTGATTTGTACAGGTTTGGGTGGACCAGTTGCTCCAATTTTGCACAGTTTGAAGAACTGGTAAAATCGACCACTGGCTAGCCCTCCCCCCCCCCCCCCCCCAAGCACCTTGATTCCTTTTGGAAGTCAAGAGAAAAGAAAATGAAGAAGAAACATAGCTTTTATAATAAGAACAAAATTCTGTTACTTCTTGTATTTGCTGCCTGGAAGGGCCGACATGAAGTGATGACTTTGCTGTAGATTTTATTGGCAAATTAGGCTTTGCATAGATAGAATTGAATGAGTAGAATAATGGATGAAAATAGAGTTTTGGCTTCATTCTTCTATTAGTTGATATTAGCCTCATCATCAGTGGTCACTATTCTCGGTTTCCCTTCTTCAGTTCTCTACTCCACCTCTTTTTCCTAATTTGAAAAAATGTTTCAGACTACATCTTCTTAACGCCTCTAAATCTAGGAGATAGCAAACAGCTGGAAGGAATGCCTAGGAAATTAAAGGTAGCCCTAGCCCTTAACTTTAGAGTTAAGAATCATGCTTCTCACTGAACAACTATCTTGAACAATTTTTGCATCACCTTTTTGTTGACCAGACAAAGGATTGATGGTTTAGATCAGTGATGGTCAACCTAGTCCCTACCGCCCATTATTGGGCGTTCCAGCTTTCATGGTGGGCAGTAGGGGTTTTGTCCGATACTGAAGCACTTTCCTTTTTTAAATTTAATTGACTTCCCTACTTTATAAATCACCATTACTGTGGAACTGGTGGGCGGTTAGAAAATTTTACTACTAACAGAGTGGGCGGTAGGTATAAAAAGGTTGACTATCCCTGGTTTAGATTGACAGATTTTGGTGCCTGGTAAAACGATTAAGAAGAAGAGCTGAGAGGCAGAATGTCAAGGAACATTTTTGATGAAAGAAAGTCACTCACATACATAACATTTCCCCCCACTCTCACACCACTGGTGGAAATTCTACTGCCCTGAAAATGGTCGTAGGTGAAATTCAAAGTGCAGTATTGTTTCTTGAATTTATGAGACACAGTAAAGCAACAGGAGACACATATTCCATATGTCAGGCAGTGAACTAAAGTCAAGTATGAGGAACTTGTACATATTATTTATTTGTGGCTCCAAGTCAGGGTTGAGTCCCTTCAAGATATGGGAAATGGTTTGACATTGTTTCTTTTCTAGGGCTGAGAGATAGTGACTGGCCAAAACACCTAGTGTCATGTTTAAGGTGGGACTAATAGTAATCTCTTTCATTTTCTACCTGGTGTCTTGACTATTACACTTAACTAGCTTTCCTTGTGTTGGCATGAAGATTTTAAATATTTAGATAGTATTCTTGTGCCAAACAACTCTAAGAGATTAGCAATGTACAATGAGGAAAAAAAAGGCAGCAACCTGGCATCTACATCCATTCATCTATACCAGTGTTTTTCAACTTTGGCAACTTTAAAATGTATGGACTTCAACTCCCAGAGTTTTAATTCTGGTTGGGGAATTCTGGGATTTGAAGTCCACACATTTTGAAGCTGCCAAGGTTGAAACATATTGATCTATACTGGCCTTCTCCTTACTGCCCCAGTGCTTAGAGAGGGAGAACTTGAAGATTCCTTTCCTGGAACATCTTCTTGTAGATTACAGATTCGTACACTGAAAAATACTTACAACTTTGTGTTTCTGCATATGAATCTCTATCCATTTTTTCTCCTGAAATCCTGTTGGTATAAATGGGTTCTTTCTGAAGAGTGTGGTGGCTGCTTGTGTGTCAAATCCTGCTGTTCTACAAGCCTAGCTGCATGCATCTTATTATCCTGCTGCTGATTACAAGATCCCATTGACCACAAGCTGCCTGTCTATCTGTCAAGATGGTTTGATTAGTATATAATCAATTTCTAATCCAATCAGAAGCCACTGCTGCTTGCAACTGATAAAGGTCTCAGCATGGGACTGATGAGGCCAAAACCTTCACATTTCTACTGGGACACCTGCAGAATATGAGGTGCTTCAACTAAGCAGATGGAACCTGGGAGATAGCAATTAAAGTCACTTGCAAAGAATTCTGATAAAGAGCATTTAAGCAGAGAGCAAGGTAAGAGACTTGGGCATCTACGCGACAGCTCTGAAGAAAACGGAAGACGGTTTTCTCCATTTCCACTTAAACTTCAGCTGAATCAAGCTTGCCCCCACCTCTTCTCGTTTCTCCCTCTCCCTTCTGAAGGATCATCTGTGACTTAAACTTTACTTGAGAGGGGAAAAAATGTAATTGCTAAAGTTTCACCCTTGGTGGCATTTCATCCCCCAGCAGAAATCTGCTACGTCATTTAGCTTTCTCACTCTCTCCATTCTAGAGCTTTTCCGGACCAAGAAAGTGTAATGTGATTATACATTTGGAAACGACAGTGGTGTGTAATCAATGGCTTCTCTCTTTTTAACTCCTTGACCCAAATTAAATATCTACGTCATCTTTTTCATTCCTACCTAATTCTGAAGTTTATAAAAAGGAAGGTTCTTAAGCGGCTACTGGAGAGAAGTACGGAGTACGGAGTTAAAGAAAATCTTTGTGAAGGTAGACTTTCTATATTATGGCACCTTTGCTGCCTGGAGATTGGATTATTATATTTTTGATTGCGTTACAACTGCTATTGGAAATAATTAAAATGCATCTTTTTAAAAAAAATTTTTTTTTAAATTATAAACTAGTAACAGAAAAAAAAAACTGAAATAGGACATTGACAAGACAAAACTACATAGATATAACTGGGAGTGACTGACCCCCCATATGTATACAGTTACCAGGTAACATCATACAGTATATCATCTTACTACGTTTCCAGATATTCTAGTTATTTCTGTTTATCTATATCTTATATTTATTAATTCTTTATAATTGTTACTGCTCCGTATATTTATTTTATTTACTATTTACATATCTACATATCTACATTGTATATTTTTCCCTATTGCTTATCCTTTTTACCTCTATCCATCCATATCATTTTTCCCAACTTTGATAAAATATTGTTTCCTGTCTGTCTTTTAAGAATTAAAATGCATCTTGAGTGTACTATGGCGGGAGTTAGCTCACAGGGTCCTTAGATCTGATCATCGGGGCCGCCCTGGAAACAGCAAAGGACTGGTCCCCGGTGCCTCTACCACTGAAAATGAAGCTCATGCCCTTCCCCCGCCAACTCCATTTTTATTGGCAGAGGGTTGCAGGAGGCCATCACAATCGACAAGGTAGCTCTGGAACCCATTTTTGCTATTGGAGCAGTGGGGCCACCACAGGCACTCCTGGAATGAATTACATTGAGCTGGTCAGCCCCCCCCCCCCCTCAGAGTACTGTGTAATAGTATTATTTCTCATAGTTTAACATACAGGCCATATTCATTGATATAGCAGATATATTTTGTACATATATGATGCAGTCATAATATAAGGGAATCAGAGGTGGTATTCAGCAGATTCTGACCAGTTCTGGGGAACCAGTAGCAGACATTTTGAGTGGTTCAGAGAACCGGTAAATACCACCTCTGACTGGCCCCGCCCCCATCTATTCTCTGCCTCCTGAGTCCCAGCTGATCGGGTGGAACTGGGGATTTTCCAGTAACCTTTCCCTGGAGTGGGGAAGGAATGGAGGTTTTACAGTATCCTTCCCCTGCCATACCCACCAAGCCATATCCACCAAATCACAGCCACCAAACCACGTCCACAGAACTAGTAGTAAAAAGTTTTTGAATTCCACTACTGAATTACAATCCTCAATTTAGGATTGTAATTGAATTATGTAGGTAATGCCAGTTATTAACTAGGCCATCATGTGACCATCCCCATTTTATGACTTTTTGTGGTGGTTATTAAATGAATAAGCATTGTTGTTAAGCAAACCCTGCAGTCTTAAAACAAATCTATTGTCTGCAATGGGCATCTTTTTCTAGAAACAGTTTCCAGCAAAAAAAAAAGTCGTCATTAATATCAATTATGGGACTGTGGGATGTTGATCATAAGTATGGGCTGGTTGCTGAGCAACCATCATGAGATCATGTGACCAGGAGCGACAGTCATCAGTACTTTGAATTCAGATTTACCTTTTTTTTTTTTTAGCATCCCTCATAACTTTGATCAGTTGCTAGGCAATTGGCTATAAATCGAGGACTACTTCATTACCTACAAGCCTAAACAATTAATTAGTGATTGGCATTTCCAGGGATATTGGCAGGACGTGAAACTTTTGTCAAAATAAAAAAAAAGCATCTTATCGTTGCAATTCAAGCTCCACCCTTTTTGTACATGAATCAAGGCATTCACACATATACAAATGATGGAGGGGGGCTTGGATTGCAATAGTGAAAAGCTGCTTTGAAAAAAACCCATCTCTGATTCTGAGATAACAATAGCACCAGTGGTAGATTCTGGATTGCATTGCAACCGATATCGTGAAATGGGGCCGGGAGCTCACCACATGAATGCACGCAGCACCTGCGCACACGTGTGCAGCACGCACATGCATACTTACTGCCTGCGATGCTCCGGCTGCTCGGCGGAGCATCACGCAGGTGCCGAACGCTCCCTGCACATGCACCGAAGCCCTGAAAACCTCAAATACTTGTAAGGAGCACAGGCAAGTGGGTGAGCCCTCCAGAGCACTGTAGAGGAACAGTACTTGGTGCTCCAGGCAGGCACAGGTATGCCCTACTGGGGCGTACTGTTCATAACGCACCACTGAATAGCACTTTATAGCATTCTCTAAGCCCCAGATGGCAAACCTATGGCACGCGTGCCACAGGTGGCACGCAGAGCCATATCTGCTGGCACCCAAGCAATCAGCTTCAGTGCAGATGTGCGTGTCAGCCAGTTGATTTTCGGCCTTCCAGAGGGCAGGGGGAAGCCATTTTTGCCCTCTCCAGGCTTCAGGAAAGCCTCTGGAGCCTGGGGAGGGCAGAAACACCTACCAGAAGTTTGCTTCTGGAGGCTTTCCTGGAGCCTGAGGAGGATGAAAATGGCTTCCCCCAGCACCCTGGAGGAAATACCAAGCTCAGCTTGGAGACGAGCAGTGTGGCACGCTTGGGGGAGGGGGGAGTGTGGGGGAGGCTCTTTGCATTATGAGTCCTGGGAGGCTCTTTGCATTATGAATCCTGGCACGCACACACGCTGTTACGCAGGCACCCTCAAAATTTTGGCACCCAACAACAAAAAGGTTCGCCACCACTGCTCTAAGCTGTTTACAGAGTCAACATATTTCTCCCAACTATCTGGGTCTTCATTTTACTGACCTTGAAAGAATAGAAGGCTGAGTAAACCTTGAACTGATCAGGATCAAAGTCCTGGCAGTGGGCAGAATTAGCTTGCAATACTACATCCTAACCACTGTGCCTTCACAGGTGTTGCTGCTCTTTCCTAAGAGTTATCTCCAGTAGTTTACCACCAGAGCTTTTAAGGAAGAAATATGCAGCACTTCTGTTCATTAATACACCAGATAAAGAATGCTTGGATTCTCATAAAATGCTTCAAAAGAGAATTGTTCAAGGTGTGCAGTTTCAAGTATAAAATAACATTTAAGATTATTTTTAACAGGTTGTTTTCCTTGCAGAACTGGCCATATAAGGCTTCCTTTGGTTATTTTCCCAGCAACTACTCTGTGAGATAGGTGGAGATAGATATGCAACCAATCTAAAATTGCTCAGTGCTTTTCAGTGAATAAGAGAATTTCCAGTTTAAGACTACAGTGACCCCTCGTTTTTCGCGGCTTCATGTTTCGCGGATTCACTGCTTCGCGGCTTTTTAAAAAATACAGGAAAAAAATGCATTGGTAGGAGGCAAGCGCCCCCTAGTGCTTGCTTTAAACGATGTCCACCAACTCAAGTTTCCGGTATAGTGTATTGCGAATCCTACTTCGCAGTTTTTCAGTTTTCGCGGAAGGTTCCGGTCCCCATTAACCGCGAAAAACGAGGGATTACTGTATTACCATTACACAGTTTGGGGGTCTTCAGCATGAGAAGATACTGAGTAAAGAAGATAAAAATATCTGGTTGAACATGTCTGGACTTAGAGACCAGGCAGGTTGGGCTGATCAACCCTTGGATGATGAGCCATTTCTGAATTCAGAGATGTTAATAGAATAGATATTTAAAAAGATAACAATGGGAAACCAGTTCCATTCTTTGCCAAGAAAACTACACAGGGATGTCCAAATAAATAAAGAGTGATTAAAAAGTGATTTCACCTTTACCTAAATGTATCATTGGAACTAGTAAAAAAAATAGGGATATCAGTGGGGGGAAAAACATACGTTTCAGGCCTTTTACCAGGTTCGCCTGGTTCGCCAGTTGCGTCCCTTACTAGACCGGGACGTCCTTCGCACAGTCACTCATGCACTCGTGACATCCTGGACTACTGTAATGCTCTCTACATGGGGCTCCCCTTGAGGTGCATCCGAAGACTACAGCTAGTGCAGAATGCGGCCGCACGAGGGATCTTGGGAGCCTCACGGCATTCCCATATAACACCGCTCCTGCGTGAGCTGCACTGATTGCCTGTGGTCTTTCGGGTGCGCTTTAAGGTGCTGATTATCATCTTTAAAGCGCTCCATGGCACGGGTCCTAGTGATTTGCGAGACCGCCTCCTACCTCACACATCCCTTCGACCGATCCACTCCCACAGAGAGGGTCTTCTCCGGGTGCCTACCGCCGGGCAATGCCGGCTTGTGATGTCCAGGGGAAGAGCCTTCTCTGTGGCGGGCCCTGCCCTCTGGAACGATCTACCCCTTGATCTTAGAAACATCACGGACCTCCGCCTTTTCCGCCAACACCTAAAGATGCATTTCTTTCACTTAGCTGGCCTGGCCTAACTTTCAAGATTATATCATCGACTGGTTTTAAATTACACAAAGTTTTAATAAGGGTTTTAAATTGATTTTAGCACAGGCATCTCTAATTTAATAGGATTTTATTCAGTCTAGGATGTATTTATTCTTTTGTATTGTTTTATTGTGTTTTAATTTCCTGTGCACCGCCCCGAGCCCCTTTTGGGAGAGTGGCACAGTATATAAATCCAATAAAATCAAAATCAAATCAAAATCAACCCCATAGAAACCTATATTAGGAATACTGAAAAGGACCTAGCAGCTATCACTATGTCCTTATAGAAAGTTCAAATAAGCTCATAGCAGAGACAATAGTCAGTCAGTTTGGACCAGTTCGCCCTAACCGGTAGCAGAAATTGTGGGTGGCTCCACCCACTCGCCCCAGCATTATACCATCCCATTTAGACAGTTATTTTTGCCAAAGCACACGTGCATGCATGCTCACATTTGCAAAGTGGTAGGGAAGGAAAATGAATACCACCTGTGGCTCATAGTGTAAAACAGGGGTCCCCAAACTTTGCAACTTTAAGTCTGAAGGAATTCAGCTCCCAGACTTCTCCAGCCAGCTTTGTTGGCTGGAGAATTCTGGGAGCTGAAGCCCTTCAGACTTAAAGTTGCAAAGGTTGGGACCTCTGGTGTAAAAGACGGATGGTCCACTATCTCCACCCAGAAATTATCTTTACATCAAGATCCTACTTTATTTTTGGCGAAGCAGTTCAATAGTTCCTACCACTACCAGCTAATTGCTCTTCTCTCTGAAATGACACAACAAAAATGCAGTGTTCTGGACAGACCATAAGATGGTGCTGGTTTTCAACAATACTCAAATGATCACAGACCACAATTTTCTAAGCACAATTAATATTCTTCTACATGAGTGAGGTTCGATTCTATGTAGACCTGAAACCCAAATTCATGAATTGGATAGAGCCAGCAGTACATCAAGAAACAAATTAGCAATTTAGTGTAGAATCCTAATTAAACGCTTTCATTTATTTTATTTTTAAAATATTTTATTTTATTATCTTTTATTTTACTTATATAGTCATTTTCTTTGATTCCTGAAGATCCCAAACTTTAGTCAGGAGCTGGAGAAAAAATGCTTAACCTCTATTTTTTCCAGCCCTGATTTTCATATGTGTTTAAAAGGACCATTTTGTTTTTTAATTTCCAGGAGAGGGAAAAGGCTAAATTAGCCAGTTCTATGTGTATATGAGGGATGCAGGGGCTCAGTGGCCAAGACCCTGAGCTTGTCGATCAGAAACGTCAACATTTCAGCAAGTTTTTAATCCCTATCAACATGTAACGGAGTGAGCTCCCATTACTTGTCCCAGCTTCTGCCAACCTAGCAGTTCGAAAGTATGTAAAAAATGCAAGAAGAAAAATAGGAACCACTCTCGGCATTTAGTCATGCCGGCCACATGATCACGGAGATGTCTTTGGGCAATCCTGGGGTGTTGAGTCCTCGACTTGCGACTGGTCTCGAATACGACCAGCCGCAAGTCTTCCACTCTGCCTGGAAGGACCATGGTAACAGGCTGTAGCCAGTCTGAAACTGCCAGTCGCATCTGATTGGCCCAGACGCGACTGACGGGAAACTAGGTCCTGAAGCGTCCTGATTGGCTCTCCGTTTGACAGCTACTTATACGCGAGCTGTCAAATGCGGGAGCCCCTGTCTACTGCACTTCTTCTGTTCTGTAAATAGTTATTCGCGTCTCTGTGTTTTTAGCCAATAAACGGCTTGTTGTTTTACTAGCCTGAGTCCGAACTCCCTCTGTTCCCGAAATCTAACACCTGGCTCTTTGAAACCAAGATGAGCACCGCCCCCTAGAGTCAGGAATGACTAGCTCATATGGGCAAGAAGAACCTTTACCGATGTGTATATGACAAAGAGTACTCCTCCCTTGAGAAGATGTGTATCATGCCTGAGATGTACATTTTGTAAGCAGTGTATTTTGTAAGCTTAAAGCTTGTGCCAACTACATACAGTCACAATAATATCTCTACCTTTCTTAATGCCCAAAGGGTCCCAGGATAAAAGATAAATATCATGTCTAGGATCTTGAAATCTGGAGTTTGTGCATATGGCTTTGAGGAAGCATGTGTGTTGTTTTCTATAAGATGATTGCACATATCTACTGTGGAACAGATGGCTTATCTAAAGGGAAATTGCACTTTAATTCCTCCCTTAAAATAAAAATTAATTCATAGGCAGATAATAATAATATAGTTAGCATTCTTTATTGATTGGTTTCTAAGCTATTAAAATGCTACACGGCATAGGAACCACCTGTCTCCCATAGCATCCACCCAGCTGCTTTGATCCTGCAGGTTTGTAGTGCTCAGGTTCTCTGATTAAATATTGTCATTTAACAGCACCCCAGAGTCCTGTTCCGGCTTCTGGCGGCGACGGATGAACCTTGGGGTTCGTCCGCTGTTTTGCTCTTTTTTCTGCCCCTAACGGGGCGGGGTGCCCCCCTTTTTTTTCTGGGGGGGACCCTCCGTAGGACTGGCTTGCCTGGACTGGTTCTGCCGGTGGCAGCTGGGGAATGGTCCTTGTCTTCGGTCCAGGTGGAAGAAGACATGCTGCGGGGGGCTTGGTTCCCTTGGCCAACGGAGGACGGCAACAAATAATGGATTCGGAGAGAACGGAGCGCTCGAGTCGGATGGCTTTGCCGGGGCTTGAGATGGGAGGCGGAGAGTAAGTGACTTTAAAACTTTTTTTGCTGGCGGCTTGGACTGAGAGAGACGTGGAGGGGGGTGTTTGTTAAACCCCCACTCGGATTTATAACAGCGGCGTTTAGAAATGGCTCCTCGTTGCGAGGAAGCGGATATTTCTCATCCGGATTTTTGCGGAACAATACAATACAATACAATACAATAGCAGAGTTGGAAGGGACCTTGTAGGTCTTCTAGTCCAACCCCCTGCGTGGGCAGGATCCTTATACCATTTCAGACAAATGGCTGTCTAACATCTTTTTAAAGACTTCCAGGGATGGGGCATTCACAACTGCTGGAGGCAAGCTGTTCCAGAGGTTAATTGTTCTTACTGTTAGGAAATTTCTCCTTAGTTCTAAGTTGCTTCTCTCCTTGGTTAGTTTCCACCCATTGCTTCTTGTCCTGCCCCCAGGTGCCTTGGAGAAAAGTTTGATTCCCTCTTCTTTGTGGCACCCTCTGAGATATCGGAACACTGCTATCATGTCTCCCCTGGTCCTTCTCTTCATCAAACTAGACATACCCAGCTCCTGCAGCCGTTCTTCATATGTCTTAGTCTCCAGTCCTCTAATCATCTTGGTTGCTCTTCTTTGCACTCTTTCCAGAGTCTCCACATCTTTTCTACATCGTGGCGACCAAAACTGTATGCAGTATTCCAAGTGTGGCCTTACCAAGGCACTATACAGTGGCATTAACACTTCACGCGATCTAGATTCTATCCCTCTGTTGATGCAGCCTAGAACTGTGTTGGCTTTTTTGGCAGCTGCTGCACACTGCTGGCTCATATTTAAATGGTTGTCCACTAGGATTCCAAGATCCCTCTCACAGTTGCTACTATTGAGCAAGGTACCACCTATACTGTACTTGTGCATTTGGTTTTTCTTGCCTATATGTAGGATCTTACTTTTTTCACAATTGAATTTCATTTTATTAGACAGTGCCCAATGTTCAAGTTTGTCTAGATCCTTCTGTATCTTAAGCCTATCTTCTGGAGTGTTGGCTATTCCTGCCAGCTTGGTGTCGTCTGCAAATTTGATGAGTTCCCCATTTATCCCCTCATCCAAATCGTTGATGAAAATGTTAAAGAGTACTGGGCCTAAAACAGAGCCTTGGGGGACTCCACTGCATACTTCCTTCCATGTAGATGCAGTTCCATTGAGGACTACACGTTGAGTGCGGTTGGTCAGCCAGTTGCGAATCCATTTGGTGGTGCTGCTGTCTAACCCACAATTTTCTACTTTATCTAATATTAGGTTATGGTCTACTTTATCAAATGCCTTACTGAAGTCCAGGTAAATTATATCAACAGCATTCCTCTGGTTCACTGATTTTGTTACTTTGTCAAAGAATGCAATTAGATTCGTCTGGCATGATCTGTTTTTGACAAACCCATGTTGGCTTTTGGCTATTACTTTGTTTGCTTCTAGGTGTTCACTTATTTGTTGTTTAATTATCTTTTCCAGAATCTTTCCTGGTATTGAGGTCAGGCTGATGGGTCTATAGTTTCCTGGATCTGTTTTTTTCCCTTTTTTGAAGATGGGAACCACATCTGCTCTTTTCCAGTCTTCTGGCAGTTCCCCGGTGCTCCAGGATCTCTGAAAGATATAGTTCAGTGGTTCTGAGATCTCATCGGCCAGTTCCTTCAGAACCCTGGGGTGTAATCCATCCGGTCCTGGTGATTTGAACTCGTCCAGGGCAGACAGGTGCTCACTTACCATTTTCTTCCCTATTTCAACTTGTGTTCCTAATCTGATATTTGTGGTGCTGTTTTTGATTGGTTGGACTGTTTTATCCCTTTGTGTAAAGACAGATGCAAAGAAAGAGTTAAATAGTTCTGCTTTCTCCCTGTTGCTTATCATCTTCTTGCCATTTTCTCCCAGCAGTGGACCAATTGTTTCCTTAACTTTTTTCTTATTTTTAACATGTTGGAAGAAGCTTTTTTTGTTATTTTTTACTTTTTTGGCAAGCCTTTCTTCATTGCGAGCCTTAGCTTTCCTCACTTCATCTTTACAGGCTCGGGCTATTTGCTGATATTTTGCCTTGGTTATGTCCCCCTTTTTCCACTTTTTATATTTATCCTTTTTGTCTTTCAATTTGTCAGAGAGTTCTTTATGCAGCCATGCTGGTTTCTTTTGGGAACTGTTATTTTTCTTCTTCATTGGTATTGCGCTGGACTGGGCTTTTATAATCTCATTTTTCAAAATTTCCCAAGCTTCTTGAGTTGTTTTCCCCTTGAGGATTCTCATCCATGGAATCCTTCCCAAGCTCTCTCTGAGTTTATTGAAATTAGCTCTCTTGAAGTCTAAGACTCTAGTTTGACTTTGTTCAACTACTTTTGTTTGCATAATGTTGAATTCCAGTATTTCATGATCGCTTGCCCCCAAAGTTCCTGTAGCTTCTACACCTTCTATCATTTCCTCTCTGTTAGTGAGAATTAAGTCCAATATTGCTGATCCCCTTGTTCCCTTCTCTACCTTTTGGGAAACAAAGTTGTCTGCTAGGTTTGTTAGGAACCTGTTGGATCTTCCACTTGGTGCAGAGTTTGTTTCCCAATTGATGTCAGGGTAGTTAAAATCTCCCATTACTATTGCAGTGTGCTTCCTACATACCTTAGTTAGCTGGTTAGCAAAAAGTACATCCACTTCCTCTGCTTGGTTGGGTGGCCTGTAGTATAGACCTATGACAATATCATCCCCCCCCCATCCTTTAATATTGACCCAAATACATTCAAGATAGTTCTCATCATTGTTGTGCTCTATTTCTGTAGAGATGTAATTATTTCTTATATATAGTGCAACTCCACCTCCTCTTTTATTTTGTCTATTTCTTTTAAATAATTTAATAATTTAAATCCTTCTAGCTGTATGTTCCATTTGTGGGTTTCATCCCACCAAGTTTCTGTAATGGCAACAATATCGTATCTGCCCTCATTTACTTGAATTTCTAATTCACCCTGTTTATTCCTCATACTCTGTGCATTGGTGTATAGACATTTGAGTCCATTTTGATTGACCCTGTGTTTTCTGTCTACGAAACCTGTGTTATGCCTGACTATGGTTCTCTTTGCCCCTATTTCTTTGCCATTTGTATGGTTCATGTACATGGTATGGCACTCACTGTTAATTGTTTGGTTTTGCTTGACAGCAGTGTTGATAATATTACCTGCACAAATATCTATGTTACATGCACTGATAACCCTATGAATTTTAGTTTGCTGGGGACAGAAATATTCTTTATCTATTGATTCTCTGTCCCCACTATTGAGTTTAAATGTTTAGCCAGGAAATCTGTGAATTTAGTGCCAAGTAACTCAGTCCCTTTCTTGGATGGGTGCAAACCATCTCTTTTGTACAGTTTATCATTGGACCAGCTGCAGGCATCATGACTAATAAGACCAAAGCCTTCCTTTTTACACCACTCCTTTAGCCATACATTAAACTCTGCTATGCGCTTGCCCTTTCCTTTTTGTTCCTTGTATACTGGTATGATCTCTGAGAAGATAAGCCTACAACCTGTACTACTAAGTTCGTACCCCAAACT
The DNA here is from genome assembly GCA_039707465.1 of Rhabdophis nuchalis. NCBI lineage: Eukaryota > Metazoa > Chordata > Lepidosauria > Squamata > Natricidae > Rhabdophis > Rhabdophis nuchalis. The sequence goes on from CM077647.1 coordinate 18,416,674, forward strand.
CTGGAAATCATTCTGCACAGAAGCTACATCTTTTTGGGACAGATCATTTGTGCCAAGATGTATAATAGCATCAACTTTACAGTCCTTACTTGCATTCTTGACTATTTTAAGAATACGCCTCTTGTCTCTGCTGGCTGTAGCACCCGGTAAACATCTGACATCTTTCAAAACCTCCATATCCTTACCTAAGTTTACATCTCTTACGATTGAGTCACCAATCAGGAGGTGACTTCTCTTTTTGGGTACCTTACTCTTGTTGTGTGACTGATGCATGATCCCTGGTTCACACTTTTGCATTTCTGAAGTAGGTTCTTCACTTTGGACCACAATCCGCTGCTTATTTGAGTCGTCATTATTACCTTGACCTGTCACTTTAGTGTCCCCATTAAGATCAGCAAGGGCGCTATATCTGTTATGCTGGGACACAGCAAAAGTTTTGTGTTTGTGGGTCACAGCTCTCACCCTGCCAGATCCCACAGTTGTCGAGGCTGCTCTTCTTCTGTGGGATCTTTGCGGTAGAGGAGGCTGGTAGTGTGGCATCTCCACAGGGTGGAGTGGCCGAATTGGACACTTAATTTCTGCCTGGAGAGCACAAATTACAGATTCAAGATATGTGATGTGTCTATGTAATCTATTAATTTGTCTGCAAGGGGGACAGTATCCAAATTTGAAAAGAGTGCTGCGGAAGACAGGTGCAAAACAGTTATTACATTGAACTAAGCCAGTCATTTTGAAAGTGAAAGTGCTTCACGGCTTGTTTCTACACAATGTATCTAAGTCCGGCTTTATTGAAACAATTTCTTTTTTCACTCTCTCCTGCTGGCTGCCTGGCTGGGCAGTGGAAGATGGCTCCTCTTTGTTCCTGAATGACTATTTCTTTATGGAAAATCACCAACATTTCTTTGTAATTTGGACTGTCTCTCTTTATTAATGGAAATTTTTTTTTTGAATAATTGGTTCCTTCCCTGGAATACCTTCTCTTTTTTAACAATTGACTGTGGAAACTGTTTCTCTTCTGGGCTCTACAACTTGTTACAACTCTGAGCTGAACTTTTTTCTCCTGACTTGCTCCAAAAAACGCCATCTTAGTGGCACTGATTATAATAGCTCATCATGGCTTCAAAAAAACAACCAGAGAATTCGGGATTGGAACAAAGAATGACGGCGATGGAGGAAGCATTAAACTCCTTGGTGCTGGAAATTAAAGCGATGAGGAAAGAGCAGTGTAGCTCTAAGCTTGAACTTTTGGAAACTCAGAAAAAATTGATGGAGAACACACAGAAGACCGAGGAGCTGGAAGTGGGGTTGGCTGGGGCAAAGGGAGAACTTAAAAATGTCAACACTGAAATTGGAGATTTGTCTGGTCATATGTCTAGGATGGATTTTGAAAGAATGTCATATTTTTTAAGATTTCAGAACATTTTGGAGGAAACTGGTGAATGCCTTCCTGATCTCATGAGTACAATTTTAGCAGACTATTTACACAAACCTAAAGAGGAGATCAGGGGGGATATTGACCTAGTCTATAGAATTAACTCAACATATGCCAGGTTAAATGAAGTACCCAGAGAGATACATATTAAATTTGTTAGAAGGTCGACCAGGGAGGGAATTCTGAAGGCGCAGAGAGACGGGCCTTTAATTTACCAACAAAAGGAAGTCGCCATCTTGAAGCAGATCCCAAAAAAGATTAGGGAGGTGAGGAGGAAGTATTCCTTCTTATCTAAAAAATTGTTTAACCACGGGATTTGGTTTAAGTGGGCAATGCCAGAAGGGATGTTGGTGTTCTGGGAAGGAGGAAGAGTAAGGATTAAAACAGTTGCTGAGGTGGAAGCCTTTCTTAAAAAGCATTCCTCTATCCTGGGGGAAGATTCAGGAGGGGCAGAGGGGGCCACGGCCCCGCCCACTGGAGGCCAGGGAGGAGAACAAGAAGACACAATTGCCAAGAGACTTAGATCAAAAAAATGACTTTGCTTTTTATTAACATAGTATAATTCTTTGTCTGGATGTTTGTACATGATTGCCAGCATATAATTTAGAATGTATGATTTATGCATTTATCTTCACCTTGTTGTATTAATGAACAATGTATTACCAATGTCTTACCACGCAGCCCGGAGGGGCCAACGACTTCGACGTGAAAGTTCTCAAAAAATTTTTTGTATCACCTTACCCTACCCTATCCCCAAAATTTGTAAAACCAATAAAACTTTTGCAATATAAAAAACAACACCCCAGAAAAGTGTCTTCTCTGTAAAAGGTTCTCCCAGAATTTCAGACTCCCTACCAGGTGAAATTCAATTTTTTTACCACTGGTTCTGTGGGTGTGGCTTGGTAGACGTGGCAGGGGAAGGATACTGCAAAATCTCCATTCCCACCCCATTCTGGGGCCAACCAGAGATGATATTTGCTGGTTCTTCGAACTACTCAAAATTTCCCCTACCGGTTCTCCAGAACCTGTCAGAACCTGCTGAATTTCACCCCTGGTCCCTACTCTCCTCTTCTTTAGAAGAACCGTGAAGACCTGTGTCTTCATTCAGGTTTCAGCAAGGGACAGTGAGACCCCTCACTTCATTATGCTTGCCATTTTTTTATTCTTATTTTCTACGTTTTATTGATTTGATTGTATTTTTTTTTGTTTTATTTTAGTCAGCTGTCCAAAGTCATTGAAAGTGTGGCAGCATCCAGGTTTAATAAATTATTAGCTATCCCGTGACTCAGTGGATTATGATTTTTGAGATATTTCCTTACCTAAATGGAATGAAATAAAACGGTCATAAGGGGCAAAAAAGCAGGAGACATGGGAACAACTTTTCACTTCCTGCTGGGTTCCCCATTGACTTTCCTTGTAGGAAGCTTGAAAGGAATATTGTGAAACTTGTGGTTATTGCTGCTCATAATGGCACAGTTGTATAACAATACAGAAGCACTACAATTTCACCACATTTCAATTCTATGAGGTCCTATGATTTTGGATGCATTCTGTAACTTAATCCATTTGAGGTACATTAATTCAAAAATCGTTGCCTTACCATGCACTATTTAACCCCATGACGTTGACAAACAGACATAAGAGTTTTAATATTATATAGATGATGATGATTTTTTTTTGCAAAGCTAAATACCCTGTTTCCCTGAAAATAAGCCCTCCCCAGATAATAAGCTCAGTTGGTCTTGTGAATGCATGCACTAAAATAAGCCCTCCCCTGAAAATAAGCCCTCCGTGAAAATATTGTGAAACAGCAGCAGCCATGAAATGACCATGCTCCCCATCTCCTGTATCTCAAAGATACTAAGACCTCCGCAAAAATAAGGCCAAGCACTTATTTCAGGGGTCAAAAGAAAATAAGACCCTGTCTTATTTTCAGGGAAACATGGTAATAAATTATGAAAAAAAACCCTATGTAATTTTTACAATGCTCTCCATAGTCTTATCTCACTAATATTGGGAACTAGTTCCAAGAATACCAGATATTTGCATTAACCATATTTAGGGTTTTGGTAATGACGAATGGCCAGTATTGATTATCAGTCTGCCTTTGCAAAATTTATTTATTTATTTATTTATTTATTTATTTATTTATTTATTTATTTATTTATTTATTTATTTATTTATTTATTTATTTATTTATTAGTTTTATATACCGCTCCCTCTCCCGAACATGGGACTCGGGGCCGTGCACAGGAATTATAAAATATAAAAAAATATAACAATCCAAAAATTAAAACTAGTATTAAATAAGGTTAACCCATGCTAAAAGCCTGATTTAAAAACCCAGTTAAAATAGTAACATAGCTACATCAGCTGTGCCAGGCCGGCCGCACGATAGAAATATGTTTTTAATGCCCGGCGGAAGAGGCGAAGGTCTGTGATTGTGTGGAGGTCGGGAGGCAGGTCGTTCCAGAGGGCGGGGCCTGCCACAGAGAGGGCTCTTCCTCTGGGGGTCGCCAGTTGGCATTGCCCAGCAGACGGCACCCTAAGGAGGCCCTCCCTGTGGGAGCGGACTGGTCGGGTGGAGGTATGTGGTAGGAGGCGGTCCTGTAAGTAACCAGGTCCCATGCCATGGAGCGCTTTAAAGATGGTCACTAAGACCTTGAAATGCATCCGGAAGGCCACAGGCAGCCAGTGCAGCTAGCAGGAGAGTTGTTACATGGGAGTATCTTGAAACTCCCAGAATCCCCCGTGCGGCAGCATTCTGGACCAACTGGAGCCTCCGGGTGCACCTCAAGGGAAGCCCCATGTAGAGAGCATTACAATAGTCCAGGCGGGACATGACCAGAGCTTGAGTGACTGTGCGTAGGGCGTCACGATCCAGAAAGGGGCACAACTGGCGTATCAGGATAAAATAAATCTATTTTATTGGATGAAGCTTTTAAAGGATTCCTTATTCAGTGTTTTTCTATTGTTTGAAAATCTTAAATGCAAATTAATATGAAAGTCCCCAGAGTCAAAGCATGTGCCTCTCCTCCTGTTCTTTTTCTTTTGTGTTCTTGATAGGTGTCAGTCATGTCTAGACATAGGATAGAGAGTATTAGGTCAGTGACAATAATATTTGGGAGGCTGGCAGAAGATGAGAGAGGAAACAATGGCATAAAGAAGATAAAGAAGATGGCACACCTTGTCACTCAAGACATTACAATGCACATTGCACAGTGATATCACTGGTTGTATCATAAGCCAATTAATGCCATTTCTGTTCTGTTGTGTCTTGAGAGATGGGATAAAGATAGCTCAAGTGATTGGCATGGCCCATGGAGTCCTTACAGATTAACCATGGTTTTCTTCTTTAAAAGGAGGTTTCAGAAATTCAGAAGGATTTTTCCCCCTCAGACTATTTGACATCTGTCTAAGATATTGGAGCAAAGCTTTTATTTGTCAATGCGTGTAATAAAGCTGAGAAATCATAATAAATAGCATTAATCTTTCTTCTGGGTTTTATGTATGTGTGTGTGTGTGTATGGATGTATGGATGTATGGATGTATACATATACATATACATACATACATACACACACAAATGTATCTATTTTTGATCTGATCATTTCACCGCTTTCAAAGCTCCTAATCAGCAAACAATGGGCAACATCACAGAAAAATAATCTAATTGTCACAGCTATGGCATCACCAAGAATAAAGCTTTCAACACTTAAAAAAAAACAACTTGGTGATTTAAGGAGGGCTATTGTTAGAGGCTTAGGATGCTTAAAAATAAAAGGAAAAAATGAATCAAGTACATAGAGGGGTTTAAATGCCTCAATTTCAAAGTCTATACAGACTTTTAAACACAATCTTTATCCTTTCACCTATTACATAGGCATTAAAGTCAGCACGAACAAAAGTCATTTCTGTCAAGGGAAGCCGACACTACAATTTTTGTAGAAGAATTGAAAACATTTGTACTTCATAGACTGTGACCTTCATAATTCAATTCGTAAGTAATTTCTTCATTTGGGAAAATATTCCATATCATCATTGTAAACAAGAGAAAGCGAGGAGAAAAAAAGGTGCTTTGGGATATTTTATTTTTAAAACCTCTAATTTCTTTTATTAGAAACAGGAGTAACATTCAGTGAAAATCAATCCACTGATGATGAACTATGAAATGTTGCACATATTTTATTGAAAGCAATATCAAAGAAAAAGGCTGTTTCTTCTGAATCATTTAGCGAATGAATTCTAGATTATTCAAGACGTGTTGCTTAAACATTGGCCTTTGTTATTACCAATAGCTTTTTTAGAAGTTTGTTACTATGGAATGGTATTGTAGCAAGCAAACTATTCTAGACTTCTTCGCTCATCATGGTAGTTTGGTCGCTACTAGGTAGATATAGTTTCTGGGTGAAGCCCACCCTCAACCAGAGTAGGATTGGTCCATTTTGAGGGAAAAACAGAAGACTCTCAGTAGAATGTTCTACAGCTATAGTGCTCCATCTTGTGGTGGGTATATCCATATATTCAAGACTCAAACCTTTCCGCATCTTGTATATGGTCTCTTCTTTCTGCAACAAACAATGTTCTTGCTTCAGGAGAACTGTAAAGATTAGAAAGACCAAGCAAGAAGAAGAAAAAGTGGGGAACTACACAGGTCCATAATAGTAAAAATGGCTACAAAGGAATAACCTTGAGGAACAAGAAGATGAGCAAAAAAACGGTGATGATCATTTCATCCTAGAATGATTTATGTATACCGAGAGCTTATGCACCAAAGACAAATTCCTTGTGTGTTCAATCACATTTGGCCAATAAAAAATTCTATTCTGTTCTACTCTACTCTACTCTACTCTACTCTACTCTACTCTACTCTACTCTACTCTACTCTACTCTACTCTACTCTACTCTACTCTACTCTACTCTACTCTATTGAATTGAATTGAATTGAATATCTTTGGATAGGGGAAATGTTTACCTTTACCTTATACCTTTATATAGAGGACACAGTGGCTCAGTGGCTAAGACACTAAGCTTGTGCCATTACTTGTCCCAGATTCTGCCAACCTAGCAGTTCAGAAGCATGTAAAATGCAAGTAGAAAAATAGGAGCCAGCTTTGGTGGGAAGATAACAGCATTCCATGCGCTCTGGGCGTTTAGTCATGCTGGCCACATGACCATGGAGACATCTTTGGACAGCACTCTCTCTTCAGCTTTGAAATGGAGATTAGCACACATACCCTTAGAGTTGGGAATGACTAGCACATATGTGTGAGGGGAACATTTACTTTTACCTATTAATTAACATAATATTTACTTGTGTGCTTTTGGTTTCCAGATTTGGTTTGCCATTGGGAAGCACAGGTAGGAAAAAGAAAGAGATGTGTATGTGCTATCCAGGCTTATATCTACGTAGAGTTTCAGTCATCCCAGGTCATGGTTGTCCCAAAGGTGCTTTTTCAAAAGGTAACTTTGTATTTCCTTGAAGACATTTCGCTTCTCATCCAAAAAGCTTTTTCAGTTCTGACTGAATGCCTCTCTGAGGCCACTTGGAGGTTTATCTATGCCCTCAGAGTCAGTTGAAATAGTGAAAATGGGTGTGGAACCTCCTTGCAACCGCTAAAAGGATTGCATTGTTAACCGGATAAAGGCAGTGATGTATCCTTCCCCCTCTGTTGAAAGAGGGCTGTTCAATATTAATAGAGATGGTGTCTTTGACCCTTTCAAACCAGCAGTCCTCTCTGTCTAGAATGTGGACTTTGCTGTCTTCAAAAGAATGGCCTTTGTCTTTCAAATGCAGAAGGAGCGCTGAACTGAAGAAGCTTCTTCAATGAGAAATGAAATATTTTCAGGAAAAAAACAACCAAAGAAAGTCCAATTGAGTCTTCAGGCTTATAAGAGGCAATTGCTATTTTTTTATTGTTCTAATTATATGTTTTCTAGTATAACTTGTTTATCAAAGAGTGGTCAATTGTTACTATGCTTTGAATTGGAGGAAGAGCCTGGATAAGAATTCTGAAAGTAAATCCTTAGCTAGGACAAAGAGGATTGAACAAGTGCAGGTTAAGAGTGTAAAGTAATTCAATACTCAGAGATGCACAGAGGTTATGAATCATTCCAGAAACTTAACAGCAAACAAAATGCAAATAGCAAAAGTTGCATTCGGTCTGTATGTTGAGTGTCTTGCCCAGATGTATTTGGTAGATTTCTTTTTAAAGTAATCCCTTCTTTTAGAATTAATCTTTTGTTCTCTTAACTGTACATTTCGACAGATCTTATAGTTTGCCACAAGGGATTTTTTTTATAGGTGCGAAAAGTATTAACTATGAAAATGTGGGTGATATGGAGATGACAATACAAGAGAGATTTCCTCTGAACACTCCTCATTTTAAAGAATTACCAGCTTCAAAATCCAGCAAGGTGCAAACAAAATTAATCTTCCTTCCATTTCAGTGAAGTGAGAAAAACCCGATTGGCAGCAAGTTCATTTCACTGCACTTCAAGATCATTGCAAGAATTTGTATACATAGGATATATGCATTGAAATTATTTGGAGAGCTGAAGGGATCTTATCTGCATTATGAGCTGACATATTTTTATGGAAACATATCCACTCTTAGAATACTTTCCGTAATATGAATTTATCAGCTCACATTCCATGCTTTGGCTTCATGTATTATTCAGTGTTAGCATAGATATTTCAGCTGATAAAAAGCTCTATAAAATACCTCTATCAGTGGGCAGGCTTTGAAAAGAAATAGTATAAGGACTAAGATATACAAAATTTAGCAAACCCTACACATACTTTGGAGGATGTCCTATAGAATTCAAAAAAACTTCATTTGGAGTTGAGATGCTTACAACTGCATTGTTATAAGCAGATCTGTCTTAACACTGCTATCTTTTTATATAGAAACTCAGCAGATGTTTTAGAAGCTTCCTTTTAAAAAAAAAACCTTGCTATTGTAACTAAAAGAGCAAGTAAGGGTTCACATGTAGACTAACCATAATAACCCTTCTGAAAAAATATATGACCTTTTTGATCTGATTTCATTGACATTTCTAACCCATATTAACAAGTAAGTCAGAATTTATTCAGGGTTTTTCACATTTACTAAATGTTCAAATGCAGTTCTCAGCAAAAAATAAAAAGAATAAAAATATATTAAAAAGGAAGGAAGAGAAGGATGAAATGAAGAAGAAGTGGTTATGTTTGGTGAGTTTACACACAGTTGCCCAGACAGAAATTTATCCAGCCCCATGCAAACAGCCATCCAAATAAACCTCTAGTTCAGGTGAAATAATAGAAAAATGGTGGTAGACATATGAAAGCTAACCATGAACCAAAGATGCTAGAGCATGTATAGTTCCTCCAGCTATCACACAATGATCAATATTTTGAAATCTTGCAAATGCTGGCCAAGCTATTAGATCCGGGCTGCAAAAATCTGGAGGAACAAGAGAGTGAAAATTGTAATGCTGAATCTGAAATATTTGCAATCAGATTTAGCTAGTGGCCTATGAGATCTCACTTGTATTCACTGTTTTGCAAAGGAGAAGGTAGGAAAGAGGAAGGGAGAAAGAGAAGGGACTTAGGCAAGTAAATTAACAAAGGTAAAGCAGCAAAGAGGAAGCCAGAAAGAACAAAAGCAAGAGCTAATTTATAGCTTAATTGGAAGCAGCTCATACTGTAATCATATTGAGCTGTTCACTTAGGAAAGGCATATATTTATATTTAGAAGGATAATATTTCCCACTTAAACTGCACTCCAGAAATCCCTCATGCTGGCCTAAGAATTCTACGTAAGCTGGAAGAGTGCATATTCTGACAATAATTCAGTATAATCTTTTTTTCACAAGATGTAAAGAAAAAAAATCCCCATACTCATGTGGACAATTGCAGATAGAATTTTTTTTAGAGGAGTTAGTCTTGGATCTTGTTTGCAGAGAACAAGGCCAAGGATAATTAGGAATATCAGCTCTATCTAACAACTTGGAAAAGCAATTGAACTGCCTTCCAAACAGTTTGGCACAAAGCTGTTTAAAAGTGTTCTCCTTTGTCAGGGCAGAAACTGCAGTTTTGGCAAAAGGCCAAAAATCAACCCACCCACCCCTCTCCAATATTACCCCCTCCTCTTACAGGTCCTTGTTCATTTCATGGTCAAAGTACTCTCCCCCATCTCTTTGTGCATGCAGAACCTCGGTACACATGCAATTTTGCTAATCCCAAACACTAGATTAAGGGAGAGTGTTAAATCAAGCAAGAAATGGAGTTTTAGTTTGGAAGTGACTTTTCTAATGAGCGATTACTTGGCAGTATGAAAAGGCCGTCCCATGAGGAAGCTTTAAGGGGGACTCCCAAATCAAGTGTGCCTAGAACAGGGACCACATAAATTACTGCTTGCGATGAAGAACAAAAGTCAAAAAGTGCTTCCCTTGTGACTCCTTTCACGTAATTGTTGCTTGGCAAAGGCAAACACTTGAACAAACAGAGACTTGACTGGGAAAAATATCGCAGAATAGTTGGGAATCAGCTAAATTAGTTGCTGGCATATGCTAAAGTACCCTTCATTTAGCCAGGGCAGATCCAATATTCTCATGTCAGGAAATTATTCTCCTGTCTTTTGGGGAATGTGTGCTTAAACTTCAAAATACCTGCTGGTCTGCTTGTTTGGCTGCCTCTCCTTTCCCTCCCCCTCTCCTTTCTCTCCCTCTCCTCCTTCTTCCTCTCCTCTCCCCTCCCTCTCCCCTCCCTCCCCTCCCTCCCCTCCCCTCTCCTTTCCCTCTCCCTCTTCTCTCCTCTCCCTCCCCTTTCCTCCTCCCCTTTCCCTCTCCCTCTCCTCTCCTCCTCTCCTCTCCCTCTTCTCTCCTACTCTCTTCTCTTCTCCCCTCCCCTCCTCCTCTCCTCTCCTCTCCCTCTCCCTCTCCCTCTCCCTTCCACTCCCCTCTTCTCCTACCATCCTAAGATGCCAGTCTAGAAATCAGGAGGCTGCAAGTTCTAGTCCTGCCTTAGCCATCTAGATAACACTGGGGCAGTCTCTTTTCCTCAGCCCATGTCAGGCAGTAAGGCAGTCAATCAGTACCAGTCACCATCAGTGGAGCCACACAGTTGATACAATAAAAACACAAACAAACAAAGAAAGAAAAAACTCCTTGTACTTGGGAGAAATGCTAGGAAAGAAAAAACATGATAAGGATAATCGTGCATAAACCGACAGTGGTGGGTACCATACTCAAAAGCCATAGGTGGCAGTTAAAAAAACTAGGACATGGTTTCAGGACATAGAAAACAGAGGATGGAGTCTCTAACTTGTCCAAACAATCAAACAATAAATAACATCCTAATCACCAAGAACACTCCCCACCCCCAATGCCGATAGGACAGGCCACTTGTCATAAATAGAGAACAAATCCACTCCCTTCTAGCACTGATGATATTATTTAGTTGGGTAATGAAATGTCTTCCAGAAAACAACCTTGCTCAAAGAGTACTAAGAATTCCAAAGTCATCCTATTATTCAAACTTGTGTTCACTTTTCTCTTCTTCTTCGCTACTCTTAGTTTTATGACATCTGCAAGCTTGATCAGTTCAACCTTTGCATCCAACTATTAATAACATCTTTAAATAAACACTGTTTAAATCAGGGGTCTCCAACCTTTGCAACTTTAAGTCTGAAGGACTTCAGCTCCCAGACTTCTCCAGCCAGCTTTGGAGCTGAAGTCCTTCAGACTTAAAGTTGCAAAGGTTGGAGACCCTTGGTTTAAATAACAGATTTAATAAATGCGATTCTGTCCTCAGTATTCCTCTGAGTTGATCTGAGGAATGATCTCTGGGGGTGATCTTTCTATGCCCAGATGTTGAAAAGCTGATGTTACATATCAGTCAGACCTGTTAATACTTGGATAAGAGATTTCCAAGTATCTGGGAATATCAGGACTAGAAAATAAAATAATATATATAAGAAATAATTAAACTGGAAGGAGGCCATAGCAAATCACTTTGTATTGTTGTTAAGGAAACTATATGAAAATATTCATGAAATTATCAGCAAGTAAGCTTAACTCCAAGGGGAATGCATGCATACAGTACCAATGGTGTGTGTCTTAAACATATGTTACCATAATGTCAATGAGATTTTCATTCTTTCAATAATTCATGACTTTGTAAACTCTTTATTTGTAATACTTAAATATGTCCTTGAGAATGAAGTAGGTTTTGTTTTTGTTTTTTGAATCTCTGGTTAGATATAGTTATTTTACCTGTTTTCTGGAATCCCACGCTTATCCCTCTTTATAATTGCTGTCTTTATAGAAAAGAGTAGCTGGCCTGCATCTTTGCATTTGGATTGAAGTCTGTATGGTTACACAAACACACACACACACACTATAAACTCACAATCTGAGTGGTGCGTACAGAACTGGAAAGTGAAGTACAGTGGTACCTCGCTTCACGAACGCCTCTCTTCACGACCAATTCGGATTACGACCAAAAATTTCACAAAAAATGTGCGCCGCTGCACGAACTCCGCCTCGCTGCACGAACGGCAATGTTCGTAAAAAACGCCTCGCTTCACGAACTCTGCCTCGCTTCACGAACTCCGCCCTCGCATCACGAACAAAAAAGTTCGTAAAAATGCTCGGATTTGCGAACCCCGCCTCGCTGCACGACCCGGAGCCGCGGACATTTTATCTACGAACGGATTTCCTGTTCGTCACATGGTTGCGACTTCCTTCCTGCACGAACATTCGTGGAGAGAGACACAGACAACGACACAGAGAAGCTGACTGCAAAATGGCTCCCAGGAAGCATGGTGGAAAGAGGAGAGTACGGAGCAGCAATGCAGGTGACAATTTGCAAGCTGGGAATGCAGAAATTGCTGTGGAAGCTGGGGATGCAGGGCTTGCTCTGCCAGCTGGGGATACAGAACTTGCTGGGCCACCTGGGCCACCTGGGGATACAGAACTTGCTGTGCCACCTGGGCCACCTGGGGATACAGAACTTGCTGGGCCACCTGGGCCACCTGGGGATACAGAACTTGCTGTGCCACCTGGGGATACAGAGCTTGCTGGGCCACCTGGGCCACCTGGGGATACAGAACTTGCTGTGCCACCTGGGGATACAGAGCTTGCTGGGCCACCTGGGCCACCTGGTGATACAGAACTTGCTGTGCCACCTGGGGATACAGAGCTTGCTGGGCCACCTGGGCCACCTGGGGATACAGAACTTGCTGTGCCACCTGGGGATACAGAGCTTGCTGGGCCACCTGGGCCACCTGGGGATGCAGAACTTGCTGTGCCAGCTGGGGATACAGAACATGCTGTGCCACCTGGGCCACCTGGGGATGCAGAACTTGCTGTGCCAGCTGGGGATACAGAACATGCTGTGCCACCTGGGCCACCTGGGGATGCAGAACTTGCTGGGCCACCTGGGGATACAGAGCTTGCTGGGCCACCTGGGCCACCTGGGGATGCAGAACTTGCTGTGCCACCTGGGGATACAGAGCTTGCTGGGCCACCTGGGCCACCTGGGGATGCAGAACTTGCTGTGCCAGCTGGGGATACAGAACTTGCTGGGCCATCTGGGCCACCTGGGGATACAGAACTTGCTGGGCCAGCTGGGAATGCAGGTGACAAAAATGTGCAGCGCAAGCATGGTGGAAAGAAGCAAGTGCGGAGAAGCACTGAAAGTGCCAGCAAAGCTGGGAAGAAAATAACCATTGAGCTGAAGAAGGAGATTGTGGAAAAGCATGACCGTGGCATTCGTGTGACTGATCTGGCCTCGGAGTACAAGATGCCAAAGTCAACAATCTCTACTATTTTAAAAAACAAAGCCGCCATCAAAGGAGCTGATGTTGCTAAAGGCGTAACAAGATTAAGCAAGCAGAGGACGCAAGTGCTGGAAGAGGTGGAAAAACTTTTGTTGGTGTGGGTGAATGAGAAACAGCTGGCAGGTGATAGCGTTAGTGAAACTATGATCTGTGAGAAAGCCAGGAGATTGCACAGTGATTTAGTGCAAGGAAGCCCCTCTACAAGTGCCACGAGTGACGACTTTAAAGCCAGTAGAGGGTGGTTTGAAAAATTCCGCAGGAGAAGTGGCATCCACAGTGTGATTAGACATGGTGAGGCTACCAGCTCTGACAAGGCCGCAGCAGAAGCCTACAAGGTGGAATTTGCAGAATTCATGGCAACAGAAGGCTACGTCGCTCAACAAGTCTTCAACTGTGATGAAACAGGGCTCTTCTGGAAAAAAATGCCAAACAGAACCTACATCACGCAGGAGGAAAAGGCACTACCAGGGCACAAGCCCATGAAGGACAGATTGACCCTTTTGCTTTGTGCCAACGCAAGTGGCGATCTAAAAATCAAACCACTGCTGGTTTACCATTCACAGACCCCTCGTGCATTTAGGCAACAAAATGTCAACAAGGCCAGACTGCCCGTCATGTGGAGATCCAATGCCAAAGCTTGGGTGACAAGGCAGTTGTTCATGGAATGGCTGCACGAGGTGTTTGCACCCACTGTCAAAAAGTATCTCTCTGATAACCAGCTGCCTGAAAGGTGCCTTCTTCTAATGGACAATGCCCCAGCACACCCTCCAGTCTTGGTGGATGATATGGATGCTGAGTATGACTTCATCAAGGTCAAGTTCCTCCCCCCCAACACAACACCACTTCTGCAACCAATGGACCAGCAAGTCATCTGCAACTTCAAGAAGCTGTACACAAAGGCGCTCTTTACTAGGTGCTATAATGTCACTGAAGAGACGTCCTTGACTTTAAAAGAGTTCTGGAAGAAACATTTCAATGTTGTCCACTGCATTAACCTCATTGACAAAGCCTGGCAAGAGGTCACTCACCGAACTCTAACTGCAGCCTGGAGGAAACTGTGGCCAGAATGTGCCACTGAACAGGAACAGGAACATGACATAGACCTAGAAGGGTCTGACACAGAGGTAGTGGACGAAATTGTGTCCATGGGCAAGAGTATGGGTCTGGACGTTGACGGTGCTGATGTGGAAGACCTTGTTGAGGAACATAGGGAGGAGCTGACCACTGAGGAACTTTCTGAACTCCACAGTGAGCAGCAAAAGGCACTTCTTGAGGAGCATTCAACAGAGGAGGAGGAAGAGAGGGAGGAGGTTACCAGTGATGCCATAAAAGCCATTATGGTAAAATGGCATGAGTGCCATGATTTCTTTGAAAAGCACCACCCCAACATAACTGTCATGAACAGAGTGTTAAATCTCATGGATGATAATGTGGTGTCTCATTTCCGGAAGGTTTTGCAACGCAGGAAAAGACAAGTGACATTGGACAGATTTTTCAGCAAAGCTGAGCCTGCAGCTAAGAGACAAAGGAGAGAGGAAAGCCCTGAAGAAGCCTTTGATGTCCTTATGGAGGGGGACTCTCCCTCCAAACAATAACTGCCTCCCACCTGCCTTCATCCATGCCAGAAGTCATCTCAAGGAAGCTTGGTGTTCTCTCTTTACTGTGTACTGTACATACATTACCATACTGTACAAATGTGTTTTGTGATTTGTTTCATATTTTGGGGTGCTTCCATAACCTTAAAACCAGGTCAGAAATGTACAAATGTGTTTTGTTATTTGTTTCATATTTTGGGGTGCTTCCATAACCTTAAAACCAGGTCAGAAATGTACAAATGTGTAATTTTTGCCTATGTTGGGGTGCTTCTAAAACCACAATACAGTACAAGTTGAGAACTGTACAAATGTGTCTTGTAATTTTTTTCATATTTTGGGTGCTTCAAAACCCAAAAAACAAGGTCGGAACGGATTAACCAGATTTACATTGAACCCTATGGGAAATTGTGCCTCGCATCATGACCAATTCGGATCGCGACCAGAGTCATTTCACGAATTAAGTTCGTGATCCGAGGTACCACTGTATTAGAAAAGAGGGATGGAAAATGAAGGGAAGGGTGGAACAACTTAAGAATAATTTTTTTAAAGATGAAAACAAAAATTAATATGTCATCAGAAAATACGTGCCAGTTGTTCATTTTTTTGTCTACTTTTATCAAGGATAACCAGTGGTGCTTTCCTACCGGTTTGGACTGGTTTGGCTGAACCGGTAGTGGTTGGCAGCCTGGGTTGCTGGAACTGGCAGCGGCCCAGGCCTGCCATGCCCTCCAAATGGTTCTCCTGGCAGTGCCATCTTGTTTCTGGCTTCTGCACATGTGCAGAAGCATTTTTATAGTACTGTGCATGCACGCAACGTAATAATACATAATAATAATAAATTTTATTTATAACCCGCTCTCTCTCCCCGAAGGGACTCGTGGCGGGGCACAGGGAATTAAAAACAATTAAAACAGACAAAGTACAAAATTAAAATTGAATTAAACTTACCCTGCGCTAAAAACTTCTATGAAATTAAAACTATCCCTAAAAACCCCTTAACAATTTAAAATTTGAATTACCCTAGGCCAGCCAAGCGGAAGAAATGTGTTTTTAATAGCTGTCGGAAGGAGCGAAGGTCCGTGGTTGTTCTGATTTCGGGGGGAAGGTCGTTCCAGAGGGTCGGGCCTGCCACAGAGAAGGCCCTTCCCCTGGGTGTTGCCCGCTGGCACAGCCTAGTGGACGGCACCCGGAGAAGTCCCTCTCTGTGGGAGCGAATCGGCTGCAGGGATGTATGGGGCAGAATGCGATCCCGCAGATAGCTAGGTCCCGTGCCATGGAGCGCTTTAAAGATGGTAACTAATACCTTGAAGCGCACCCGAAAGAGGACAGGCAGCCAATGCAGCTCGCGCAGGAGCGGTGTTACATGGGAGAACCTAGAGGCTCCCATAACTACCCGCACGGCTGCATTTTGGACTAGCTGAAGCCTTCGGGTGCACCTCAAGGGGAGCCCCATGTAGAGAGCATTGGAGTAGTCTAGTCGGGATGTCATGAGGGCATGAGTGACTGTGCAAAGGGCACCCCGATCCAATAAGGGACGCAACTGGCGGACCAGGCGAACCTGGTAAAACGCCCTCCTGGCCACGGCTGTCACTTGATCTTCCATGGACAGCCAGGCATCAAGGAGGATGCCCAAGTTGCATGCCCCATCCACAGGGGTTAGATCTTCACCCCCTATGGCCAGTGATGGAGTCAACTGGTTGTACCGGGATGCCGGGAACCATAGCCACTCGATCTTGGACGGGTTGAGTCTGAGTCTGTTACTTCCCATCCAGGCCCGCACGGCTTCCAGGCACTGGCACATCACCATTACGGCATCGTTGGGGTGGTTTGGGGTAGATATATACAGCTGTGTATCATCAGCGTAGAGATGGTACTCTACTCCAAAACCACGGATGATCTCACCCAGCGGCTTCATATATGTGTTGAACAGGAGTGGCGAGAGGACCGACCCCTGAGGCACCCCACAAGTGAGAGGCCTAGAGGTCGACCTCTGCCCCCCTGTCCACACAAATTGCGATCGACCGGAGAGGTAGGAGGAGAACCACCGCAACACGGTGCCTCTCACCCCCAACCCCTCCAGCCGATGCAATAGGATACCATGGTCGATGGTATCAAAAGCCGCTGAGAGGTCTAATAGGACCAGGATGGAGGAACAACCCCCATCTCTGGCCCTCCAGAGATCATCTACCAACGCGACCAATGCCGTCTCAGTGCTGTGCCCGGGTCGGAAGCTGGACTGGCGTGGGTCCAGATAATCAACTTCCTCCAGATGACAGGGAAACTGTTGTGCCACCAACTCTCTACAACCTTCGCCAAAAAGCGAAGATTGGAGACCGGATGGTAATTCACCAATAATGCCGGGTCCAGAGAGGACTTCTTGAGGAAGGGTCTCACAATTGCCTCTTTAAGGGAGGCCGGCAAGAACCCCTCACTCAGGGAAGCGTTGACCACATCCTGGAGCCAGCCTCATGTAACCTCCCAGGATGCCAGTACAAGCCAGGAGGGACACGGGTCCAATAAACATGTGGTAGCTCGCAGTCGCCCACGTAACCTGTCCATATCATCGGAAGTAACGGAGTCAAACTCTTCCCACAAAACTGTCTCAAGATCTGCCTCTGGGCATCCCACTGGGCCACTTTCGGTGGAGACCATCTCGCTCTGAATCTGAGCAATTTTATCCTGCAGATATTCCCCAAATTCCTCTGCTCTACCCTGCAACGGGGCTTCCCGCACCCTCTGTTGAAGGAGGGAGCGGGTCACCCTAAACAGGGCGGCAGGGCGGTTATCTGCGGATGCAGATGTGCATGAAGTGAAGGCACGTGCATGAAGTGAAGGCACAATGTGTGAGCATGAGTGAACCGGCAGCAGTGGCTGCTGGAACTCAACCCTGAAGATGATGAGATATCATACAGGTAGTCTTCAACATATGACCTGTATGGAGCCTATCCATTATGGTTGTACAATATGTTGTAATGGTTATAAAACAGAATGCTCATACAAATGACCTGAATTTATGACATGTCTTCTAAATGTTGTTAAATGATTCACTGTGGCCCCAGAGCACATCTGTAATTATTAAGCAAACCAAGGGTGCGATTTGATTGCAAAATCAGGTGTGACTCACTTAGCAACCATCTTGCTTAGTAACGGAAATTTTCATTCCAATTCTGGTCCCAAAGAATATTAGAAAGCCTCCTTTCAAAACTCCATTCAAGTTGCATTCAGACATTCTTTTCAGAGAGGATACAAAAACTGATGTCACAGGGGGAAGTTTTAAAAAGAAAAGGGCAAGTTATCCGCCCTTCTCGCAGGATTCAGATATGAAACCTCTCTTAGACAGTTTACAGAACTTTTTGGATTGCTGGAACCCAGAGCGCACAGGGAAATAATGATTTTAGTCTTCATTCCCATAAATTATGTCATCAAGCAAAGCAACTGAATTAATTGAAGAAGGAAACTCTCTTCAAAACAGGAAATACAGGAAAGTTATTCATTCTGGAAAATAACGTTAAGCATTATTTTTTTGTGCTACCTATTTTCAACAACAATAAATATCAAGTGTTTAGTGTGCAGATAGTGCACCAATGATTTTTATTGTGCCCTATGTAAGCATGTGCAAAGTCAGATATTTTATTACTATTGTTTTCATTATTTATTGTTGCAGGGGACTGCACAGAGTATCCACTTAAAGCAAATAGCTTTACAAGTGATTCTGCCGAATTAGTTATATGATATGAATGAAGTAAGCTCATCCAAAGTGACAAAAATAAGCAAATAAATAAAAAGGGAATGAACTTTCACTTTTGCAAACTGTCAAATCTAATGGATGAAGGACCTCTAGCTGCACTTAATCAAAATGAAACCTCTTATAGCTATTCTCTGAGCATCAAGGTGTGAACAGAATGAGGGAATGATGTGTATGAATAATAAATATGACAAATTTGTTGATTATTTGGAGGTTTTTTGCTCACATTTTGAAAAAAAATCTTTTATGTGTTTTTGATTAAACAACGTGTGAATTGGAATAAGTTCAGGTGGTTCCTTTGGAGGAAAATTATTGCCCATCTGCACTAGCCAGATGCAACATTTTTTCCCTCATTTTCTGTTTATGAAAAAAAATAATGCTTATTTCTCTAATTCCCCATCAACAAATATTCCAGGAAAATTCCCACTTTTCCCCCAGGGCCAAGTTTTTTTTAGTCAGAAAGTAGTTATAGTCCACTCCTATGAAGAGTGCAACAGCTTGAAGTAAAACATTCAGAAATGTAGCTTTTATTTATTTTTAATTTTTTAATTTTATTAAATTTATACCCCGCCCTTCTCCGGAGAGGACCCCGGACGGCGCAGAGGAATTTAAAAACACATACAAAATACCAAAATACAAAATTTAAAAGACATATTAAATACCATCCTGCGCTAAAATCCAATTAAAATCCCCAAAATTAAAAACTGTCTAAAATAGTCACAGCGGAGGTTACGCTAGGCCGGCTTGGTGAAAGAAATGTGTCTTCAGACACTGGCAGAAGAGGCGGAGGTCGGGGATGGTGCGAAGTTCAGGGGGTAGGTCGTTCCAAAGGGCAGGGCCTGCCACAGAGAAAGCCCTTCCCCTAGGTGTCGCCAGACGGCATTGCCCGGCCGACGGCACCCTGAGAAGGCCCTCTCTGTGGGAGCGGATTGGTCGAAGGGATGTATGGGGCAGGAGACGGTCCTGCATATAACTAGGTCCCGAGCTATGGAGCGCCTTGAAGATGGTCGTCAAAACCTTGAAGCGCAGTATTTAATTGTCTAAATACTGTATGTAACATGTTACTATACATTTTGTCATCTCAAACTTGATATCAATGTTAGCTAGTTCTGTATCTGACTGTTGTTTTTTTTCTGGCTAGAAGAATCCAAGACTTTTACTGTGGCAAGAAGTAAACAATGAAAGAAATGGTGAAAATTTAGTTATTATTGAAAATATTTCCAATTGCAGGCAACTTTTTTTTCCAGTCACATCTTTTTCCTAATTCCTAGTTTTATATGCTGTCCATCCATCAGTTCCAAAGAATTAAGGGAACATATTTTATATTAACTGTTGAATAGCATTTAATGTTTTCTTACTTTGCAATCTTTCTTAGTCTTTTAAGTGGCAGATACTCTAGAAAATGTTCTGATCCTAATTATTACTTCACTGATGCTTATCATTTCAGACAGCACCCAGAATAATGAAAAGCAATTACCATATTTTTGGAGTATAAGATGCACCAGAGTATAAGACACACCAATATTTTGAAGAGGCAAATTTAAAAAAAAGGTTTTGCACTCTGCATATCTCCCCCAAATGGCCCATTTTTTGCAAAAACTGGCCTGTTTTTTTTCCCAAAAAGGAGGGGCATGCATAGCCTTTAGGAGGCTTATAGAATGCTCATGAGGGCTGGGGGGGGGGGGCAAAAACGAACAAAAAACAGCACATTTTTTGCTCATTTTCCCCCCTGCCCAGCTGGCAGGAGCACTCTGGAAGCCTCCTAAGGCTATGCATGGCCGTTTTTGCAAAGGGAGTTGGGTTTCAGGAGGCCAAAAATGCTGTATTCAGTGTATAAGATGCACCCAGATTTTCACTCTCTTGTTTCTTATACTTCGAAAAATATGGTAGATATACAATACAATACAATACAATACAATAGCAGAGTTGGAAGGGACCTTGTGGGTCTTCTAGTTCAACCCCCTGCGTGGGCAGGAACCTTATACCATTTCAGACAAATAGCTATCTAACATCTTTTTAAAGACTTCCAGGGTTGGGGCATTCACAACTTCTGGAGGCAAGCTGTTCCAGAGGTTAAGTGCTCTAACTGTCAGGAAATTTCTCCTTAGTTCTAAGTTGCTTCTCTCCTTGATTAGTTTCCACCCATTGCTTCTTGTCCTGCCCCCAGGTGCCTTGGAGAATAGTTTGATTCCCTCTTCTTTGTGGCACCCTCTGAGATATCGGAACACTGCTATCATGTCTCCCCTAGTCCTTCTCTTCATCAAGCTAGACATACCCAGCTCCTGCAGCCGTTCTTCATATGTCTTAGTCTCCAGTCCCCTAATCATCTTGGTTGCCCTTCTCTGCACTCTTTCCAGAGTCTCACGTCTTTTCTACATCGTGGCGATGTAGATATATTCTACTGTTTTGGATTCAACTGGAATCATTTAGTAAAGACATTGTTTTCCTACAGTGCTGTTATCTGCCTTATTTTAGAATGATCTCAAGCAAAAGTTCATCCTAAAATAGGAGACATCCTAAAAACCAATCATGCTTTTTAAAAAGAACTAGGATGACACACAGCCAATGAAACGTAGGCTAACACTAATAGTGAAATAGACCAGACAAGCTACATAATGAATCTTAACAGTCTTGCAGAACTGGTGCTTTCCAGGTGATTTAAATTAAAACTCCCATCAGTCAGAGCAACATAGGCAACAATTGGAATGGCAGAGAATAAAGTTCTGAAGTAAATCATATAAGGAGTTTTCTATAAGCCATGATTTAATTATTCTTAAAGGAATCAGCCTCTTTCTACATTTTAGCTGTTTCTATTTGCTTTTAGTTAATCCTATGCTTAATTTTATCTGAACCAGGAACTGGAGTCAGTATTAATTATGGCTAATAACTATTGCTACTTGAAACAAATCAGCTTTGTTTGTTACACTATGTAGCTCTTTCATGTTAATTCACTGAGGAAAGATTTGCCATTATAAATCAGGATAAGCAAAGTTCCAGTCAAGATGTCTCCATATTTCACTGAATACACTGAAGGAACATGGAGTGTTGTTACCTTTCCATCAAAGTGGTACCTATTTATCTACTTGCATTTGCATGCTTTAGAATGGTTACGTTGGCAGGAATTGGTGCAAGAATGGGAGATCAGTCTGTCACACGGAACTTGAGTCTTGAACTACCAACTTTCTGGTCGATAGGCCAATGTCTTATTTATTTATTGGATTTATACCCCGCCCTTCTCCAAATGGACTCAGGGCGGCGGACAAGAAACTCAAAACATACAGAACATATAAACATTTTTTTAAAAAACTTAATCCACTAAGTGCCTGTGTTCAAATCGAATTAAAACCCCCATTTTATAACTGGCGGTGTTGGGGGCTGCGCGAGGCCGGCTAGTTGAAAAAGATGTGTCTTCAGACACTTGCGGAAGAGGCGGAGGTCAAGAATGGTATGGAGTTCAGGAGGCAGGTCGTTCCAAAGGGCTGGTCCTGCCACAGAGAAGGCTCTCCCCCTGGGCACCGCCAGTCGGCATTGCCCGACCGACGGCACCCTGAGGAGGCCCTCTCTGTGGGAGTGTATCGGTCCAAGGGATGTATGGGGCAGGAGGCGGTCTTGCATATAACTAGGCCCCGAGCCATGGAGCGCTTTAAAGATGGTCGTTAGGACCTTGAAGCGCACCCGAAAAACCACTGCCACCATGCCCCTATTATCTTTATGTTATACAATAACAACAAAATGAATAAATCCATATTTAACAAAATGCTAAATATGAGTTTATTCATTTCATCTTCTTCCTTCACTTTTAGAAAAAAAGATAGAGAATGAGATAAAAATTTGGAGAAAAATGCTTGGAAAAAAATTCCATGGGCAATGCTCTCTTAAAATGCACAAAGGATTTGTGTAACACAACCACCAATTTTAAGTAGCATATCCAAGCTGTAGAAGGGGGATGATGTTTCTGGAAAGCACTTAATAATTCCCTAAAGATCTGTTCCGTTATCCACCATGGCTACAGCTCTTTTATTTTCCTTGGGATTTGATTTTGAAGATACTGTTTTCACTTCATTTTCCATTTCATTTTATTTATTGATTTGCTGTCAAAGACCAAAATACAGATGCAACAGAAAACAATGAAAAAGTAAAGCATTTACACATTAGAGGGGGAGATAGAGATAGAGATAATCAGTAAAAACTATTGCCCTTCCAGGCCTGTAATAGGTAACTAAACCATTCAAATCAAAGCATAATGCACACTCACCATCTTCTGAGAGCAGTCAAAATTGAGAGAATAGAACAATTTTGATAGTCACGTCAAAAGACCAATATGCTATTAGAGAGCATGCAACCTCTACTCCATGCCAACCCCCAAAGCAGTAAGCAACGAGTAAGGAGGGAGAACATTAACTCAGAACTCCAAATATGGTACAAGGGATATATTAACTGTCTTGATGGTTTTGTCCAAGCGTGGACAGAAGCATTCCAAATACACATACAGATATTCCGTGAGTTATGAATAATTGATCCTGGAATTATAGTTGTAAGTTGTCCTAATTGTTAAGTGACTTGTCCTGTGACTATGCCAGATTTTATTTTCTTGATTGCAGTGGTTATTAAGTGAACACCACAATTGCTAAGAGAATACCATGATCATTAAGAGAAAGCATTGTACGAAATAGGTGTGTTTTGCTGCTAATAAGAGCTAAACATAGATTTCTGGGGGGGAAGTCATAAATCACAGTCACATGACCACAGATGCTACAAATGGTCATAAATATGAGCTGATGCCAAGCACCCAAAATTTGATCAAATTGCTTATCCAGATCTGTTTTGAAAAAGTGAATAGCCCCTCCGTCAAAGGGGGTAGTTTCCCTATGATTCTTCTGAATATACGGACGTGTTCCTTAATGAGTCGCCCACTTTGTTTTAGGTTTTGAAGCTCATCTTTGCATACTGATCCTCTTCCACCTCTTCAAATCTGGCTTCTAGCTCTTGTAGGAAGTTGTCAATGTCTTGCAGCTGGGGTTGGGATTAGGGTTAGGTTCTCCTCTTATGGAGGGCTGCTAGCCATTCCTTTGATTCTCCCTCTAGCCCCCCAGTGATGGTATTCACCATGGCTCTGTGCAATTGGTAAAGGTGTCTGTAGCAGTCTAGGTGGACTCTAGCAGAGTCAAGGAATAGAGCCAGTTAATCTGAGTCCCCATCGAATTTCCCCCTGAATTGGGTCGGTTCATTCAGCACTGCTCCTGCCTCATCGTGTTGGCCCCCTTACGCCTGCGCTTGGTATGTTTGGTGGTGTCCCTCAGCTCTAGTTTGTAGAGAGGTTTATATCCACCTTGGGAAGCTTGCTGCTGCACAGATGAGCCACTAGCAATAGCCTCAGGTTCGTTCTCCTTCTGGTGGGTGGAGAAGGAGGTCTGCAATCCCATCACTTCAAAGGGATCAGTTGCAACCCCCCCTCTTTTGGGGGGGGGTGACATGATGACCCCTCATCACAAAAGGTGGTTTGGTCAAATTTTTCCCTCAGCTGTTCTAAGAATCCCCCCAAGTGTTCCATCAGAGTCTGGCCTGTTCTTCCTAGTTAACTCAGGGGTTTTCCCCAGCCCCAGGTGCTAGGGTGGAGGAGCTCAACCCCAGCTGTTTAGGGACTTTTTGCCACCAATACTTGTCCCTTTTCATTTCATTCATTGGGGCGGGCATCTAAGCTGTCTCAGCTTTGATGTCCAGAGAGGGCTGAATTTGGTTCCAATTGGGCTGTTGGTTACTGGAGGTCCCTAGGTAGGGAGAGTTCTGCCCACAGTGGGTTGCCTAGAGAAGGATCTCTTCAAATAGTCTTCCATCTGCCATGGTAGCCGTAGTTTCTCTCCATGAATCCCAGATGTTGGGGAGCAAATGGAAACCCCTGGGCTCAGGAATCCTGGTCATTTTGATTAATTTGGGGAGAGTTGGCTTGCTGTCAGGGTTTAGACCAATGCCCTAATTCAGGCATGTCCAAAGTCCGGCCCGCAGGCCATTTGCGGCCCGGGGGTTGGTTTAATACGGCCCTCCAACAGCCCTCCCTGCTCTGTATAAATGTGGCCCTCCTTTCCTCCCTCTGTCTCTGGGGCTGTGTGGCTAGGAGGGAGGTGGACGGAGGTTACGGACGCCTCCTCCCGCAGCGGGCGAGGGAGCAGGCGGGGTGAGCATCCAAGGCTACCGTCATCTTAAGCACCACCGAGGCTGTCGCCTGGCAGGAGCGTCAGGCAGGGAAGCCAGTCGCGCCTCCATCGCTGCACGTTCTGGGGCTGCGAAGCTGGGAGGGAGGTGAACGCGCGGCCCCAGAGCGTCTGCTTGGCGTGTTCACCTCCTTCCCAGCCACGCAGCCCCAGAAAGTGCAGCTCCCGCCGCACAAGGTCACCCAGCAGGGGCATCAGGCAGGGAAGACGGACGCGCGGCCTCAGAACGTAAGCCGTGGTGCCTGCCAGAGGGAGCCGCGATGGAGACGTGACCGGCTTCCCTGCGTGCCGGTTCTGTCGGGCGACAGCCTCGGTGGTGCTTAAGATGATGGCGAGGGAGTGACTGACAGACACAGAGAGAGACAGAAGGGGAGGGAGGGAACGATAGAGAGACAGACAGAGACAGAGAGAAAGAGAGGGAGGGAGACGGAGAGAGACACAGATAGAGAATGAATCGGAATCGGATTGAATCGGAGACAGACGGGGAAAAGGGAGAGACAGACATACAGAGAGAGGGAGGGAGGGAGAGAATCAGAGAGAGTGACACACACAGAGACAGGGAGAGACAGAGGGAGGGAGAGACAGATAGATAGAGACTGATTAAGTGAGTGAGAGACAGACAGACAGACACACACACAGAGTGACAGAGAGAAAGAGAGAAAGAGAGAGAAAGAAAGAAAGAAAGAGAAAGAGAGAGAGAGAGAAAGAAAGAGAGAAAGAGAGAGAAATGGAGAGAGAGAGAGGAAGAAAGAGAGAGAAAGAGAGAGAGAGAGTGAGAGAGAAAGGGAGACAGAAAGAAAGAGAAAATGAGAGAGAGAGAAAGAAAGAGAGAAAGAGCGAGAGAAATGGAGAGAGAGAGAGAGGAAGAAAGAGAGAGAGAGAAAGAAAGGGAGACAGAAAGAAAGAGAAAAAGAGAGAGAAAGAAAGAAAGAGAGAAAGAGCGAGAGAAATGGAGAGAGAGAGGAAGAAAGAAAGAGAGAAAGAGAGAAAGAGGTAGGTAAGTTTTTTTAAAATTTATTTTCAATACATTGTGAAAACTCAACTGTCAGTTGATCTTAATGTTATGAAATGAAAAGTATGTCATTTGCAATTAACTTGGCATAAAATAATTTATTTGCATTTAATTGTAATGGTTCAAAGAATGTTCGGAAAAATGTTCGGCCCTCCACCATGTTTACTTCATCCAATCTGGCCCTCTTTGAAAAAAGTTTGGACACCACTGCAATCATGAATCTCAAGCCAAGGCTCAAAAGAAATCCAGTTATGACTCGACTTCCGGTTTTTGTAGGTGACGGACGTGTTTTGGTACTCGTCCGCCACTTGCTCTCCTGGTGGCCCCCCCTGGGGCACAGGGTATTTTGGAGGAATCCCCTGCTGTACGGGTGGCTCGCTGGAGACCCCCAACCAGGTGGCGGCCAGTGGGATGTGCTTCCAGCCTTGCCCCAGGAGCCGGGAAGCAGAAGGGGGGGCTTTACCCTTTTGCCAATGGACTCTAGAATCAACAGAAGAATTTGAAAGCTGGCTGGAGTATCAGAGCTGGAGGGTCTTTCCTAATCTCCTGGTCTGCAATTGAGGGACAAGCAAGCACTGTGAGTTTTACTTTCAATCAATTTTAAACGAAGAATGGAGGGGGGAGTTTATCTGGTTTAACCCCCCCTCGGAATAAAGCGGCGGTTGAAAAAGCTCTCCTCAGGAATGGGGAGAAAAAGAGGACTAGTCTGTCATCTGAAATAACAAGAGTTAAAAAAATGTATCTATATTATCACAGTTGCAACATATATCATGGAAACTTTTTGCAACAAGAAAATGAAACTTTCACTCTCCTTCCTGTGAGAAGGCGGGGTGAATGGCTCCTCTTTGTTCCCTGCTGGAAAACTTTCCATTGTTCATGAACTCTTCCTTCGGCATTTATTTATTTATTTATTTATTTATTTATTTATTTATTTATTTATTTATTTATTTATTTATTTATTTATTTATTTATTTATTTATTTATTTATTTATTTATTTATTTATTTATTTATTTATTTATTTATTTATTTTTCAATTTTATATACCGCCCTATTCTCCCAGGTGGGACTCAGGGCGGTGCATAGAAGAGATAAAAACCCACAACAAGTAAACACAGTATAAAATGGAATTAAATAATTAAATCTGTGCTAAAATAGTTAAAACTATTAAAATTAAATTTAAAATTAGTCATTAATCTATGCCAGGCCAGCCAGATGGAAAAAATGCATTTTAAGCACCCGGTGGAAGAGGCGTAGGTCCGTGATTTATTATTTATTTATTATTATTTAATTAGATTTCTAGACCGCCCGCTATCCCCTAAGGGACTCGGGGCGGTGTACAGGTAAAAATTAAAAATATCAAAACCATAACAATACATATAAGCTAAAATCAAAATAAATAATCCTTTGTACAAATTTATAAAAATTAAAAACTAAACCCATAAAACCAAATAAAATAATTTAAAATTACAGACTGGGTCAGGAAGCATGAAGTTAGGCCAGGCCGGCTAGATGAAACAGGTGGGTTTTGAGTTTCTGACGGAAGGAGCGGAGGTCCGTGGTCGTTCTAATATCAAGGGGAAGGTCATTCCAAAGGGTCGGGCCAATCACAGAGAAGGCCCTTCGCCTGGGCGTCGCCCGCTGGCATTGCCTAGTGGATGGTACCCGGAGAAGTCCCTCTCTGTGAGAGCGAATCGGCTGAAGAGATGTATCGGGCAGGATATGATCCCGCAAATAACTAGGTCCTGTGCCATGGAGCGCTTTAAAGATGATAACCAACACCTTGAAACGCACCCGAAAGGCCACCGGCAGCCAATGCAGCCTGCGCAGGACTGGTGTTACGTGGGAGTATCTGGTAACTCCCAGTACTACCCGCGCAGTCGCATTTTGGACCAGCTGAAGCCTTCGGGTGATGGGGGGGCAGGTTGTTCCAGAGGGCCGGACCCGCCACAGAGAAGGACCTTCCCCTGGGGGCTGCCAGCCGGCATTGACTGGCAGATGGCACCCTGAGGAGGCCCTCTCTGTGGGAGTGGACAGGTCAAAGGGAGGTGTGTGGCAGGAGGCGGTCTCACAAATAGCCAGGACTCGTGCCATGGAGCGCTTTGAAGATGGTTACTAACACCTTGAAGTGCACCCGGAAGACCACAGGCAGCCAGTGCAGCTTGTGCAGGAGAGGTGTTATACAGGACCACCGTGTGACTCCCAGAATCCCCCGCACAGCCGCATTCTGCACTAGCTGGAGTCTCTGGGTGTATCTCAAGGGGAGCCCCATGTAGAGAGCATTGCAGTAGTCCAGGCGGGAGATAACGAGGGCTTGAGTGACCATGCATAGGGCATCCCAATCTAGAAAGGGGCGCAACTGGCGTATCAGGTGAACCTGATAGAAAGCCCCCCTGGCTACGGCTGTCACATGGTCATCCATGGACAGCTGAGAATCCAGGAGGGCGCCCAAGTTGTGAGCCCTTTCCGCGGGGGTTAATGACTCACCCCCCGATAGCCAGAGATGGAACTAATTGGTTATATTGAGACGCAGGAAACCACAGCTACTCGCTCTTGGATGGGTTGAGTCGGAGCTTGTTCCTCCCCATCCAGACCCGCATGGCTTCCAGCCACCAGGACATCACTTCAACATCATCGTTGGGGTGGTTAGGGGTAGAGATATACAGCTTAGTATCATCAGCATACTGATAGTACTTTACCCCAAAACCACAGATGATCTCGCCCAGCGGCTTCATATAGGTGTTGAACAGGAGGGGTGAGAGAACCTACCCCTGAGGCACCTCACATGTGAGGGGCCTCAAAGTCGATCTCTGCCCCCCTGTCAACACAAATTACGACCGGTCGGAGAGGTAGGAAGAGAATCACCGTAATACGGTGCCTCCCATCCCCAACCCCTCCAGCCGGTGCAATAAGATACCATGGTCGATGGTATCAAAAGCCGCTGAGAAGTCTAATAGGACCAGGATACAGGAACATCCTCTATCCTGGGCCCTCCAGAGATCATCTACCAACGCGACCAATGCCATCGGACTAAACGGTTTCCTCCAGGGGTCGGGGGAACTGTTGTGCTACCACACTCTCCACAACCTTAGCAAGAAAGCTAAGGTTGGAGACCGGACGATAATTAACCAACAATGCTGGGTCCAGGGAAGGCCTCTTGAGGAGGGGTCTCACCACCACCTCTTTCAAGACGGTTGGTAGAAACCCTTCACTCAAGGAGGCGTTCACTATTTCCTGGAGCCAGCCTCGTGTAACCTCCCGGGAGGCAAGTATCAGCCAGGAGGGACACGGGTCTAATAAACATGTGGTAGCATTCAGCCGCCCCAGCAACCTGTCCATGTTATCTGAAGTCACAAGGTCAAACTCTTCCCAGAAAACGGTCTCAAGGCCTGCCTCCGTTTGCCCACCCGGACTAACCTCACTGGAGGCCAGTTCGCCCTGGATGTGAGTGATTTTATCCTGCAGATAATGTCCAAATTCCTCTGCATGACCCTGTTGGAAGAAGGAGCGGGTCACTCTAAACAGGGCGGCAGGGCGGTTATCTGCGGATGCGATAATGGCGGCTAGATAATTATGTTTCACCGCTCTTATCGCCACAAGGTAGGTCTTCAAATGGGACCTAACATGTGTTCGGTCAGATTCGGCGTGAGTGGATCTCCAAATGCTCTCTAGGCATCTCTTGCGCCGCTTCATCCCCCTCAGCTCCTTGGAGAACCAAGGATCCAAGGTGGTTCAGCACCGCGTGAGAGGCCGCAAGGGCGCAACCCAGTCCAGGGCCCCAGGCCACCACTAGGTCCTCGGTCAAGTCGTGGGTCAGGTTCCCAGGTATTGGTGCAAGCTCCCTCCGGAACCTCTCTGGGTCCATCAGAAGCCTGGGGCGGAACCATCTTGGTATTTCCGGTTCTGCCTCCCCGCGTTGGAGTGAAGCAGTTGGAAAGTCTAGTCGAAGGAGAGAATGATCTGTCCATGACAGGGGTGTAATTGTTAAGTCCCCTAATCCCAGATCACTACTCCACTGGCCGGAGATAAAAACAAGGTCCAGTGTGTGGCCCCCGATGTGAGTGGGACTGTGAATTACTTGGGTCAGGTCCATGGCCGTCATGGAGGCCATGAACTCCCGAGCTATATCAGAGGTTTCACCTACCGATGGCAGGTTGAAGTCCCATGACTAATAGCCTGGGGGTAACAACCGCCACCTCGACTATCACCTCAAGGAGCTCGGGCAGGGCTGCTGAGACGTAGTGGGGAGCCAGGTACACAATCAGCAAGCCCAACTGCCTCCAAGGGCCCCATTTCACACCCAGGACTTCACAGCTGGCTATCTGCGGCACAGCAGTCTCCCTTGGATCTAGGCCCTCCTTTACGATAACCGCCACCCCTCCACCCTGGCCTTGGGCTCGTGGCTGATTAAATGCCCGGTAGCTTGGCGGGCTCTCCTTGGGAAACCTTTGGTATCTCTCCCAATACGTGGACATCTAGATTTTGATAACACAATCCTTTTTTCTTGGTTTTATATGCTACCCGGACTGAACTTTTAGCAAGCTGTTCCGATACCTTGGACTTCATCAGATGCCTGCTTTTCTGATGCCATTTTCTCTACAAATTAGAACTTATAATCAGGACAATGGCTTCTAAAAAACCACCTATTGGAAAGTCCTTTTCTGCTCCATCATCAGTTCGTTCCAGTCCAGTTATGCAACAGACAAAGTTCACCACATTGTTGCAAAAAGAAGGAACTGGTGAGAGCACCCAGGAATTGTCAACAAATGAGATGCTTCAGGACAAAATGAAAAATGTACATGAAATGCGAAAAGAGCTGACAAGTCTAAAAATAGAGCTGTTGGAAACACAAAGAAATACAATGGATAACAAACAAAAAATTGAGGCATTAGAGGAGGGAAGAGCTAAAGGAAATTCGGAAGGAAAGCACAGAACTGGGAGGTCATATGACCAAGATAGAATTCGAAAGAATGTCTTTTTTCCTCAAGTTCCAGAACGTACCAGAAATAGAGGGAGAAGATCTTAAAGATTTTATGAGTACAATTTTAGCAGATTATATTAAAAGAAATAAAGAACAACTCTGGAGGGATATGGACCTGGTTTATAGAATTAATTCAGCATACGCTAGAATAAATGATGTACCAAGAGAAGTTCATATTAAATTTTTAAGGAGGTCCACAAGGGATGAGATATTGGGGGCCCAGCGGAGAGGACTCTTGAAATATCAAGAAAAAGAAGTTACTATTTTGAAACAAATTCCAAAAAATATTAGAGAGATAAGAAGGAAATATTCTTTCTTGTCCAAGAAACTATATAAAAAAGGAGTCTGATTCAAATGGTTATTGCCAGAAGGGATGTTGGTCTTCTGGGAGGGAGGTAGAATCAGAGTTAAAACCTTAAGAGAGGCAGAGGCCTTTCTTCAAAAGCACTCCTCACTCCTAGGAGACGAAGAAGAGGGAATGGGGGTGGGGGTGGGGCATGGCCACGCCCGCCGATGGGAAGGGAGAAGAAGAATCAATAGAAAAAAAGACTTAGATCCCAAAAATGATTTTATTTGAAATTTCTACTGTGATAGTTGAAACTAGATGGCAATGAAAAATATGATTGAACATATGAACTATACAATGTAACATATATGTATGCTTGCCCTTTGTTTTCTATAAAAAAAATTGTATTTGTATGAAGTTTTGGGAGGACCACCACCTCCGGCATGGAAGCCACTAAAATGTCATATTTACCTTACAACCCTTTTGCTATACATATTGTAAAAACCAATAAAAATTGTTTAAAAATAAAAAAGAAATCCAGTTATTTTATTAGGAGCGTCATGTCAGCACGAACCAAGTGAAGCCAACTCTGACCTCATTTAATTCGTGCCTTAACTCTGATCTTGTTTCCCCTCCCCCCCAAGTGTGTCATCAGTCACACATTCCCCCATGAAGCAATTTTGTAGGTTGTAGAAATCACTCCCTCCAGTCACTGTGGGTCACCCTGGAGATGACCTTGACATTGCCAGTTGGAAAGTCCTTTATTTTGATTGAAATTCAAGTTCCCCAATGCAGCTGTGAGGCTCGATTCCGCCTGCTTATGGCAATTTGAGAGCAGGTCAGGAATGCCTCACAAATTGATAGCTAGTGTAAATTGTATCCAAGATGGAGAAAATGTTGGAAAAATATGTAGATATAGGAAAATATCTGCTACAGAGGGTTCCATAACAATAGTTTACAAATTTGGATCTAGAATAGAATTTTTTATTGGCCAAGTGTAATTGGACACACAAGGAATTTGCCTTTGGTGCATAAGTTCTCAGTGTACATAAAAAGACAAGATACATCCATAAATAATCATAAGGTACAACACTTAATGATAGTCATAAGGTACAAATCAGGAAATTATACTAGGAAACAAAACAATATACATTTTAAAGATAACAAGTAACATCGTTATAGTCATAAGTAGAAAGAGATAGGTACCAGGAAAGAGATAGGTACTAGGAAGGAAGAGAAAATCTACCAATTGATTTTGATATTACTCCTAGCATAAATGTCTCTGGCCTAGGTATGAACTAGCATTGAGCAGAGGACCCAGAGGGACAAATAAAAAGACCCCAGCTTTTTTTCCAAGATGAAACAGGCCACTCAGGGAAGTCACTCTAGACTTACTCAGAAAAATAATTTCAGACACAAATATTGCATGGGGACCTCCATGAAAGGACAGTGTCATTGTCTATCTGAACAGAAAGGATCTCTGTTCTAAGCCTATTTCTTACACAATCTCTTTAACAAGATTCATCAGGAAGAAAGGAATAGGTATGCATTGCAAGAAATTCCCATAATAGTCCAGGTAGAATGGATTTCTCCCTATTTGTCTGCCTGAGAATCAGCAAAGTGTCTCGTCTCTTCAGTGCTAGCACAAAGGTTTGTTGATAGGTGTTTACATAATCATCTTCTAAATCTTTATCAAATTTAAGAACTAGCCATTAAATACAATTCTAATAACTAAAGTGCATTTGGACCGAATTAAATTATGCAATATGCAATATGTATACAGTAGTTCTTAGAAATTTGGATCACTTCTGATATGTACCGTGCTTTGTAGGCTATGTGACATACAGCAGAAGGCTCAGTACATAGGCACTAAATGATTTAAATACTACAGGGATAAAGCTATTATTATTAAAACATGTGAATCTAATTATAACACTGGAGACTTGGAGGCACATATTGTAATTATTTGAGTTGGTTGTTTCCAACTGGTACAAAGTTGAGAATAGATTGCTAAATATTTGAAAACCTTAATCTGGCCAATTGGATGTCATTGATTTTCCCATTATGATTCTAGCTGGTATGTTTTTTTGGTAGATAAGACTTTCTACATTTTAGAATATTTATTTATTTATTATTTATTTATTTTTCGAATTTATACCCCACCGTTCTCCTTGTTAGGACCCAGGGTGGCGCATAGGCATTATTAAAACCACAATAAAAACAATATACATCATTAAAACATATTAAATTATTAAGCCCGTGTTAAAACCCATTTAAAACCCTGCCAAATTGCAATTTATACATAAAAAGTCAGAAACGGGGGGCTATGCTAGGCCGGCTTGTTGGAACAAATACGTCTTAAGATGTTGGCAGAAGAGGCGGAGGTCCGAGATAGTGCGAAGGTCGGGGGGTAGGTCGTTCCAGAGGGCTGGGCCCGCCACAGAGAAGGACCTTCCCTGGGTGTCGCCAACCGACATTGCCCAGCCGACGGCACCCAGAGAAGACCCTCTCTGTGGGAGCGGATCGGACGAAGGGATGTATGGGGCAGGAGGCGGTCTCGTATATAGCTAGGCCCCGAGTCATGGAGCGATTTAAAGATATATAATTCCTAGTTTTTCATCC
The DNA here is from genome assembly GCA_039707465.1 of Rhabdophis nuchalis. Taxonomy (NCBI): domain Eukaryota; kingdom Metazoa; phylum Chordata; class Lepidosauria; order Squamata; family Natricidae; genus Rhabdophis; species Rhabdophis nuchalis. The sequence goes on from CM077647.1 coordinate 18,450,379, forward strand.
TGGCAGAATATTGTTAAATACTGAAGTACCTGCTGAATCTGAGTCAGGGAATGGATAATGGTATTACCATTGTGAAGGAAGATGGAAATACGTTTATGATTTAGTGAGGCAGAGATGAGTCTCATTTTGACAACTTCACCATTTTTCAGTTGTATGCTGAGTCTGGAAGTTACAGTGTGTAGTGAGAGAGAGGATTTGTTGTTGGTTGCAAAGTTGTGTCCAACCAATCATGACCCTATGTACAAGGTTCCTCCAGGCCTTCCTGTTCTCTACCATCCCCCAGAGTCCATTTAAGTGGAGGCCTACTGCTTTGGTGACTCCATCCAGCCACCTCATTCTCTGCTGTCCCCTTCTTCTTTTGCCCTCAATCTTTCCCAGCATGAGGCTCTTCTCCAGTGAGTCCTTCCTTCTCATTAGGTGGCCAAAGTATTTGAGTTTCATCTTCAGGATCTGATCTTCTAAAGAGCAATCATCTCCTTTGGGACTGACCAATTTGATGAGAGGGTTACAAATTACAATTTGCAGGCCTGATTTACCAGCTGTTATATTAGATAGGTAGAGGGACAAGCAGGCAGATGATAGATAGATAAATGGTAGTGAGAGAGAGGGGTGAGGGAGGGAATGACCCAATTAGCCTCAACAGTTATCAGAAAGAGTGCTAATGACCAGATGATTGCAAGGAATATAAATCCTTCCAATTCCCTCATCCTGTCAGAAGTAACCCTTCTCCCCACCCCCTACTAACCTTCCAGAACTGCTGAAACTTTGTCTATGAGAAGTGAAATGTCTTCAAGGAAAAACCAAGAAAGTCCTTTTTTGAGAAAGTTGCCTTTTTGAAAAAGGCAATCTTTGGGATAACCATGACCTGGATGACTGAGAGTCTCCATAGTTAAAGAGGGAAAAAGAAATAATTTCTTTACAGCTGTCTTTATTGTGGCATGGTAGAAGCATAGAGACTGTTGCTGCCTTCCCTCCCTTTTACATTTCTCCATTATTTTGCAATTATCCTGGCTACCCATAGTTTCTGGTGCTTATATAAAGGTTTGGTTTCATTTGAGATTTATTCAGCCTAGGTGAAGCTAGGGTGGCTGCAGATTGCTGGACAGATGACCCAATTATAAAAGTGACAATATATAGGGCATAGTTTCCACCTACTCTGTAACTATAGTAAAATGCTGGATGTCTTATAAGAATGTCAGTAGCATCTCAGCAACTATTAATCCTACTAAGAAAAAGAAACCAAAAAGAAAATTAATTTCTGCCAAATTGAATGAGAATAGTTAAAAAAAAGAATAATAAAAAGTGAAAACTTGCACCCACAGAGAGGAAAACAGATGGAGCAAATTTCTGAGCTGCTCTTTGCTGGGAGGTGTGCATGAAGCTCATAGGAAGAAGCTACTTGGAAATTACTCTGTTTCATGTAACCAATTTTCTTGTAATCAAAGCAACAGGCCAGACAACTAGTAGCTTATGGAAGTTTAGAAACAGAAGATTAAATAGTTGCTAATTGAATGCTTTTTGATAATCATGTTTGGTTGATAACTGCTTACAAACCTAGTCCATCCAAATCTAATCTACTATTATTAGTCTATCCAAATTTTAGGTTTATGTGTGAATTGTAGGATGCACAAAGAACAGCAAAGTGTTATGATTTAAGAATCCAGATTGGCAATTCAGTACTAATCCACTGCACAGCATTTTCATATGGCAAAGTGGTTTCTCATGGACAACTAAGGGTGAGGAAAGAACACAGATTTGTCTAGTTTGATCTTTCCTATACAGTGATCTGATTTCAGCTTGCAATTATTCATGTCCTCATTCTCTTCCCTTCAACATTCTGAAATACAAATGTATGCATTTCTAGTTAATGTAAGCCAGATGTAGCCAATGTTATGGTGCATCTGGATTATTAAGGGCTCAGTCTGGGTGTTAGATTGGGTGAAGGAAGGACAGACTAGCAGTGAAATCAGCTCTTTATTGAAGGCATAGCAACAAGTAACAAGCAGTCAGCGGCAGCCTCTTTTTAAAGGCAGCCGCCAGCAAAACTGACCAATCAGAACAGCCCCACAGTTGACCAATCAAACTGTGAGCCCCGCGATGGGTGCGGACCAGAGTGGAAACCTCAATTGTTGAGGGATGCATCACCCTTCCCCTCCTGGATTCATCAATTCTCTTTATGACGTAGTAACTAAGGTAGGCGGGGCTATGTGTGGCACGCCCGGACCTGAGCACTTCAGTTGGCTGCTGAACTTCAGTCAGGTAGGATGGACCTGTTGACTCTGCAGCTCTTCCTGATGGAAGTTGCTGGAAGTTCTTGGCGGTCACGGCTGGAGCTTCTGGAGCGCCCACGCTCGGAGCTCGCTGTGGACTAGCAGCTTGTTCAGATGAGTACCAGTTCATGTCTGGGGTTTCATCTAGAGTGTCGGGGTTGATTGTGTTTTGTGGGTTATGTGTTCACTCAGTCTCCCTGAACTGTGAGTGTGCGAGGCATCCGCAGAATTGGTCTATGTGTCTGCACCATCCTCTGCCATCCTCTAGTGTTACTGTGTAGGAGCGGAGCCCCGTGATGCCGGTTATTTCGGCCAGTATCCAGAGGTTGTCTCCAGTATAGTTATGTGCGTATACCTTATCTCCTACATTAAAGTGTCTTGTTTTTCTGGTGGAGTCTGGTGGTATGTCTGATGAATAGTTTGGCTGCAGTCAGTCCAGAGGGGATCTTAGTCTGCAGCCCATGAGAAGTTCTGCAGGACTTCTCCCCATCGCGGTGCTAGGTGTGATGTGCTGATATAGTAGGTAGTGATCTATTTGGTTTACCAGTCGCTGGTAGTCAGCTTGGCTAACACTTCCTTAGCTGATCTTACCTTCCGTTTGGCCTGCCCATTACTTGCCGGATGGAAAGGTGCAATGAGGGCATGCCTGAACGGCTGAGGAAAATTCTCTCTCGAGTATTTGTTGAAATAAATAGCGAAGAAAAGTCTTTAAGAGTCTGGAAAATTTGGCTGATTGGCTATTTTAAAACAAGAGTTGAAAATGGGATGTTGATTAGTGAACACTTCTGCCAAGGCTGCTGCGGGCCGCAGCCACCTTCGCCGAGGGACAGCTGGGCCTCCGGGCCTCAGGCTTCAAAGGCCTTCCCAGGCCTTCCAGACTCGAGGGGGTGAGTTGTAGCTCAGTTTGGGCTACGGGGCTGGCGTCGAGTGCCCTGTTAATCGGGCGATTCCCTAGACAAGCTAGGCCGGGGTGGTTGAGGCCTTCTCCCGCCTTTTTTGGGATGCCGTTTTATTCACCCCCTCTCCCTCTGCTGTGTGCCGCACTTCTGCAGGTGGACTGGCTCCCTCCGGCTGTACAGCCGATCGGAGGGTGGATTGGGCGGCGGAGGCTTGTGTGCAGCCTCGAAGAAGACCGCCGGAGTTGCCCAGGCCCACTTTGGCGCGCTTAGTGCGGCCATTTTCTGGTCGCCTCATGGCGGGCGCCATTTTGTATGTCTGGCCTTTGCTGATGTTTACCTCAGCCAAGCCCTTAGACGTGTTTTCCTTTGGACGAGAGCGTTCCTGGGCATCCTGGCTGAAGAATGGACAATGGCTAGATATGTTTCTTACTGTAAGGCCATAAATTGTAGCCCATTGTCCAAGACTAGCATGTCTGGGAGCCCGTGTGTGGTGAAAAGCTTTCAGAGGGCCTTAATGACCGCTTCTGCTGTGATGTTTTCATAAGGATGATTTCTACCCACTTGGAATATGTGTCGACCACTACCATGAATGTTTGGCCATGGAATGGCCCAGCAAAATCTATGTGTACCCTAGTCCATGGTGATTGGGGGCACTCCCATTCTTTAGCTGAAGCTTCCGGGGGTGCAGGTCTCGAGACTTGGCAGGGTGGGCAGGTGGCTACCCACTCCTCTATGTCTTTGTCCATGTGGCCCCACCACAGGTAGCTCCTGGCCAATGCCTTCATTCTAACCATCCCCGGGTGCCCCTCGTGTAGCGTCTCTAGGACAGCTCTGTGCAATTCTTCTGGTACCACAACTCTATCCCCCCACAACAAACATCCCCGCATGACCGACAGTTCATCCCGCTTATTAAAAAACACTTTAAAATGTGGTTCTCCAGACACCTTCGGCCACCCCCTCCATACCCAGCTCATCACTTGCTTAAGTAAGTTGTCTTTAGCCATGTGGCAGGTTACCTCACATGAAGAAATTGGGCGGTGCCCACACAGTTAATCCGGAGTACTGGGGTGTCTGGTGTGTGTGGAAGGAGACAATGGCTCAATGCATCTGCATGTTGGAGGGTGGCCCCAGGTCGGTGGATGAGCCTGTAGCTGTATGTTGCCAGGAACACTGTAAATCTCATCATTTGTGGGGAAAGGGAGACTGGAATGGGTCTGTCACCAGCTAGTAAGCCCAGGAGCAGCTTGTGGTCAGTTATCAGTTCAAAGTCTTGGCCGCAGAGGTATTCGTGGAACCTCTTGACTCCAGCCACAGCAGCCAGGGCTTCGCAGTCGAGCTGGCTGTAATTCCGCTTGGTTGGGGACATAGTCCTAGAGTAGTAGGCAATAGGTGCCTCAGTTCTGTTTGGCATGCGGTGGCTGAGGACAGCTCCAACCCTGTAAGGAGAGGCGTTGCAAGTCAGGACGAGTGGGAGGGTCTGGCTGTACTGGACGAGGAAAGAGTCCGCCAAGAGTAAGTCTTTAACTGCTGTGAAGTTGACGGCTTCCCGCTTTCCCCAGGACCAAGTGGCATTCTTGGCCAGGAGGCGATGAAGTGGTTCAGCAATGGTGGCTTTCTGTTTTAGAAAGATGCTGTAAAAATTAAGTAGTCCAAGGAATGCTTGCAGCTCTGCCTGGTTTTTGGGCGTGGGGGCGTCCCTGATAGCCTTAACATTTTTTCCGGTTGGGTGGATCCCAGAGTCATCTATGAGGTACCCGAGGAATTCTACCCTGGGTACGTTAATTTTGCATTTTTCTTTTTTGAGGCGGAGGCCTGCGTCTTTAATTCTGCCGAGAACCATGCTCAGCCTTTTAAATAATTGTGCCTTGTCTTTGGCCGAAACCAAGATGTCGTCAAAATAGAGGATGACTCCTGGAATCTCCTGTAACATCCGTTCCATGACACTTTGGAACAGTCCAGGGGCGATACTAACTCCGAATTGCAGGCAAGTGCATTTCAAAGCCCCTCTGTGAGTGACTATGGCTTGAGCCTCCGCTGCAGCACCATCTACTGGCAGTTGCTGGTAGGCTTGAGTTAGATCTAATTTAGCGAAGACCTTTCCCGGGCCCAGATAATGTAGTAAGTGCTGTATGATGGGTACCGGATAAGCGCTTTGTTGTAGGGCAATGTTCAGGGTACACCGGTAGTGGGGCCATATGCGGACTGACCCATTTGGTTTGACCGGGGTAACGATAGGCGTTTCCCAGCGGGCATGATGGACTGGCTCTAAGATCCCCTGAGCGATTAATTTATCCAGTTCAGCATCGATTTTAGGTCGGAGAGCGAAAGGCACTGCACTCTCCTGGGCGTGAGCTGAATTGGGGCAATTTTAGGGTGCAGATTGAATGAGATAGGCATCCCCATGTACTTACCAAGGCCAGGGCTGAAGACTTGATCGAACTCCTTGAACAGTTCAGCATAGTCTTCCACATTCTCGTTATCTCTGGTGGTGCGTAACTCGTTGACTCGGGCGACTTCCAGTCCCAGGACCTCAAGTCAGTTCAGTCCCAACAGGGTTTGCAGTCTGTTTTTGACCACCATGATGGATAGCCTTGCCTTGAACCCTTTGTGCTTGACTGTGAAGATGCCTTCTCCGATGACTGGAACCCGGTACCCTTGGTAGTCCCGCACTACCATGGTGGGCTCTTGCAGCTGTTGCTTCTGTAGTCCAGGAACGGTGCGGCTGATGGCTTCCCAGGACATGATTGTGATGGATGATCTGGTGTCGATCTCCATCTCGCATGGTACCCCCTCGATGAGGACTAGCACCTTGAGTTTTTTGTGCACCCTTGTGCGGATCTGGCTGATGGACATGTGGACCATGGGTTGGGGGTCATCTTCAGTGGGAATCTGTTGGACCTGATGAGCCCTCTGTTCTGGTCTCTGCATTGGTGACTTTGTTCGGGGTGGCCATTGCATTGAGGGGCATTCTGCTAGCTGCCAGGGTGCTGTAGGCCATTCTGGGGGTTGGTTACTCCTGCAGACCCTCATGATGTGGCCTTTCTTTCCGCACTTCTGGCAGAAGGTTTCTCAGAACCGACATTGAACCCTGGGGTGGTCTTCTCCACAGCCGCCACAAGGAGGATAGCGTGATTCAAATTTCCGCACCGGCCTGATGTCATCACTGTGCATGCGGAAAGTCTTGGCGTTTTCCACATTCTCAGCTGGCTCCGTGTCCTCAAAATGGACACTTGCCACTTGGTTGGAGTTTCTTGGCCTGCCTGGCCCAATGGTGTGCATTGACTTGTCGGCAGTTTCAGAGGCTTTGGCTTAATCCAGGGTGATCTGCAGGGTTAAACTGGTTTTGAAGAGTAGTCTCCATTGGTGGTTCGAGTCTTGGCAGCCCTGAATGATCCGGTCGAGGATTTGCTCGTCCAAGTCCCAGAACTCACAATGTGCTGCCATTATAAGTAAGAGATTAAGTAGGTTTATAGATAAATATATAAGTTATAATCAAGTAGGTTTTGTTAAAGGTAGATATATGAGCGACATAGTTAGAAGAGTATTAAATATTATAGATGTAGCTGAACATAACGGTGATAAAATAGGAATAGTATCACTAGATATCTTTAAAGCATTTGATTCTGTACAATGGGAAACTATTAAAGCAATTATTGAGGCATTAGGCTTTGGTAATAGATTTATACATGTTATTTCAAAATTGTATCAAAAAAGTAGTGCAAAAGTGAAGGTAAATGGAATAATGACGGGAGAGATTACTCAGGAAGCAGGTACGAGACAAGGATGTTCCTTGTCTCCAATATTATTTTTATTGGTTATGGAAATATCGACTAAAATGATAGAAGAAGATGAAGAATTGGAAGGGTACAAGGGATATAAGATAAATTTGTACGCAGATGATACTTTGATTATTCTGAAGGATATAGAGAAGGACCTGAGGAAGATAACTAAACACTTGAAAGAATTTGAAGAAATGACAGGTTTGAAAGTAAATTGGTCAAAATCTGAACTATTAATGGATAAAAGTGGTAAAGAGTGGGAGAACATGCAAGAACAATTCGGGATAAGAATTAAAAATACATTGAAATATTTGGGAATAACACTTTCACTTAAAGTTAAGGAACTGAAAAAAATTAATTATGATGTGATGTTGAATGAAGTAGAGAAAAAGATAGACAAATATAAAGAGATAAAGTTGTCTTGGTTTGGCAGAATTGCAATGTGTAAGATGATGTTGCTACCAAAATTTAATTTTTTATTTGAGATGCTACCATTAAACTTGACAGAGAAAGATATGGAAGGATATCAGAAAAAATTAGATAAATTCTGTAATGGTGGGGAAAGACCTAGGTTAATGAAGAAAATGTGGTATCAAAACCAAAAGGAAGGTGGATTGGGAATTCCCAATCTACTTAATTATTATTGGGCCTATAATATTAGAACTGTGGTAAAAATACTTAAAGGTGGAGATGGACACCGGGGAGATTTAGAGTTAAAAGATATTAAGAGATTTAGTTCTGTATGGTTTTTAGATAAAGCAAAATCAAAAAAGGTAATCAATAGTTATTGGTTAAAGGGATTGAGTAAAATATGGAATAAATTTGTTAAAATATTAATCCCAGATATAACCTTTTTGGGAAAGACAATTGGAAATTGGCCAATTAAAACCAACAGAAACCGTGAAAAAGTATTGGAAGAGGAAAATATAGAAAGTATAATAGATTGGTTAAAAGCTTTAGGAAATGAAAGTAGAAGAAAAGAAATAATGGAAAAATTGGGGTTAAATTGGTTTGAAAAAATACAGATAGAAAAATGGACTATGAATGTAAGAGGAATATGTAAAATAGGTAGAAACGAAACTGAATTTGAAAACTTAGTATCTCAAATTATTAAGGACGAAATTGGGTTAAAGGGACTCGTTAGTAAGATATATAAGATTATAAATTTTAACGAGAAACCACAAATGGCAATGAAGATGAACTGGGAGGATGAACTTAAGATTAAAATATCAGACGTGGATTGGAAGGTGAATTGGAAGAGTCGAATCATGAGGATTTTATCCATAAGGATTAAAGAGCATAACTTTAAGGTGGTTTGGAAATGGTATTTGACTCCATTGAGGTTATCATTGATGGATAAAAAAACAAGTAATAAATGTTGGAGGTGTAATATGGAATTGGGAACGTACGAGCATATGTGGTATAAATGTGATAAAGTTAAAAAGTTTTGGCAGAAATTGGAGGAAACGATATTTGAAATAATGAAGAAAAGAATAACATTGAGATTGGAAACTATATTATTATTGATAATTAAGGAATTAGAATTAACACAGTATGGGAAAGAATTGATTAGAATTATGATTATAATGGGTAGAATTATAATAGCAAGATATTGGAAAGTGGAGACGAATATTAAAATAGAAGAGTGGTATTGTGAAATGTGGAAATTAGCCTTAAATGATAAAATGACATGTGAAATTAAATTTAGAGAGGGTGTTTATAAAAAGGATGTTTTTTGGAAGACTTGGAAGCCATTTGTGGACTATGCACTTGGGACTTTGGATGCTTCGACACCTGTACCCAGAGAACGCGGATTTTGGAGGACTTAAAGACATTTAAAGATACCTATTTTTGAAGAACCAAACCTTCCTTTCCATTGTATAGCACTGGGTGAAATATTGTATTGTATATGTTATTTTTGTTATAATGTTTATAAAAATAAAAAATAAAAAAAAATTTTTAAAAAAAAGAACTCACAATGTGCCGCTGCTTGGCGGAGAGCAGCCACATATTGGTTTATGGTCTCTCCATCCTTCTAGTTCCGGGTGTGGAATGCATATCTCCTCACCAACTTGGATGATCTGGGGGCGTAGTGTGTCTTGAGGGCTTCCTGTAGGGCTCACCAGGTGACCAACTGTAGGGAAGTTAGCTCACACAGATCCTTTGCCGTAGCCAGCACATCTTGGCCATGGTACCTGAGGAACATGTTCTTTTTCCGGTTCTCTGTGAGGTTCTCAAGGTCATGGGCTTCCAGGAAACACTCGAACTGGATCATGTAGAACTCCCAGTCCTCAGTCGCTGGGTTGAACGGAGTCAGGGTGGCTTGCAGGTTCTTGCTGCCATCTGGTCATGCGTTTGTCTTGGCTGCTGGTTCCATGTGTCCTCACTGAGCTCCGGACATGGTTGCTTGCCTGGGGTGCTTCGCTCTTTGCCTAGTTGCCTTCTGATCACACCTTCATCACCAGTGTTAGATCGGGTGAAGGAAGGACAGACGAGCAGTGAAATCAGCTCTTTATTGAAGGCATAGCAACAAGTAACAAGCAGCCAGTGGCAGCCTCTTTTTAAAGGCAGTCACTGGCAAAACTGACCAATCAGAACAACCCCACAGTTGACCAATCAGATTAAACTGTGAGCCCCGTGCTGAGCGTGTACCGGAACCTCTATTGTTGGGGATACACTACTGGGCATTCCTAGAAAATAAGAAACAAGGATGTGGATTTGCTATTTGCAAACGAATTGCTGTGACAAATGAGCTAATGCTCTTCTACTAGAAGACCATTTGGTCACCTATGTTCTCCAAAGTTCCAGGTTATCTTTTGGCCATCTTAACATTCTTTCTTTGTGCATCTATCACATTTTTTTCTGTTTTGCATGATAAAGGAGAGAACGGTTAATCATTCTGTTGTGAGTGTGTGGAGGGGGAAACATAATTATAGATGAAACCAACTAATAATAATAAAAAGAAGAATTGTGGCTTACTGCATGATTAATATCACTAGTAGTTTGACCATCATGGTCTGACAGGCAAAAGTGTCAGGTTTGCTCTTTAAAGTCTCAAGGATTGAGACTAAGGAAGTTTAGAAAACTGTACATGAGCCATCTAAGGATAATGATCTATGAAAGCAATTAGCAGAGATGACTCTTATGGGGCCCCTCACAAAATTGTCCCTAAACAATTTATGGAAGGCCATCAATAATAGTACCATGGCTGCAAAAAGTAGTCCATGAAATCAATGGAGTGGCCTGTTATTACTCCATCTCTTGAACTTGAGTGCAAAAGAAACTATGATTATCAACAAAAGAGGATTATTTACTAGAAGCTGGTCAGTGTGTACCTAGAAATTGCTTTTCACAAACGAGTGTGAACTACTGAATCTCAGAACACCTAGGTCAGTGATGGCTAACTTTTTTTGGCTTGTGTGCCAAAAGCGGGGGGAGCGCAGGGGGGGTTGTGCTTGGGTTTGCCATATCCATAATGCTATGTGCATGACCCCCTGCTTTTGGCATGCTTTTTTTGCCCTCCCCAGGCTCCAGAGGCTTCTAGGAATCTGGGGAGGGTAAAAACAGCCTCCCCCCAACCTCCAGAGGCTTCAGGAGCTTCCCTGAAGCCTCCAGAGGGTGAAAAATGGCCTCAAAAGAAGGCCTAAATCAGGTGGCCAGCAAACAAATGTGCGTTGGAGCTGACAGGGCAACGCTTCACATGCCATAAGAAATGGTTCCGCGTGCCACCTGTGGCACCCGTGCCATAGGTTCGCCATCATGGACCTAGGTAGTTGCAATACTACTAGAGATTACTTCTAATACTTCTAATTTTCTGGAGAAATTTTCCTAAACCAATTCTTGAGGTTAGATTTCAGCTTTCAAAATTCTCAGCAACTCTGGGAGTGAAAGTACACTCCTCTCAAAGTCGCAGGTTTGAAAAACTGTGACCTAGAGATTAGTATTTAGCAAAATATTCTGCTATAATCACTTTTAATTTCTCTTCCCTTTCGTTTACTTCTTGAAGACTAAAACAGATTTTTTTCAGCCTATTATTCTTTTCAAAACTTTGCACTTCAAATTTATGTTGGAAATGAGAATGAAGGTCATTTTATCTTTTGATGGGGAAGTAGAAAACCCCCCAGAATATATTGGATTAAAACACATTCACTAATTCAGAGGGTTTTAAAGATTAATATACATTTAAGACCAAAGGGTATGGAGAATGGAAAAAAACAACTGAAAAAAATCCAAAATTTAATTTTTGTACATGATAACTGCAGCAAGATTTAAAAGGTAGCAAGATGTACCAAGATGAAAAGGTTTGACATTACCACTTTTCGAGATGTCTGCATTGACTTATTTGATAAAAGAAACAATAAGTTACATTTATTGTTGCCTGGAAACGTCTTTTAAACATTTTGTAAGAATGAGAAAACAAATGAATGTATGATTAATGGCTTTGATGATTAACCATGGTCAACTATAAAAAGAAAAGGGTTATGGTATAACCATAGAATGCAAAATAAATTTATAATTGTAGTTAGGTAACGGTGTGCTAATTGTTTCCAACTCTAGGGGGCGGTACTCATCTCCATTTCAAAGCTGAAGAGCCAGCACTGTCCGAAGACATATCCATGGTCATGTGGCCAGCAGGATTAAACGCTGAAGGCGCATGGAACACTGTTACCTTCCCACCAAAAGTGATTCCTAGTTTTCTAGTTGCATTTTTTATGTGCTTTCAGACTGCTAGGTTTGCAGAAACTGGGACAAGTAATGGGAGCTCACTCCATTATGTAGCACTAGGGATTCAAACCGCCAAACTGCCGACCTTTTGTTCAACAAGCTCAGCATGTTAGCCACTGAACCACTGAGTCCCTTATAATTGTATTTATAATGACTGTAAAGAAGAGTAGAAGACAGTAGTTGTATCTTTTTTCTTTCTTGTCTTTCTATCCTTTTTTTTCCTTTTCTTGCATATTTAGCTTTCTCTTTGGTTTCTTTCTTTTGCTTACTTTATATTACTTTGCATTAGTTTTTAATCATACTTTAAAAATCTTTAATAAATATATATATATACAAAACTATATTATCTTTCAGAGGCATAGTTTTTAATCTGGCATACTTTTAAACATTTTAGTTTTATATGGTTTCAGTAGGGATTTTAATAGGTTTTAGACAGGCTACTCATTATCTAAGGTATTTTAATAGGTTTTTAATTGTTTTCTATGTTTTATTCGTGATTTTAATGCTGCCGGTACACCACCCTGAGTCCTGGAACGGAGAAGGGCAGTATAGAAATTTAAATATTAAATTATTAAATATTAAATCTTCCCCCTCCTTTAACTCCCGGGCCATGACTTGACTCATCCTATGATATCATCATCAGCAATGAATGTTTTTATGCTGCCATTTCTTCTAGCTTTTCTAGTAAGCCTTTTCCATCGCATATAAGCACATAACCCACTCCTTTTTTTAATCTTTTCTTCCACTTTCATAGAGTATTTCTAAATCCTAAAGTTAATCTGACTTGTCTTTAATTTATTTTCCCTGAAAATGTCAGCTTTCCAGACAATCCATTCTTCATTACCATTTTAGTTTGTGCGTGTGTGAATGTGTGTGTGTATTTTATTGTCCTAATGTTTGACGCCCCAGTTTTATTATTTTCATATCTTTTGAATTGGTACATTAATACGATCAACTCCCAAATAATGTGATGGGTTATTATGCATCTAAAGTTAATTTCTCAGTTGCTTGATCCAAATTCTTTGCATACGTCCACCAATAAGAAGATATAACTTTTTTACTCAGATGACAAATAATTAGCTCTACATTTGCTGCAGCTGATCCAAAGCCAGCTTTTCATACAAATAAGGGGTTTTCTTTTTAAAAAATCTTACACAGTAGCACTGTTGTAATCTAATCTAATCTCAAACTGTATTTTCCAGTCTGTAATAATGACAGTGATTACTCTGCTATGGTAAAGTTTGGCTAGAGGCTATAACTGTGATATCAGCATTTTGCACTCATGGGTTTTATTTTCTAATCAAGCTCTTTAAAAAAATAAATTATAGATTAGGATGAGATGAATGATGTTTATATAGGTATAAGAATAAATAGTGGCAATATTGTAAAGATATTTCATAATAGTAGGCTAAAATTTAGAAAGCAAGAGATGCAATGAATGCAATAAGTATGAATATAGAAGCAACTCAGATCTTTTCACTTTATATATACTGCTTCTGTTTTCTGTCTTTCCCTCCCATATTTGGGGCTTACCAGGGTGTTGTGACACAATATATACTTATTCCCCTGGCTCAGCTGATTAGGATGAGAACCTGTGGCCTAGTGGCAATTACATGTAAAACAGCCCAGGTTCAAAACCCAGCAAGGGTATGGCTAGCTGATGAGAGCTAAATAGCTTGAAATAGATCTATACTAGTCTCCCTTTATTTATTTATCAGCAAAATACATATCACAAAATATAACAAAAGCATCCAGCTTTCTGCCTGGATGGTCTCCTAGGCCTAGGGTGAGTCGAAAGACAGAAAAGGGAAGCAGTTCGGCTCCCTCTCGTATTTGGGGCTTACCAGAGTGTTGCGACACTATATATGTGTGTGTGTGTGTGTGTGTGTGTGTGTTAGTTATGTTATGTTATGTTATGTTATATTTGTGTGTGTATGTATGTATGTATGTATGTATGTATGTATGTATGTATGTATGTATGTATATATGTTTTCGTAGGTTTTCAAGGGTGAGGTATGCTGGTCTTGTTGTATTCGGGTCTTTTTCTGTGTAAGATCTTACATGGGAAAAGATCCGAATACAACAAGACCAGCATAGATAGATAGATAGATAGATAGATAGATAGATAGATAGATGGATGGATGGATGGATGGATGGATGGATGGATGGATGGATGGATGGATGGATGGATGGACGGACGGACAGACAGACAGACAGACAGACAGACAGACAGATAGATAGATATGGAGATGGAGATAGAGATATAGAGATAGAGATAGATATAAACAAAAAAGAAACAAACATACTTCTCCATTTGACTATTTTTATAATATAAAGATACTTCAAAAATGGAAAAAGAAGGCTATCTCTTGAATCCAAATAAAGTGTTGTTATCTTTTTCCCTACATAGAATTACTTGCTAACATTATCTGATCAAAATCAATAATCATTACAGATAGTCCACAGTTTTCAACCATTCATTTAGTAACCATTCAAAGTTACACTGAACGGCATTGAAAAAGTGACTTTTGACCTTTTTCAAACTTATAACCATTGTAGCATTCCCTGCTTCTTTGCTTTCTTTGAATGAGCATCCTTACATAAGCTGTGCAAAAGATTTATCCAGTGTGCTATTTAATGTGTGTCTATAGAGACTCTCAGTCATTCAGGTCATAGCTATCCCAAAGGTGTTTTTTTTCAGGAGGCAACTGGACTCTCTTGTTTCACTTCTCTTCCAAGAAACTCCTTCAGCTCTGACTGGATGGTGGGGAATACAAGGATCTATATTCCTTGCAGACAACTGTTAATCTGCATCCTTTTACAGCAGGGGTGTCAAACATGTAGCCTGCCCATCCCCGTTTTAGTGAAGGGGGAAAAAGTTGTCATGTCACAACCAATTTGACACTCCTGCTTTAGAGGGTCATTGAAGCACTTGGAGGTTTATCTGTGTCCTCAGAGTGTGTCCCGACTGGTGCTCCTGGTTCCTGTAGTCTGCAAGTTTTTCCCTCTGGAAATCCATTCCTACTCCCACACCATTCAAAGGGTGTTCATCCATAATTGTACAGCTAAAAGTCTATAGAGATTCTCAATCAATCAGGTCATGGTTGTCCCAAAGTTCCTTTTCCAGTAGGCCACTGGACTTCCTTGTTTTTTCTTTTCTTTTGAAGACATTTCACTTGCCATCAAAGAAGCTTCCTTAACTCTGAGAAAGACAGTGGAGACTGGGAGGATTTATATGATTAATACTAGCCAAACAAATCTACCCATGCCTAATCCAGAAGAGACTTTTCTCTACAAGTTTCTTTTCTGTGGCATCTGCCATTTCTCTCAACCTTCTCCAACCTCTCCTCCAATCAGAGGAGTCTTTCAATCAACAACGAGTGTGCATAAACACACACTCTGCTGCTGTGCTTCACTCAGATAGAAAGTTGGTGTTTTTCCTTTGTTATGCATGCAAGCAGAGCCCTCCCCCTTGGCATCCATGATTCATGTAAAGATAAGTGTGCAACATTAATCATGGGGCATCAATCTTGACTTCCCTGATCCTCCACAAAATCCTTATCTACTATGTATTCATACTAAAAGCAGTTGCCTTTTACCGAAATGAGCTTTAACCTTGGTTTTCCATGAAAAATGTTACCTGTAAATTGGAACAAAAGATCACCACAAGGTGGGTAAAAGATAAGCCACAATATTTCACAAACGTTCCTAATCATCGGAGTTGAGACTTGTACAGGTAGTCCTTGATTTACGACCACAAAAAGAGTTTCCTGAGTTGGTGGAGATTAAGTGAGTTATACCCAAATTTATGATCCTTTTTTTTGGGGTGGGGGGGGGCGCACAGTTGTTAAAACGAATCACTGCAGTTATTAAATGAATCAGGGATTAAGTCAACCCACCTTTCCCCATTGACTTTGCTTGCCAAAATTTGCCTGGGAAAATCATAAATGGTGATCAGGTGATGCCAGATGCTGAAATATGTTGGTTGTCAAATGGTCAAATTCGGATCACGTGACCATACTCTGATGGTGGTAACTGTGAGGAATGGTTGTAAGTCACTTTTTTCCAATGTTGTTATAATGGTCACTAAGCAAATAGTTGTAAATTGAAGACAACCTGTATCAATCTGGGTAGGGAACAGAGCCAGTGGATTTTGTCACAGCAATTATACAGAGATGTGGAAGGAACTCCTAAGCTAAGTATTCTGCGTGACCTTTACTGCAGTTGGGGAAAATAGTTTCTGAAAAAAAATTGCAGTTTCAGACAATTTTTCTTTTTTAGAAGGGCAAGAATAGGAACAGCTCTTTTACATAAATATAATGCTGCGAGCCTAACTTGTTCCATTTTTCCTGTTCCCATTTTGCAATATTGATGGTCTAATTTTTCATTAGGCATTTTTCAATACTTATTAGGAATTCTAAAGCATGGTGCTTATTTAGAAGAAACAATGTGGTTTTATCAAAAGCCTAAATTAACCTCTTTCTTCGTTTTAAGAGAATAATAAATCCACTTCTGCTAGTTGATGAACAACTTGAAAGGCTGCCTGATTTGACCTCCAACCATTCTGGAATTTGGCTTTGTAAAATCTGAAAAAAGTTGCAATCATTTAAAAATTACTGGTGGGGGGTTCTTCCTTTTTATCAAAGCGAAACAAAGCATTTTAGGCATGCAGATGCAAGAAGTTGTACAAGGGCAATCTTTACCCTAGTAACATCTGGATTTGGGGAAGGAATATGGATTTTAGCCAGGGGTGGGTTTCTGGGGGATCGGCCAGGATCGCGCGAGCCCGATGGTAAAATTTAGAGATCCTGGCCGATCCCGTTGGACGATGGACCCGGAAGTAACGGTACTTCCGGAACACGTGGCTCGCTCCGTCAAAACCTCTGGCGCGAATGCAGAGGCTTGGAGGGGCTTCGCGCCGAGTTGAGCCAAGCGCGCGCGGCTGGAGCACATGAGCCACCCGCGAGCGCCATGGCGAGCCGGCGCGGGGCGCGCTGCTGCTGTCGCTGCTCCTGCTCCTGCTGTGCGGGCCGGGGGCGCGAGGGTCCCGGGGCGCCGACAAGCAGAACAGCCTCTGCAGGGCGGCCAGCGGCGTCTACCAGGGCGCCAGCGGCCTCCTGGGCGAGGAGAACATGCGCGCCCTGCAGAAGATGAGCGGTGCCCGGAGGGTCCCGGGCAAAGGGGAGGGGGGGAAGGGGAAGAGGAGGGGTCTGGGGAGGGAGGGGGGTCTGGCCTTGTGGGGGGGGAAGGGGTGCAGAAGGGGGTCCCCGACTTTGGCGTGGGCGGCCAGGAGGGAGATTGGGGAGGTTCGAGTGAGTGGCCGACTGGCTGGCGGGCGGGTAAGGAAAGTTGCTGCGCGCCCCAAAAATCCTCTGGCCCGCTGGCCACGGTTGCTCGCTCGCTCGCTTGCTCGCTCACCCATCGGACAGCAGGTTCCTTCGTCCGGTGGATGGGTGAGAGAGCGAGTGAATAAATACAGCCAGCGGGCTGGTGGGCTGGTCAGGCTACTTCCTGGAGCTGAGGAGGTTTGTGGGGGGGGGGGGAAGACAGACAGACAGAGAGAGGCACAGACACACAGAGAGACAGGGAGGGAGGGGGGAACCAGAGAGTGACAGACACACACAGAGAGACAGAGAGTGGGAGGGAGGGAGAGAAAGATAGACAGAGACACAGAATGAGTGATTTAAGTGCCTGAATGCGAGACAGACAGACACACACACACACACAGAGTGACAGATGGGCAAACAAAGGAGAGATAGACACAGAGAGAGAAAGATAAAAAAGAAGGTGGGAGAGAGAGAAAGAAAGAGAAAGAAAGACAGACAGAGAGAAAGAGAGAAAAAAGAAAGAGAGACAGAAAGGAAAGAAAAAGAAAGAGAGAGAGAGAGAGAGAGAGAACATATGACCACAATTAAGCCCAAAAGTTTGGTTGCTAACCAAGACCATTGTTAAGTGAGTTTCACATTTTCCAAATTGGCCACTCCCACCCGGTCACATGGCTGGCAAGCCACTCCCACCCTTCCACATGGCCGGCAAGCCACTCCCACCCGATCACATGGCCGGCAAGCCACTCCCACCCAGTCACATGGCCAGCAAGCCACAGAACCTGTTCCAAAAATTTTGAAACCCACCCCTGATTTTAGCATAGGATTGGACTGGAAAGAGAGGCATTTGGGGAAGTGGAAAAAGTTAGAAAAAACACCCAAAGTTAATGCTAAGACTCTTCAATCCAAAAATTCCTAAACTTTGCAGCTTTTTTGTTTGGTGTTTTGTTGACATCTTGAATTTCATATTTCATGCTCTTTAAAGGCATGACACTCTCTCCATAATTTGAAAACCAGATTCATTCTTTCTACAGTGAGTCATGTATGTAATTAATTTATTGACATCTGTTTGAAACTCCACTTTCTAGTAAAAGTGATCGCAAAACACAACAACAGGTTGTCCTTGACTTACAATCACAAATGAACCCTAAATGTATATCGTTAGGTGAAACATTTGTTAAGTAAATTTTGCCCAATTTTATGACCTTTCTTGCCACCGCTGTTAACTGAATCACTGCAATTGTTCGGTTTATAACATGCTTGTTGAGTGAATCTGGCTTCCTCATTAACTGTTTGTCAGAAGGTTGCAAAAGGGATCACATGATGCAACTACCATAAAGATGAGTCATAGCTAAACATTTGAATTTTGATTACATGACCATGGGGATGCTGCAACAGTCATAGGTGTGGAAAACAGTTTTAAGTCACATATTTTCAGTGCCATCATGATTTCAAAGCCACTCAATGAACTGTTGTAAATTGAGGACTATCTCTACAACTGTGAGGAAGGATTTCATCTATTGCTTTGTGTGTAACACAATTTTATCTTGCAAAAAAAAATATTGGGCTTTACAATATTTTCTCGTTGACTCGTGTTTTATTTATTTATTTCGTTTGTCAAACATGTATAACAGGTATAAGTATAAACATAAATATGAACACAGTAAATGGGTACGAATAAATGGAGACAGTAGGACAGGGACAATTGGCACACTGGTGCATTTATGCATGGCCCCTTTACAGCCTCTTAGGAAAGGGGTGAGGTCAACAGTAGACAGTCTAAGGTTAAAATTATGGGGGTTTGGGGATATAATAACAGAGTCAGGTAGTGCATTCCAGGCACTGATCACTCTGTTGCTGAAGTTGTATTTTCTGTAATCGAGTTTGGAGCAGTTTACCTTGAGTTTGTATCTATTGTGTGCTCCTGTATTATTGTGGTTGAAGCTGAAGTAATCATTGAGAGGTAGGACATTGTAGCAGATAATTTTGTGTATTAGGCATAAAAATGTTCAAGTCAGTTCAATGATAAATGGCTTTCTATCTGTGGTCCTTGACTTAAAATCATTCCTTTAGCGGCTATTCAAAATTCCGACACTGAACAAGTGACATAACTGATTCTCACACTTACAACTGTTGCAGCATGTTCATGGTTATGTGATCAGAATTGGCAACATGTATGTATTTAAGATACATCCTGAAGTGATGTAATCACTATATTGCAACCTTCCCAGATGGCTTCCAACAAGCAAAATCAGTGAAAGAAGCCAGATCACCTTAATGACCAAGTGATTCCTTTAATAACTGCAGTGGTTCACTTATGAACCATGGGAAAAATATCATAAAAAGGGAGGCGAAACATTGGAGGTGGCTCGGGAGTTCATGGCCTCCATGATGGCCATGGACCTGACCCAAGTAGTTCACGGTCCCACTCACACCGGGGGTCACATGCTGGATCTAATTTTTGTCTCTGGCCAGTGGACTAGTGATCTGGGAATAGGGGATTTCGCCGTGACACCCCTGTCATGGACAGATCACTTTCTCCTTCGGTTAGACTTTCCAACTGCTACACTCCACCACGGGGAGGCGGAACTGGAGACTTCTAGATGGTTCCGCACCAGGTGCCTGATAGACCCGGAGAGGTTCCTGATGGAGCTTGGGCCAATGCCTGTGTCCCTGTCCCGCGACTCGACTGAGGACCTAGTAGCCACATGGAATAGTGCGACTGCTGGGGCCCTGGACCAGGTCGTGCCCTTGCGGCCTCTCACACGGCGCCGATCCACCCTGGTCCCTTGGTTTTCCGAGGAGCTGAGGGTGATGAAGCGCCGTAAGAGACGCCTAGAGAGCATCTGGAGATCCACTCACTCCGAATCAGACCGAACACGTGTTAGGTCCCATTTGAGGACCTACATCGTAGCGATGAAAGCGGCAAGACGTAATTATCTTGCCGCCCTTATTGCATCCGCAGATAACCGCCCTGCCACCCTGTTCAGGGTGACCCACTCCCTCCTTCAACAGAGGCAGCGGGAAGCTCCTTTACAGGGTCGTGCAGAGGCATTTGGTCAGTATCTGCAGGATAAAATCGTTCAGATCCGGAACGAGTTGGCCTCCAGTGAAGTTGGGGGGGTGGACGGAGTCTGGGGGGGGGGCGGACGGAGGCAAGTCTTGAGACCGTTTTATGGGAAGAGTTCGACCCTGTGACTCCAGATGACATGGACAGGTTGCTGGGGCGCTTGAATGCCACCACATGTTTATTGGACCCGTGTCCCTCCTGGCTGGTACTGGCCACCCGGGAGGTTACACGAGGCTGGCTCCAGGAAATAGTGAACGCTTCCTTGAGTGAGGGGTTCTTGCTGGCCGCCTTGAAAGAGGCGGTGGTGAGACGCCTCCTCAAGAAACCTTCCCTGGACCCAGCGGTGTGAATTAATTATTGTCCGGTCTCCAATCTTCCCTTTCTTGCGAAGGTTGTTGAGAGTGTGGTGGCATATCAGTTTCCCCGGCACCTGGAGGAAACTGTCTATCTAGACCCATGCCAGTCTGGCTTCCGACCTGGACAGCATGGAGACAGCATTGGTTGCATTGGTTGATGATCTTTGGCGGGCTCGGGATAGAGGTCATTCCTCTATCCTAGTCCTATATGACCTCTCAGCAGCTTTCGATACCATCGACCATGGTATCCTGTTGCACCGACTGGAGGGGTTAGGAGTGGGAGGCACCATTTTGCGGTGGTTCTCCTCCTATCTCTCCGGCTGGTCGCAACTTGTGTTGGCAGGGGGACAGAGATCGGCACCGAGGCCCCTCATTTGTGGGGTGGCTCTGACTCAACCCATCCAAGACCGAGTGGCTGAGGTTTCCGGCGTCCCGATATAGCCAGCTGGTTCCATCATTGGCTATGGGGAGCGAGTTATTAGCCCCCGCAGAAAGGGCTCGCAACTTGGGTGTCCTCCTGGACTCATGGCTGTCCTTGGATGACCATGTGATGGCCATGGCCAGGGTTTTTTTTTATCAGGTTCACTTGATACGTCTGTTTATTTGTAACATTTCTAATTATTTTCAGGCATCCTGGTTGTCCAAATTTTCTATATTTCAATCTTTATCCTCTCTGATCATTAGTGCCACTGTTTGGTGTTGATGGAAATAAGTCTTAAAATGGCTTCAGGGCAACCCCGGATTAATCATTAAGCCCATTGTTGGGGCAGTAAGAGAAGAAGCACCTCAAAGTTCTTTCCTTTAATTGTTTCATTCCCACATTCAAATTTAGTCAAATTATTTTTGACACTGCCCTTATCTGCTATGTTCAACTTTAATCTGAATTGTTAACAAAATGTTTTCTTTTTTGGCATGGTGAGGTCTGTCCTATTTTTTTCTATCCATGCTAATTACAGTATTCTTTCCTATTAAAAAAATGGATCAGAACATCAAATATTAATTCCATTAGCATGATTACTTAACATTTTCTAAGCTTCAGAGTAATATAGATAGGATTGCTTGTTAATTGATACATTTATATTAATCTATTACAATTTGCAAGAATAGATATTATAATTTTCTCCAACTATAAACATCATGACTATAAAAGCAGTAGTTATACAAGTAATGATCCTTTTCTATTTTTATTAAAAACAAACAATGGAAATCTTTTCAATCTATAGCTAATCGTTTCACTTCTCTAATACAAGATAATCCAAAATTCTTGGAAATGATGGTATTCCCTTCTCTTTCTTTACTGGCAGCTATTTTTAACAATTATATTACACCTGTAATATTACACCTGTTGCAGATTCAGTTCATTTCTTTCTTTTCTTTCTCTGCCATGCAATAATTTGGTAATTGGTGGCGAAATTTGATAGCAAGATTTTGAAGGGTTTTAGAGAGAGATTAAAAATGGAGTTGGAACTTGTAGGTTGCCATCTTGGTTACCTGCAATTTTGAAGCCCATATTGATCCAATTAGCCTTTGTTTTTAGGACCATCTTACTTTTATTGCTTTCCAGTTTTTTCCCCCTGAAGAGTTATCCAAAGGTAATATATAGAGAAGGGTGGCTCAGAGGCTAAGATGCTGAGCTTGTCACTCAGAAAGGTGGGCAGCTTGAAGGTTCGAATCCCTAGCACCACATAATGGAGTGAGCTCTTGTTACTTGTCTCAGCTTCTGACAACCTAGCAGTTCGAAGGCATATAAAAATGCAAGTAGAAAAATAGGGACCACCTTGTTGGGTAGGTAACAGCATTCCTTGTGCCTTCGCCATTTAGTTATGCTGGCCATATGACCACGGAGATATCTTCTGACAGTGCTGGCTCTTTGGCTTTGAAATGGAGATGAGCACCACCCCCTAGAGTTGGGAATGTGTGAGGGGAACCTTTACCTAATATATAGAAGCTTCAAAGGTGATAGTAGATTTCAAGCAAAGCAAGTTGAGTAGGAAGTAAAGAAAACAATAACACTTTCTGTAAGGTTGCCTAGAAAACTGCATAGATGTGAGTAGAGCTCAATTTGAAGATTATTTCAATTATGAATGGAGGTAAATATATGTATCCCAAGATGATTGTCTATGGAGATTCTCCATCATCCACGTCATGGTGGAAGTTTCTCACCATCCAGTCAGAGCTGAAAAAGCTGCTTGGATAAGAAGCCAAACGTCTTTAAAAAACAAACAAAGTCCAGGTGCCTCTAGAAAAAAAACAACACCTTTGGAGTCCCAGGATAATGTTGCAAGATCCAATCTGGGATGGTCCCTGGGACCAGAGGTTTAGCCTTCTGAGTTTTCTCTAGACTTCTGCTGGATGCCCCAACCTCAAGTACTTCTCTCTTCCAGGATATGTGCTTTGGGCTATTCTATGTATTTATGGGCTGCCTGGTTGTATGTGGCTTTTTATTTTATTAATAGGGATGTTGGGTCAGGGTTCCAAGAAACATCCCCAATGAAAGAAGACTCGAAGGCTTGAGGTTCCTCAAAGTTCCATTTTATTAGAGATGTCATATTGGCACATCTGGGAAAACCTGAATCTGAAAGCTTCCAGGTTTTCCCCATCCAAATGAAAGTTCAAGTCCCTGCCCAGCACTCACATGTCCATCACATGGCCCAATAAAACATCTTCCTAATTGGAGATGCCTCCCAGTCACATCACTCCAGCTGCAGGACAATATATCCTTGACTCTGAGAAATGAATGTTATTTTGACTGTATACCACCCATACTCCATCCCCATTTCCCACAGAATTAAATGTGGCAGGCCTGAAGGTCCAATGCAAAAGATGACTTCCAGGCTTGACATGTTGGTGGCCAGCTATCAAGTGACCCACAATCAAGTACCACATTAATGCTACGCATAGAGCATATGTCCAAAGCACATATTTTGATAGAGAGTAGTTCCCTGCAGATGGGCTTCAGCTGGAACCCAAAAGCTTGGAAGGTTAAACTTCTTATCCTTGTGTCCAATGAGGATCTTGTGAGATTTAAATTGTTTATTCTTTGGTGGGATCTATTTAAGATTGATATCAGGTCTCAAGAACCAACACATGGGAGACTTGGAGTTACTTTTTAAATTGTTTTTTTTTTTGTTTACAGGCAGACCCCTGCAGACTAAAAGCAACTATCTGCACAGCTATAGATATATTCCATGAACTGCCGAGAAGGGGAATCTTAGCCATCTTCCTTCCTACCAAATTTTCCAAATGCTGTTGTCTCTTTGCCCAGCAAAAGGAAAGCAGCGTATGCTTCCTGGAACTGCAGACATAATAATAATAATAATAATAATAATAATAATAATAATAATAATAATAATAATAATAATAATAATAATAATAATAATAATAATAATAATAATAATAATAATCATCATCATCATCATCATCATCATCATCATCATCATCATTATTGTCATTGTAATAATATTGTAATAAAATTACAATGAAATTGGTTTGTAGTTGGAGTTAGATAACTCAGATGTATTGGAATTGAGTGAGAAGGAATTTTGTGTGAAACCTAAGAGCCATCTCTAAAAATATTAGAGAAGAGTGTTTCCTATTTTTAAATAAAAGAATTTATGCACTGGAAAGAACTTTCAAAAGCAGATTTTCTTCCCTCTCCCCCACCCCCCTCTCTCATCAAACGGAATAAGGATTGGCAGGATAAAAAAACATTACTTATTTTTGTTGGGATTATTATTGCATGGCACTAAGGCCTATTGGCATTTCAAGGATATTAACTCCAATCTCTGACTTGGAGTTTTTAAATAAAGAGTATTTGCTTGATTCTCACACTCCCTTCCTACCTCCTCTCCCATCCTCACTCTCTGACAGCAATTCTGAACTATCCTTTTTAGAACTTTCTCCTATTTCAAATGAAGATTGACATGGTAAGCCTCTCAGAGACATATTTAACTTCCAAATTATATGCTATACTATCTGTGCTTGAAAGAGCACAAAGGGGGAAGGGAAATATTTCATTCTAATGGAATTCATACTCATTTTGAAAGCTTAATTCTGACCCTATGCTCAGTGCAATGGTTAATGTACCAGACTATAAACTGGGAAATCATAAGTTTTAATCCTGCATGAGGCATGAAAGCCAATTGGGCGATTTGGGTCAGGCACTCTCTTTCAGTCTTGGAAGAAGACAATGGTAAGCCACTTTTGATAGTTTTGCCCAGAAAACTGTATAAGTGTAATCTTTATTGCCATTGTATTTAAATACAAAGAAATTGGTTAAGGACTTGTTCAAACAGTCATCCAAAGTCAACATTAATTTGAAGGTATATATGGATACAAACACATACACACACACACACACACACACACACACACACACACACACTCCTTTAAGAGCTGAAACCATGCTTAAATAGAGGTTTTCAGAGGGAAAGTTGGGTTTGGACCTCCAGCCCATCTGCTCTCAGATGCCATTAATGTAACTTTCTTCTGTGTATGCCTGGAATTAAGACTTATGAAATGTGTAGTTTTGTAGGTTTCTCTACATTCCATCTGGAAAGGAGCTTCCGGCAAGTAATTTGGGAAGCGAGCAAGAATTCTAGGGAGGGAGGATGATAATGACAGAATATCAAGAAGAGAGTTAGGGATGGAAGGAGGGAAAGAAGGGAAAGGAAGGGAGGGAAGGACCTCAAAGCTATTTTTTCAAAAGGCAACTGGATTTTCTTTGTTTTTGCTTGAAGTCGTTTTTCATCCAAGAAGCTTCTTCAGTTCAGTTTCTTGAATGAGAAGTGAAATGTCAAGGAGACCTTATATTATGTCCCCAAAAAAGGCTGTCCAGTTTCTTTTTGAAAATCTCCAGTGAAGGAGCACTCACAACTTCTGGAGGCAAGCATTCCACTGATTAATCATTCCCATTGTCAGGAAATGATTCCTTACTTCTTGGTTAGATCTCTCTTTGATAGATTTCTATGCATTGCTTCTTGTCCTGCCTTCAAATGCTTTGGAGAATGGGTTGACTCCCGTTTCTTTGTTGCAAACTCTTAGATATTGGTAGATTGCTATCATGTCATTTTTAGTCCTTCATTAGACTAGACATACCCAATTCCTGCAACTGTTCTTCATATGTTTTAGTCTCCACAGTCCCCTAATAAACTTTGTTCTTCTTCTCTGCACTCTTTCTACAGCCTCAAAAACCTTTTTGCAATATGGCAACCAAAATTGGATGCAATGTTTCAAGTGTGGTCTTACCAAGACATTATAAAATGGCACTAATGTGATCTTGATTCTATTCCTCTGTTAATGCAATTTAAAATTGCATTGGGTTGGGTTTTTGTGTGTGTTTGTAGCACACTGCTCATATTTAAGTGGTTGTTCTACATGTCTCTCACAGTTACTGCTATTGAACCAGGTGCTATAGCTGTGCATTTGTTTTTTCTTGCCTAAGTGTAAAACCTTACTTTTCTCACTCCTAAGTTTCATTTTGTTGGATAGGGCTCAGTGTTCAAACCTATCAAGATCCTCCTGAATCCTGAGCTAAAGTATTGGCTATTCCCATCAGATTGGTGTTGTCTGTGAATTTAATGAATTCCCTTTCTATTCCCTCATCTAAATTGTTTATGAAGATATTAAAGAGTGCTGGACCTAAGACAGAGCCTTGAGATACCCCACCGCTTATGTCTCTCCATGTCAATATAATTCCATTAAGAACTACATTCTGAATATCGTTGCCCGGTTAGTTACAAATCCATCTGGTGGTGATGCTATCTAAACCACATTTTTCTATCTGGCATAGATTCATGGCAACTGAATATGCTTTTTCAGAGATCATGGATCTATTTAGCCTCCAACAAATTCATCTGGTACTGAAGAAGATGGCTTTAAAAAAAAGGGGGCTCACCAAAGTGATGAACTTATATATGGCAATAAGCTCATTGGAGCAAAAATTCAAAATTAAGAAATAAATGAACATTTAGCCTGCCTTCTTGTTGCATTGGAGTGCTGTTTCTACATGTATAAAATCCCATTTCGTATATAATTGAGCCAGTTGGAGAACAGCAAGAAATTGTGCTTAGTTCATTGTATGACTGTATCATTTTTCAGTGAACACATTTACTAGTAAACTATAGAGCCAGTAAACCCAACAAGGTAGAAAGCAAGAAACTCATCAGCCAGGAGATATACCTAAAAGAGGCATCCATGGCCAGGGCACCTTCTCTATGATCTCTTTGAACCCACATATGTTGTATATAAACATACGCTCAAGGTAGAAAGAGATAGAAAGTATGAAGTAGACCTGCTCTGAATGTGTTAAAACTTCTGAAGTACTTTTCAGGAAATCAAAGATTATAGATCCTTTTCCTGTATTTCTGCTTAGCTATAATAAGGGGCTAGAACTACCTGCTGAAGGATGTTCTTTTACTTTTCTAATTTTAGTTCCCTTTTTGTTGTTGTTTTAGTATACAAGTGCTGAGTCTGAAATAATGTTACACAATCTGAAATCCTTGGGAGATGACAAGCTTAAAAGCCACATCAATGCTGAACCTATTTCTGCTGAGGTTTTCAAATCACGTATTCATTTGTGCCACTGGCTTTACAATTTCTCCCAATTCATGTAATGCAAACCAGTAACTGCCTCTATTGATTATTCAGAAACTATTGTTTCAATTGCTAGCCATCTATTTCAAATTCAGACTATTAGAGTGAGCGAAAATGTTCTCTTGTACATCTGCAAATCCTCTTTTCAACCAGATCTTTCAATTCAAATTAAACAGAGCGAGTAGAAATGAAAGAGCTAAAAAGCATTCTACTTCAGCTCTCTTTCTCTGTCACATGCTCAAAATTGTACATGCAAGATTCTTTCTGTGAAATGTATGTGACTCTATATGCTTAAGTGTGGGATTCCCAGTTCCTTGACATTTGAAATCTGTAAACGTTGTGTTGTAATTCTGTAATATGTAAAGGCTGCTTGTGATTATGGAAGACATTTTCTATATCACATGACTGCTGCCTGTGAAAGAATGGCATTTTCATTTAATAATTTAATAATATTTTAATTAATAAATAATAAAAATATTTGAGAACAATGTCAATGCCATCTCTGTTATCCTATCCAGTCCAGCCAGCTGGCTGGAGCTAAGCAATCAATTTCATATTCTCTCTTTTGAAGAAAGCATGCAAGTGGCAAATGAGCTTCAACATTAGTAAGTGCAGAATGATGCACGTTGAGGCAAAAAAAACGAACTACATCTATAAACTGATGGGGTCTGAACTCCTTGCAACTAACCAGGAAAGGGACCTTGGTGTCCTGGTGGACAGCTCAATGAAGGTGTCAAACCAGTGTGCCGCAGCAGTGAAAAAAGCAAACTCATTGCTAGGGATCATTTGGAAGGGTATAGAAAATAAGTCAGCAAGTGTCATTTTGCCTCTTTATAAATCTATGGCGAGGCCCCATCTGGAGTATAGTGTACAGTTCTGGTCACCATACCTTCAGAAGGATATTATGGAAATGGAAAAGGTGCAGAGGAGGGCAACCAGAATGATTAGGGGACTGGAACACCTTCCTTACCATCTGAGGCTGCAACGGCTGGGCCCCCTGGAGAGAGAGGGCACGCAATTTGGGTGTCCTCCTAGATTCCTAGCTGTCCATGGAGGACCATGTGGCAGACGTGGCCAGGGGGGCATTCCATCAGGTATGCCTGATGCGCCAATAGCGCCCCTTACTGGACTGGGCTGCCCTTCACACAGTCACTCAAGCACTCGTGACATCCCGATTTGACTACTGTAATGCTCTCTACATGGGGCTTCCCTTGAAGTGCACTCGAAAGCTACAACTAGTCCAGAATGCAGACGCGTGGGTGATTACGGCAGCCCCCAGATACTCCCGCATAACACTGCTCCTGCGCGAGCTGCACTGGCTACCTGTGGTCTTTCGGGTGCGCTTCAAGGTCTTGACGACCATCTTTAAAGCGCTCCATGGCTCGGGACCTAGTTATATGCTAGACCGTCTCCTGCCCCATACATCCCTTCGTCCGATCCGCTCCCACAGAGAGGGCCTTCTCAGGGTGCCGTCGGCCGGGTAATGCCGGTTGGCGACACCCAGAGGAAGGGCATTCTCTGTGGCGGGCCCTACCCTTTGGAACGACTTACCCCCTGAACTACGCACCATCTCTGACCTCCGCCTCTTCCGCCAGTGTCTAAAGACACACCTTTTCCATCAAGCTGGCCTAGCGTAACCTTCCACTGTGACTGCTTTTAGAGAGTTTTAAATTGGGGATTTTAATTGATTTTAGCACAGGTTGGGAGTTTAATATCTTTTTAAATTTTATATTGTTATATTTGTATGTTTTTAATTCCTGTGCGCCGCCCTGGGTCCTTCTGGAGAAGGGCGGGATATAAATTTAATATAAATAAAATAAATAAATAAATAGAATGACAGCGCCTGAGAGGTGACCTGATTGAAGTCTATAAAATCATGCACGGTGTGGACAAAGTAGAAAAGGAAAAACTGTGGCCTGTTCCAGCAAGGCTATTCTTATGTTCTTATGTTCTTATGACATTTGGAGAAGGAATATCTTCAAATGACCACTGACAGGAAAGAAAGTAGATACACTCCCCCTTTCTACCCAAAAGGGGTGAGTTAGTTAGAAGGCAATCACTTTTTAGGGGAATGGAATCACAATCTGTAGACTAGACAATTATCAAGGGAAGAATGCTGTCTTCGAAGAGGAAAGATGAAATATATGATTGAGAGGCTTACTAAAATTTATTTATTTTATTTTATTTTATTAAATTTATACCCCGCCCTTCTCCTTGTTAGGACCCAGGGCGGCGCACAGGCATCTTAAAAACACAGAATACAATAAATATCAATTAGAATGTAATTAAATTCATTAACCCGTGCTAAAAACCCAATATTAAAAACCCTACCAAATTACAAATTTCCTTAAAAAGTCAGAAACGGGGGGCTATCCTAGGCCGGCTTGTTGGAATAAGTACGTCTTAAGACGTTGACGGAAGAGGCGGAGGTCCAAGATTGTGCGAAGGTCGGGGGGTAGGTCATTCCAGAGGGCCGGGCCCGCCACAGAGAAGGCCCTTCCTCTGGGTGTCGCCAACTGGCATTGCCCGGCCGACGGCACCCGAAGAAGACCCTCTCTGTGGGAGCGGATCGGGCGAAGGGATGTATGGGGCATGTATATAGCTAGGCCCCCGAGCCATGGAGCGATTTAAAGATAGTCATCAGTACCTTGAAGCGCACTCGAAAGGCCACAGGCAGCCAGTGCAGCTCGCGCAGGAGAGGTGTTACGTGGGTTTGCCTTGGGGCACCCATAATCACCCGCGCGGCCGCATTCTGTACTAACTGTAGCTTTCGAGTGCACCTCAAGGGAAGCCCCATGTAGAGAGCGTTACAGTAATCCAGCCAGGACGTCACAAGTGCTTGAGTGACTGTGCGAAGGGCTCCCCGGTCCAGTAATTCGTATTGACAGGAGGGCAGAGGTTGACTTCTAGGCCCCTCACTTGTGGGGTGCCACAGGGGTCGGTCCTCTCACCATTCCTGTTCAACACCTATATGAAGCCGCTGGGTGAGATCATCCATGGTTTTGGGGTAGAGTACCATCTGTACGCTGATGACACCCAGCTGTACATTTCTACCCCAAACCACCCCAACGATGCCGTTGAGGTGATGTCCCGGTGTCTGGAGGCCGTACGGATCTGGATGGGCAGCAACAAACTCAAACTCAACCCATCCAAGACTGAGTAGCTGTGATTTCCGGCCTCCCGGTTTAGCCAGTTGACTCCATCACTGGCCATGGGGGGCGAAGTATTGACCCCTGTGGAGAGGGCACGCAATCTAGGAGTCCTCCTGGATTCCCGGCTGTCCCTGGAGGACCAGGTGGTGGCTGTGGCCAAGGGGGCATTTTACCAGGTCCGCCTGGTCCGCCAATTGCGCCCCTTACTTGACGGGGAGGCCCTTCGCACAGTCACTCAAGCACTCGTGACTTCTCACCTGGACTACTGTAATGCTCTCAACATGGGGCTCCCCTTGAGATGCACTCGGAGGTTGCAGTTGGTCCAGAATGCGGCCACACGGGTGATTACGGGTGCTTCTAAGCAATCCTGCATAACACCACTCCTGTGCGAGCTGCACTGGCTGCCTGTGACCTTCCGGGTGCGTTACAAGCTTTTGATGACTATCTTCAAGGTGCTCCATGGCACGGGGCCTAGCTACCTACGAGACCGTCTGCTGCCCCATATGTCCCTACGACCAATTCGCTCTCACAGAGAGGGTCTGCTCCAGGTGCCGTCAACCGGGCAATGCCAGTTGGTGACGCCCAGGGAAAGAGCCTTCTCTGTGGTGGGCCCAACCCTCTGGAACGATCTACCTCCCGAACTTCGTGTCATGTCGGACCTCCGCCTGTTCCGCCAGCGGTTAAAAACGCACTTCTTCCACCAACCGGCCTGGCATGACTTTACTCGACACTGCACTGCTTTTAGTTATCAAAGTTTTAATTCAGGGGTTTTAGTTGGTTTTAGCGCAAGGTGGGTTAATCTAATTTAGTTTTAATGAATATTATTCTTGAATATATGTATTTATATTTTATATTCCCTGTGCGCCGTCCCGAGTCCCTTTGTGGTGAGATGGGTGCGGGTTATAAATGCGAATAAAATCTAAAAAAAATATATCTAAATTTATTGGCAGCTACAACTGATAAATATGGGTAAATGAGGGCTACACTAATAACTAGGTCATGTGTTCTGTACACATCCAAATGTGAATAAACAAAACCTTGGAGCAAATCTGAGGGATCAATTGTTAATATTCCAGCCATGTGAAAGTGTTTACAGGTAACCATAGATGTAAATATCAGGTCCTTGGTGCTCTCTAGCTTGTCCTGCATATACTTCATTACCTAATAAACTAACATAACTAGTGCTAGAAGGGATTGGGGTTTGCTCCTATTTATGTACTAGTGGCTATATACATAGAGAGCAAATTCCCTTCTAGCACTGATGTTGTTACCTAGCTGGATAATTAAATGATTGCAGGGAAATAACCAAGCTCAGAGAGCACCAAGGGACCCTACAGTTCAGCTCTGAGGTACAAATAGTCTCTTCTGTTGGTATTGTAAATTCAATAGGTATCATGGCTGCATTTCTATATTATCCCTCCTTCTCCTCCTCCACCATCTATGTATTTTATACCTCTATTTATTTTAAACAGTGTCTCTTTGGTAGGCAGTATGGAGCTTCTGGATTGGCCAGTATGGAGCTTCTGGATTTGCCAAAGCTTATGTAAAATTATTAATCATACCCTGGTTCCCTGAAAATAAGACCTCCCTGGATAATAAGCCCAATTGAGCTTTTGAGTGCATGCACTGAAATAAGTCATCCCCCCAAAAAAATAAGCCCTCCCAGAAAATATTGCAACACAACAGCAGCCATGAGGTGACCAGGCTCGCCCCCTCCTGCACCTCAAAAATAATAAGACCTCCCTGAAAATAAGGCCAAGCGCTTATTTTGGGGGTCAAAAGAAAGTAAGACCCTGTCTTATATTCGGGGAAACACAGTATAACCTTAGCCACACATTCTCCTTGAATATTGAAACTTTTCAGCTCCAGCATCTGACCTTGAAAAATTTGGGTTAAAATACATCTTTTTCTCAGGCCATAACCACTTGAGACTGGCCAAAGTTTTGTTTTCTAATCAACTCGAAGAGGTGACAAGGAATAGTGTAAGTACTATTAATGTTTGATGTTTGTTTCTACAAGCCTTTTCACTGCCTGCTGCAGCCTTAATCACCTCCACTGTAATTTTCACATTGAAACAATTTCACAGCTTATGTTTGGAGAGGCTATTCTCGAGTTGGTACTAATTTTGGAGTGGACACTTCACGGTGTGAAGTGCTGCTGCCAGCAAGTCCTTATTCTGTTGAGCTGTGGTGCTATTGGAGCAGCTGTTTGCCGAAATACAGACTGTGCAGATACGCTATTACCTGAAAATTTCCTTCTGCTTTATGGTACCCCTTGATGGCAATCTGGAACTGAGAAGCTGAATCGCAAAGCATTTAAGTATGCTTCCAAATTCTAGTCCTAGTATCTCTAGGTGAGGTTAGAGAAATGGATTGAAATTTCTCTAACAGAAGAAAAAGTAAGGTTCTACATTTAGGTAAGAAAAACAAAATGCACAAGTATAATATACGTGGTACCATGTTCAACAGTAGTAACTGTGAAAGGGATCTTGGAATCCTAGTGGAGAACCATTTAAATAGGAGCCAGCAGTGTGCAGCAACTGCTAAAAAAGCCAACACAGTTCTAGGCTGCATAAATGGAGGGATAGAATCAAGATCACGTGATGTGTTAATACCACTTTATAATGCATTGGTAAGGCCACACTTGGAATATTATATCCAATTTTGGTCGCTATAATGTAAAAAAGACATGGAGACTCAAGAAAGAGTGCAGAGAAGAGCAACCAAGATGATTAGGGGACTGGAGGCTAAAACATATGAAGAATGGTTGCAGGAACTGGGTATGTCTAGTTCAATGAAAAGAAGGACTAGGGGAGACATGATAGCAGTGTTCCAATATCTCAGGGGTTGCCACAAAGAAGAGGGAGTCAAACTATTCTCCAAAGCACCCTGAGGGTAGAACAAGAAGCAGTGGGTGGAAACTACTCAAGGAGAGAAGCAACTTAGAACTGAGGAGAAATTTCCTGACAGAACAATTAATCAGTGGAACTATTTGCCTCCAGAAGTTATGAATGCCCCAACACTGTAAGTTTTTAAGAAGATATTGGATAACCATTTGTCTGAAATGATATAGGATTTCCTCCCTAGGCAGGTGGTTGGACTAGAAGACCTCCAAGGTCCCTTCCAAGTCTGTTATTCTATTCTATTCTATTCTATTCTATTCTATTCTATTCTATTCTATTCTATTCCATTCCATTCCATTCCATTCTATTCCATTCCATTCTATTCTTGGAGAAACTCTACTGAGCACATAGAGGCAGACAGATTCTTGTCAATTGATCCACATATCTCACTAAGAAGTAATATGGTTAACTTAGTTTTGACTTAAACCTAGTGATTCTGGTTTGTAGAGTATGATTTATGCAGTAGCGTGGTATGTTAATCAGGTCACTGTGATTTGATTAAGCAACAAACCCTAGGCAAAGCAATCCATGGTTTAATGCACTGTAGGTAAGTCGGATTTATCTAACACATTAAAAAGTATGGCCTGCACTTTGAGTACCGTTTTGGAAAACGCTACTCTTCATAATTCATTGTAGGCAGTCTTTGACTTACAACCATGAATTTAGCAATCATTCAAAGTTACAATAGCTTTGAAAAAGTTGGCTTATGACATCACCTTGCAGTTATGACCATTGCAACATCCCCATGACCACAAGATCAAAATTCAGCCTCTTGGTAACTGGTATGTGCTTACAACTGTTGCAATATCATGGGGTCATGTGATTCCTATTTGTGATCTTCCAAACTAGATGTGGAGAAGCAAAGTCAATGAGGGAAGCCAGATTTGATTAACAGCATAGAATAGGGGTGTTTCTAAGACAGCACTGTGGGCCAGATCTAAGCAACCCGTGGGACAGATCCAGTCCATGGACCTTGAATTTGACAACCCTGGCATAGAATATAGAATCATAAGGCTGGAAGGGATCTTGGAGGTCTTTTAGTCCAACCCCCTGCTGAAGGCAGGAGACGTCCCCATGCCTATCCCCGTCAAACTTGGTCCAATCTTTTCCTGAAAACCTCCTCTATTAAAACTACCACCAACACCATGTGCTTGGTTTAACAACTGCAGTGTTTTGCTTAACTGTGGCCTCCTGCCCCATACATCCCTTCGTCCGATCCGCTCCCACAGAGAGGGCCTTCTCCGGGTGCCGTCGGCGGGGCAATGCCGGTTGGCGACACCCAGGGGAAGGGCCTTCTCTGTGGCGGGCCCGGCCCTCTGGAACGACCTACCCCCCGACCTTCACACTATCTCGGACCTCCGCCTCTTCCGCCAACGTCTTAAGACGTATTTATTTCAACAAGCCGGCCTAGGATAGCCCCCCGTTTCTGACTTTTTAAAAATAAATTATAATTTGGGAAGGTTTTTAACATGGGTTTTAGCACGGGTTATTTTATTTATTTATTTATTTATTTAAATTTATACCCTGCCCTTCTCCACAGAGGACCCAGGGCGGCGCACAGGAAATTTAAAAAACATACAAAAATACAATAAATATAATTTTAAAAAACTATTAAATAACCCCATCCTGCGCTAAAACCAAATTTTAAAACCCAATTTAAAACTATCTTAAGTCCCCAAGGGAGGTTAGGCTAGGCCGGCTTGTTGAAACAGATATGTCTTAAGACATTGGCGGAAGAGGCGGAGGTCGGTGATGGTACGTAATTCAGGGGGTAGGTCATTCCAAAGGGCTGGCCCCGCCACAGAGAAGGCTCTTCCCCTGGGCGTCGCCAGTCGGCATTGTCCGGCCGACGGTACCCTGAGGAGGCCCTCTCTGTGGGAGCGGATTGGTCTGAGGGATGTATGGGGCAGGAGGCGGTCTCGCATATAACTAGGTCCCGAGCCATGGAGCGCTTTAAAGATGGTAGTCAAAACCTTGAAGCGCACTCGAAAGGCCACAGGAAGCCAATGCAGCTCGCACAGGATCGGTGTTATGTGGGAGCATCTAGTGGCTCCCATAATCACCCGCGCGGCTGCGTTTTGGACTAGCTGTAGCTTTCGAGTGCACCTCAAGGGAAGCCCCATGTAGAGAGTATTACAGTAGTCGAGTCGGGACGTCACGAGTGCTTGAGTGACTGTGCGTAGGGCAGCCCGGTCCAGTAAGGGGCGCAGTTGGCGCATCAGGCGAACCTGATGGAACGCCCCCCTGGCCACGGCTGCCACATGGTCCTCCATGGACAGCCGGGAATCCAGGAGGACACCCAAATTGCGCGCCCTCTCCACGGGGGCCAGTGTTTCGCCCCCAATGGCCAGAGTTGGAGTGATCTGGCTGAACCGGGGTGCCGGAAACCACAGCCACTCAGTCTTGGCAGGGTTGAGTTTGAGTTTGTTACCAGGGTTAACTAATTTAATATATTTTAAATTGATATTTATTGTATTTTTGTGGTTTTAATAATGCCTGTGCGCCGCCCTGGGTCCTAACAAGGAGAAGGGCGGGGTATAAATTTAATAAAATAAAATAAAAATAAAAATAAATAAAAATAAAAGAGGAATAAAAACCTAAGCTAATAACCATTTTCCTTAGCTATAATAATTTTGCTCACAATTGCACTCATAAGTAAAGTGCTAACTTTATTTACATTTAAGAAAATACAATTTGTAACTATAAAGCGTGGGGCATGTGATCAAAAAGATCAATGTGGCAATAATGATGACATGAATAAAATACAGTGGTACCTCGCTGCACGAACGCCTCTCTTCACGACCAATTCGCTGTACGACCAGAAATTTTCCAAAAAATGTGCTCCGCTGCACGAACCCCGCCTTGCTTCACATACCGGAGCCGCGGACATTTTATCTACGAACGAATGTTGTGAGGGGGGCGGGTGTGTGTGTGGAAGTGAAGGCGGGGGGGAGGAGCTGCCTTCCCAGACGGGCTCCGCAGCTGAGGGGCGATGGAGCAAACCGCGCAAACTGCTCCATCGCCCCTCAGCTGCGGAGCCCGGCCGGGAAGGCAGCTCCTTCCCCCCTGCCTTCGCTTCCACACACACACCACGCGCGGCTGCCAGCATGACTTTCGCCCGTCTCTTTCTGGGCTCGGCGCTTCTGTTTGTCGGGACGCTTCCCAAAGCTGGCCGCGGGGCTGCTGGCTTCGGGAAGCGTCCCGACAAGCAGAAGAGTCGAGCCCAGAAAGAGACGGGCGAAAATCATGCTGGCTTGCTCCATCGCCCCTCAGCTGCTTTACATTGAACCCAAAAAACAAGGTCAGAACGGATTAACCGGATTTACATTGAACCCTATGGGAAATTGTGCCTCGCTGCACGACCAATTCGCAACGCGAACAGTCAGTTCACGAATTAAGTTCGTGAAGCGAGGTACCACTGTACTTAAAAAATGTACTTAACAATACTTTTAAAATGTTACATGCAATCTTGACTCCTAAAAATCTGTAGAGATTTTCAATCAACCAGGTCATGGTTGTCCCAAAGGTGCTTTTTCAGGAGGCAACTGGACTTTCTTGCTTTGTTTTTTCTTTTGAAGATGTTTCTTCAAAAGCCAAGAAGTTTCTTCAGCTCTGACAGGATAGTGGGGAACGCAAGGATTTATATGCCTTGCAGACAGTTGGTCATTTGCATCCTTTTAGAGAATGCACTTGGAAGTTTATCTGTGTCCTCAGGCTCACCTGAATAAGTATAGAGGAAAAATTGCAGATAACAGGAACCAGGAGCACTACTCGGGTGACCCTGAAAACACAGATAAACCTCCAAGTGCTTTAACAGCCCTCTAAAAAGATGCAAATGACCAGCTATCTGCAAGGAATATAAATCCTTCTATTGCCCACTATCCTGTCAGAGCTGAAGAAGCTTCTTGGATGAGAAGTGAAACGTCTTCAAAAGAAAAAAAAAACAAGGAAGTCCAGTTGCCTGCTGAAAAAGCACCTTTGGACAATCTTGTCCCCTCTGCAGTTATCTCCACGACCATGTTAAATAGGTTTCTAGCTGCACAGCAATAGTACTTAGACTTATATACCACTTCACAGTGCTTTATAGCCCTCTCTAAGCAGTTTACAGAGTGAGCATATTGGCCACAACCATATATAATGACCATCTTCAAAGCGCTCCATGGCTCGGGGCCTAGTTATATGTGAGACTGTCTTCTGCCCCATACATCCCTTCGACCGATCCGCTCCCACAGAGAGGGCCTTCTCAGGGTGCCGTCGGCCGGGCAATGCCGGTTGGCAACACCCAGGGGAAGGGCCTTCTCTGTGGCGGGCCCTACTCTTTGGAATGACCTACCCCCTGAACTGCACACCATCTCAGACCTCCGCCTCTTCTGCCAGCATCTTAAAATGCACCTTTTCCAACAAGCCGGCCTAGCATAACCTCCCGTTTTGACTGTTTTTAGATAGATTTTAATTCGGGGGTTTTTATAATATCTTAGCACAGGGTATGGGTTTAATAGTTTTTTAAAATTTTGTATTTTTGTTATATTTGTATTGTTTTAAATTTCCACAGGAAGGTGCGGGGTATAAATTTGAAATAAAATAAAATAAATAAACATAATAAATTTTCACTTCCAAAGCAGTCTAAGACAATTACACAAAGAGTGAGTTTAATTATTTAGCATATACTTTTGTGAACAATAACTGGTTGTGTGTTTGGATGTACCATAGCACCAAACTCCTGTGGCCTGTGTACCTGCATGATAAAGCTCTATGGCTGAGATACATAACAAATACAGCAACAGTAGGAATAGTTCTGCTATCCGAAATCAATAGTACAAGGGACTGATTGTGAGCTGCTTATACATGAACTAATAATGTCTTTTCTGTAAAAAAAAAAAAGAAATAGCAGTTGGGAAGTAGAGCTGTTTGATCTCCCAGGGTCCAGACTCAGAAAAAAAGAAAAGAACATAGGAGGAAAGGGGCAATGGATTGATTGAAAACAAAACAACGCCAACTGTTCTGCTATCCTTTAAAATGACAGTAATTATATCAGCAAGCAAAGCTTCATGCACTATGAATAAAAGAGACCATTATAGTGTACTTCGTAAAGTATTGATTTGAGAAGGAGATTGGATGTATTATATCTGGGCTGCAAAACTGAGGTGCCTCCTAGATGGCAGTATAAGTACATTTCTGAATCTCTTTGTTGCCATCTAGTGGTTATTTATTTATTTATTTATTTATTTATTTATTTATTTATTTATTTATTTATTTATTTATTTATTTATTTATTTATTTATTTATTTATTTATTTATTTATTTATTTATTTATTTATTTATTTATTTATTTTATTCAATTTATATCCCGCCCTTCTCCAAAAGGACCCAGGGCGGCGCACAGGAATTTAAAAACAACATACAAAGATAATACAAAACATATAAATTTAAAAATCTATTAAATAGCAAAACCTGCGCTAAAACCAGGGTTCTTATCAGGGTTCTTGTTTAATGCAATAAGCAAAAGATGGATTCACCTTTCTGTTCAAACACAAATCTTTTGGGATAGTTGTTGATTGATGATTTTCTTGAACCCAAACCTATTTCACAGAATTGGCGAGGTTTTCAGGTAATATTCATATCAGGGTAATTTGGTGTTCTTCAAATATTTGGGATTATAATATCAAAGAAATTGTTGCCTTTGGCCAAATTGGCTGGAGGTGTCTGGCAAATAGTGGCTATTGAAACCAAGCAAAGAACAGACAATTTCTTTAGAATATAAATTAATTTATTGAGGTTTTCACTAAGTGGAAAAAAGATGGAATAAAAAAGATGTAAATGCTACAAGCAGCAGAGCACTTTCATTAAGTAATAACTGTAGAACAATTTGTTTATTCAAAGCAATGGAGCAAGAGTTAATAAATTAAAGATATTGGCAAACAAAATTAGTTCAAGTTTAGTTGTACTTAAATATAGCTGAATGAGACTTAATTTATTAATGGCAAGTCATTCCATTATTTCATTATTTTTTACTTTAACCAGGACTAAGCCTGGATCTAATCCAACAGGTGCAACCAAATTAGCAAATCTTCAAATATTTGGCAATGCATTAATAGAAATTTCTTATCAAACTTCTACTTATGATATGGTAACAGAGAAAGCCTTGGCTAAATGTAAATGACACTTATCCCATCAGAACTGAGTTGTTGGAAATTCACTGAATTTTAAGAATTATTTTGACAGTTATCTGAAGTTCTAATGTCTACTGAAATACAAGTGATGTTGAACATGGGCTGATATTTTAAAATGCTGTCTTTAAAATGACAAAACAGGGACAATTTTATTGCTTGGGGTGTTGAGCACATTCACGGGGACAAGAAAGCCTGCTGAAGCCACGATTTAACCAAATAATAGAATAACAGAGTTGGAAGGAACCTTGAAGTCTTCTAGCCCAGGGGTCTCCAACCTTTGCAACTTTAAGTCTGAAGGACTTCAGCTCCCAGACTTCTCCAGCCAGCTTTGCTGGCTGGAAAATTCTGGGAGCTGAAGTCCTTCAGACTTAAAGTTGCAAAGGTTGGAGACTCCTGTTCTAGCCCAACCATCTGCTCAGGCAGGAACTCTATACTATGTCAGACAAATGGTTGTCCAATCTCTTTTTGAAAGCTTCCAGTATTGGAGCCAGTGGTGGGTTCCTACCGGTTCGGACCGGTTGGGGCGAACCGGTAGTAACTTGGTGGCCGGGGTCCCTGGAACCAGTAGGCGTGGCCTGCCATGCCCCCAAACTGGTTCTCCCAGTGGCTCTATAGCCGCTGCCATCTTGTTTTTTGCTTCTGTGCATGCACAGAGCAATTTTAGTTGTACTGCACGTCCCGGAGAGAACCAGCAGTAGTCTCTGCCGGAACCCACACCTGGTTGGAGCATATGAAAATTGTGATATATGTTTTATCATTTGCCATTCTCATTTCCACCAAGTTGTTCATGCATGGATCAAGAAGGTGAATTAACCTTTTAAAATAGCATTCACACTTATATTCTGCCCTGGGGTGAACTCTAATTCCCCACTCAGTTTTGTAGGCATGGCTTGGTTGGGGTGGATCATGTGACTGAGTGTGGCCAACTTTTTTTCATTTTCAGCTATTTTTTTTAACTTTTTAAAACATTTTGTAACTTTTAAAAAACTTTTAAAAACATTTTTTCCCTACCTATTCACCAGAACCGGCAGGGGGAAAATGTTTTAAAAAGTAGGGGGGAAAGTTTCTGATGAAGCTTTCACAGCTGAGCCATGTGATCCTTGGAAGCTTTTTCTTTTCTTTTTTACTACCGGTTTGCAGAACCAAGGACAATTGTCCCTACCGGTTTGACCGAACTGGGAGGATTTCACCCCTGTACTGCCTCATTGCATTTTATATCCCCTTTCAGCAGTTTTCAATGTAAGCATTATTTGCATATTATGCCCAACAATCTGGGTCCTCATTTTACCGACCTCGAAAGGATGGAAGACTGAGTGAACATAGAATTAGAAGGGATCTCAGAGATCTTCTTGTCCAATACCCTGCTTGACCGGGAGACCCTATATCCATAATGGTGAACCTATGGCACACATGCCAGCGATGGCATGCAGAGCATGCATGTACATGCCAGAAACCATAAGAGAGCAGCTGTGCAGCTCGCATGTGTGCAACAGAACCTAGAAGTGCAGCCGGCTACCGCAACTTCTGAAGGCAAGCTATTGCTATCAGCTCTGGAGGCCATCTTTTACTTTGGATCTTCAGGGCTGCCACACTTAGTGGATGGGCATGCTGTGGGAAACTGGAGGGAGGTTTAATGGAGACAGGGTGAAATGTATAGCTATAGCTGTTAAGTTTGGAGGAATTCAGTCCGAGTCAGGCTAGTCATTAAACAGGTTTATTGCAAGTAGCAAGAACTATATACAGGAACAACAAGAGATCAGTGCAACTGAGACTTCCCCACTTTGATAGCTTTTTATAGGTTTCCCTAAAGTGGGAAAAACCTGAGCCAGACAGAAAGTCTGGCCCGGCCAGCCGCGTCTCGGCCAATCAGATGTGACTGGTTGTTACAGTGTTTCACAAACCTCCGGGTCAGCCCTGGTTCCCCAGACTGACTGTGCATGGGCTGAGAACATAACACCCCTTTCCCCCCAGTCAGCGTGCAAGCCTTACAGATAACTGTCAGTCCGAATGGCTGTGCACGCGTAGTCTTTTAAATAGGCGGGGCGGTGTCTGATCCGCCCGGAACGCCTCGGTTGCGCCGGAGGGTTAATAGGGCTGTGAGGCTCCTCTCCCCGGGAAGCGGAGTTCCAGGTTGCGTCCTGGTGGCTTGGCCCCGGAGGTGGAGTCAGCTGAGGCGAGGAAGACAAATCAGATACGTTAAAGCGAGGAGGGATGGAGAGCGGCCCTGTACAGGGGTGCGGCCGTTGGTGATTTTCAAAGTGTTCTGTTGCTTCTCCTTGCGGGGTGATGTGAGTGGATTCGCCCCAGAATGACGACGCCTCGAACTGTTGGTTGAGTGAATAGTCTGGAACAAAAAACTTTGGAACTTGTAAACCCTCTTGCGCCTCGGCTTGAGCCAACCGATGTGGCCAAACGCGGCCAACGGGCCGGACTGGCTTGGAGTAGGAACAGCCGGTGATTGTAGATGGCGCCTCAGCTGATCCAGGTGGTGCCGCCACTCAGTTCCATCGGACAGCCCGACCCTATAGGAACAGGGGCCGGTTAGATCAATGATGGAGGCTGTCACCCAGCGCGGATCCCCTGAATAATTCCTAGCCCAGACCAAGTCACCCTTGGCAAAGATGCGGGAAGGGGGGTCCCCCAGGTTGCTCGGCTGCACCCCGTCATAGTCAGGGTGCAGTCTGTCCAATGTAGTCCGCAGGCATCGATCCATCAAGAGCTCAGCGGGGCTCTTCCCTGTGGCCGGGCAAGAAGTGGAATGCTGACCCATGAGGTAAGCAGCCACCCTTGCATGCCAGTCTCCCTTATCCAGCTGGGCCAAGGCCTCCTTGGTCGAGCACAGGGCTTGTTCTGCGCGGCCGTTGGATGCCGGGTGATAGAGAGCTACTGGTGTGTGGCGGATCCCTTGTGCAGCCAGGAATTCCTGGAAAGTGGTGGAATGGAATTGCGGGCCGTTGTCGGACACAATGGAGTCCGGCAATCCGTGCGTCGCAAACAGGCGATGCAAAGTCTGCACCGTGCTCTCCACTGTAGTAGAGGCCATGAGGACCACCTCCACCCAGCGGAAGTAGGCATCCACCACCACCAAGAAGGACTGGTGGACCCGCGAAGTCAATGTGGACTCGGGACCAAGGGCTCTTGGGGATGTCCCATTCCCTGGGGGGAGACACCGGCGGGGCAGGACGTGATGACTGGCAGGTTGGACATGCAGCGACCCAGGTGGCTACCTCCACATCCATGCCAGACCACCAAACATAGCTCCTGGCTAATGCCTTCATCTGAGCTATGCCTGGATGGGTAGCATGGAGGGACTGTAGCACCTGGAGTGGCAAGGGAGGAGGAATGATGACCCAGTCCCCCCAGCACAAGCAGCCACAATGGAGCGAAAGCTGCCCGAAGCCACCCATGCAGCACCCATCTGGACACTTGAGAAAGGACAGGGTCAGACCGGGTGTGGGCAGCGACGTCCGAAGAGGACAAGGGAATGTCGGACTCAGCAACTGCCAGGATGGAGAGAGATGGAACTGGCGTGGGGTCCACCTCGGGGAGGGGGCAGCGGCTAAGGGCATCGGCGTGCCCTATCTGCTTGCCTGGACAGTATAGCAGCGTATAATCCTACGCTGCTAGGAACTCCGTCCACCGGGTCATCCTGGGAGAGAGGATGGGGAGGGGTCAGACGGTCACCGGCCAACAGTCCAAGGAGAGGCTTGCGGTTGGTAACGACGGAAAAGGTCTGACCATAGAGATAGGTGTGGAACATTTTAATCCCGGACACTACAGCCAGAGCCTCCTTGTCTATCTGACTGTAGTTTCTCTCCGTGGGAGACATCGTCCGGGAATAAAAAGCAATGGGGGCCTCTGAGCCATCGGGCAGGACATGGCTCAGGACAGCCCCCAGGCCAAATGGGGAGGCATCGCATGCCAGAATCAGAGGAAGTCTGTCTTCATACTGGACTAGGACAGCCTCTGATGTTAGCATAACTTTAACAGCCGTGAACGCCTGGGCTTCGCGGCTGCCCCAGCGCCAGGCCGTAGATCGGTCAAGCAACCGATGCAGCGGCTTGGCTAACGATGCCTTGTGGGGGATGAAAGGCGCGTAAAAATTCAAAAGGCCGAGGAATGCCTGCACCTCTGTTTTAGAGGCAGGAGTGGGGGCGTTTTGGATTGCCTTGACCTTAGAGGGGGTGGGGTGAATTCCTTGGGCGTCAATCATGAAGCCCAGGAATTCGACCCATGGCGCAGCAAATGTGCACTTGCTGCGCTTCAATTTTAAGCCCGCGCCCCTGAAAATCGAGAGGACCTTCCGTAATACTTTGGCGAGTTCTGATATGCTAGATGAAGTTATCAGAACATTGTCAAAATAAGGAACGACGCCAGGGAGCCCATGGAGCAAACGCTCCATGAGGCTCTGGAAGATCCCCTGGGCCACGGAAACGCTGAATTGTAAGCGGCGGCAGCGAAAAGCCCCTCGGTGGGTGATGATGGTCTGTACCTCCACAGCCTCGTCGTCCACTGGGAGCTGTTGATAGGCCTGCGCCATATCCAGTTTCGTGAATATGCAGCCCCTTCCTAACGAGTGGAGTAGGTCCTGCACAACCGGAACTGGATACGGGTTCGCCTGA
The DNA here is from genome assembly GCA_039707465.1 of Rhabdophis nuchalis. Taxonomy (NCBI): domain Eukaryota; kingdom Metazoa; phylum Chordata; class Lepidosauria; order Squamata; family Natricidae; genus Rhabdophis; species Rhabdophis nuchalis. Next base: position 18,494,242 of record CM077647.1, read on the forward strand.
AGTCCTCGGTTTATGGTGGATTTGTAATCGGCACATATACGGACGGACTCGTCAGGCTTAATGGGGACCACTATTGGGTTCTCCCATTTCGCCTGGTCAATGGGTTCGAGCACGCCCTGCGCCACCAAATGGTCCAACTCCGCCTCCACCTTGGGCTTCAGCGCAAACGGCAACCTTCGGGCCTTCAGACGGATTGGAGCAACCTGAGGGTCTACGTTGAGCAATACTGGGGTGCCTTTGTAGGCGCCCAAACGCCCATCGAAAACATAGCTGAACTCGTCCAGCACTTCCTTAATGGGGGATTTGGCCGACACGCTATGCACTCCCTGGACTGACAGGCCCAGGGCTTTGAACCAATCCAGTCCGATGATAGCGGAGAGGGGATTTGCCATCACCAGAATGGGTAGGGACCTGTGAAATGACCCATAGTCCACCCGCACAACCCATTTTCCCAGAGTGGGAATTGCAGAACCCTGGTAGTCTTTAAGGACGGTCAGGGAGGGAGAGAGATCCTTCTTCCTTAAGGTAGGATGCAACTTTGAGAGCTGCACCCAGGACAAAATCGAACGGGAAGATCCGGAATCCATCTCCATGGACACTCCCACCCCCTCCAGACAAACCACTATCTTTAGGCGCGTACTGTCTGTGGATTCATAGCAGATGGCCGGGGAAGTCTCAGAGAGGGCGAAGCAGTCGGTAGGCGGGTTTGTTCGGCGATTTAGGCGCTTCGGTGGAGTGGCGTGTTATTTGGGCAGAGGTCTGGTGGCTGGGGACGCAGCAGATGGTGAAGCTGGATTCGCGGCTCTGCTGATGGTGGCCAGGTGGCCCTTGCGGCCGCAGCGGCGATACATGGAGGATTTGAAGGGGCAGTCTGGCCTCTGATGATCCCCTCCGCACCCTAAACAGGGACATGGGCAATTGGCTGAAGGGCGGCATGCCTTTCGTCCGGAAATGCGCATGCAGGCGATCTGGTCGTCGTTGTCGGAGTCATTCAGCGGTGCGAGCTCGTCTACTATGCAAGCTTTTGGAGACAGAAAGAGAGAGGGGCGAGCGCGACCCATGTCGAACGTGGAGAGCTCTGACAACTCGGCGGCGCGAGCCTCTTCCACTGCCTGCTCTAGAGTAATAGTTGTTTTGGCGAGGAGCTGGCGTTTTAGGCGGACGTCCCTGAAACCACAGACGAATTGTTTTAGCAAGGACTCTTCGAGGAACCCGGCAGGGAATTCGCAGGGGATCGCCGTCGCTCTCAGCATCTGGGGAAATTGTGCAATCAATTGGGTTGACTGCTGCACACACTGCCGGGAGGCGTATCGGTGTGCAATTCTGGACGGCACCAGGGCGTAGTGTGCACGGAGGCGGCCGAGGAGATCGTCCCATGGCACCTCGTGCACCGCGGCCGGTGCGGCGATGGTTCTTGTGGTCGCAAAGAGTTCGGGGCCGCCGCATCCTAGGAAAATGCTGAGTTTCCATGCGGGGGACAGCTCGCCGAAATCATTAGCAATCAAAAAGCATTCAAACCGGGCCAGGAATGAAGCCCATTGCTCTTTCGTAATGTCGAATGGTGCGAAGGGCGGCATCGTCATTATCGTGCCGGTCGTCCCTCACCGTCTAGCTGGAACAGCGGAAGGCTCCCTCCTTGTAGCTGGAGAATGAGACTAGGCCTGCTCCCAAAACCTTCATCGCCGGTGTTAAGTTTGGAGGAATTCAGTCCGAGTCAGGCTAGTCATTAAACAGGTTTATTGCAAGTAGCAAGAACTATATACAGGAACAACAAGAGATCAGTGCAACTGAGACTTCCCCACTTTGATAGCTTTTTATAGGTTTCCCTAAAGTGGGAAAAACCTGAGCCAGACAGAAAGTCTGGCCCGGCCAGCCGCGTCTCAGCCAATCAGATGTGACTGGCTGTTACAGTGTTTCACAAACCTCCGGGTCAGCCCTGGTTCCCCAGACTGACTGTCTGTGCGTGGGCTGAGAACATAACAATAACAACATTATTTTTCTGGGAGTCAAGGATGTTCAGCCTGCACCTAGAGAGGCGTGACTGGGAAGAAACTCCAATTGGGACAGGGATATGATTGGACCATGTGATGGACATGTAAATACAGGGCAAAGTACTTTGATTCTGATCTGGGTGGGGAAAACCCAGAGACCTTTCAGATTTGGATTTTCCCATATGTGCCAATATGAGATCTCTAATAAGATGGAACTTTGAGGAGAATGCCTGCCTTTGAGTTTTACTTCTGCTGGGGGTGTTACTTGGAACACTGACAATTGTATTGGTTGATTGTAAAACCTTGAGCCTCATCAGGCTCAAACTCCAGGCTATGGGCAGAGTTTGCCTGCAAGTGATGCACTTTAACCACTGTTAAAGCCACCAGGGCTCCAGGAAAAACAGAAACAAAGGAAATAGAATGAAAGGAGAATATACTTTCAGTTGAATAATTTCTGCAAAATCAATCAGCAGGATTCTGCTACCACTCATTGGTTAAATTTTTTGAAGACAAAAATTATGGTCTTGTTAAAAGACCAAGACTAACCAAATGAATATAGATGGAAACCTTATTGAAAGGTCAACTATTTTTTAATACTGAGGCGTGGCATTTCAGTTTTCAGGAAGAAATAAAGTTTGGATCAGTAATACCATATTATCAGTCAAAAGAATGCAGCAGCTCTTTGGGACTTTTTTTTTCCCCACTCAAAAGAGGTTTGTAAGAAGTGATTGGACAACCATTTATCTGTGATAGTATAGAGCAAGAGTGTAGAACTCGAATTCATTGAGGGCCACATCAGGGTTGTGCTTGACCTCAGGAGACTGGAGTGGGTGTGACTAGGATGGGTGTGGCCAGATTGATATCACTTGTGTTGGGGGTGCCTGTGGCAGCCGAAGCACTCTGCCAGTGAAAAAGGGCTCCCAAGCTCCATTTTCAGCTGCAACAGCTTCCTACAGCTCTCTGCCAGGGAAAACAGAGCTCGGAAACTGCACATAGCGCTTCCAAGCTCAGTTTTCACTGGCAACTGTGGGCCAGTCCTTCACTGTTTCCAGGATGACCCTGCAGGGCTGGATCCAGCCCGCGGGCCTTGAGTTTGACGCCCTGCTTGACTTCCAAGCTAGGTTCCAATTCTTTTACTCTGTTCCTTGGTATGAAGTCATAGCTTTTGACAGATACTCTTGTCCTCATGTCTTGCAATCAATATGTTTTTCTTATTCTGGAATGGAAATTTCCTGTAATGATTAAACAGGAACAGTTTTCTAAAAGTTACGAGAGCTTGGATCTGCAACAATAATGGTCTTTGTAAAAAAGAAACATTGGCCCAGATCAACTTGGTGTGTTTTATCATGGCTTCAAGGATGCCACTGACATTTTTCAGACATCTCTTTCAAATAGCTAGGAAGACATACTTTTGATTGGAGAGGATGGACTGAACTTCTGCTGCTCAAAGTTACCTATTGATTAACATTTAAATATTTTCTCTTTGTTTGGCTTCTTTAGTAAAAGCCATTGGACGGAAGCTGTTATCAACTGGATTTTGACAAATGTTCACACAATACCTATATGCAGTGAGTAGGCTAAATATCTTTTAAAAACTAAAATGCAAATAGAAAAAAAACACCAGGAAAGATAGAAAATAAAAGGTTCAGTGACTTAAAAAGCAGTGACTTCCATTTTTTCCTCAGAATTACAGAATAAAAGAAAAGTTACAACCTCAACTTTTTGCTTTACATTTCTAGTTTAAGTACATGGGACTAGACTGCTTTTCCCATAACACAACCATTTCAAACCAGTTCTATAACAATAAAGTCAACCTAGAAGTTTCAATTCTTTTTCTGTTTCAAGCATGAAGACCATAAAGGGTTTCCAAATGGAAACATAACTAAATAAATTCTTCTCTGTAAATAAAACAGTCAATATTAAGATTTTCGCCAATTCCAGCTCCTTCACCATCCATTCTTCTATTGGAGAATTGATGCATCTTTCCATCTTTGTGCTTATAAAATTCTGGCCGCTATCAAAATATATAAAAGTTTCATTATAATAACAGTACCCAAGGACCAGAAGACACTACCCAGGGCTTATTTTAATACAAGTAATCCTCCATTTGCAACAGTTCATTTGGTAACTGAGATTACAACACCACTGAAAATGTGATTTACGACCATTTTTCACACTTACGACCATTGCAGATTTTCCATGGTCATGTAATCAAAATTCAGACACTTGGCAACTAACTCATATTTTTGATGGTTTAATGTCTAATACATGTTTCATGTATAATCCCTTTCTGCAGCCTTCTGAGATCAAAGTCAGTGGGGAAGCCAGATTCACTTAACAACTGTGTTGCTAATTTAATAACTTCAGTGATTTATTTAACAATTGCGGCTAGAAAGATTGATAAATTGGGCAAAACCCTCATTTAGCAACAGAAACTTTTGGCTCAGTTGTAGTTGTAAGTTGGGGACGACCTGAACACAATTGTGAAATGATTAGTCATGTTGTGAGGGGTGCTTGGTGTTCTCTGAGTCTTCTTGTTTTCCTGCCAATGTTTCATTACCCTAACTAGGTAACACCATTGGTGCTAGTAAGCAGTGCTGTTTGCTCTCAGTTTATATTCTGGTATCCTTCCTGTTTGTGTGGGTGGGGGCAATCATGCTGTCTTTTCTGTGATTTTTATAGAGAGATACATGGTGAGTTATTTTTCCACTTCACTGCCATTCCTACTTCTTCAGAATTTTCCTTTTCTTTTCCTTTTGTAATTGGACAAGCAGCCGGACATCATTTTCACGATATCTAGAATTGTGGGCTAGGTTTACAAAAACTATGCAGACATTATCATAGATTCAGATTTACAATTTATGTAAATTGTACATTTATGTGCCAAAGCTCCTTTTTATTCACTTTATATATTTATAATTGTGTTCCTGCACTGTATAAAAAATAATACTGAAAGCCAATGGGATTGCATGAAAGGGAATCTTTAATGTAAGCTCTTCTTTGATTCATAATACAGTAATTGCTTTTCTATGCACAACTTGCTGATGTACTTAGTCTTAATGACATTATAATAAAAGAGCTAAGGAAAAGGACTTGCATTTGTAAATAAGCCATGATACATCATCTTAAGTGCAACTTCTATTCTTCTGACAGATCTGTCATCTGAGAGACAGAATCAAAGATTTTTAAGGCTGTGATGTACGTTTTATTGACAAATCAAATTGTGCTGTAAACACTTGGGTCACCCAAAATAACTTGTATTTTGATTTTCACCATAAACTTCATCGTCATTGCTGTAAGTAGGACCAACTGGATCTCAGCTGTGTTTTCTCTAACTTCAGTCATCGTTATAGTTACTTATGGTCTTGTTACTTGAAGTTGAATTGTTTGCTACACCCATGCGGTTTGTTTAAAAGATTTTCTGGGTCACATCATTAAATGAGCTTTAATCCTTTAGAACAATTTTTCAATACTCTTTACATGAGGGACTTCCTTGTACAAATCCTCTTTACACAAGACAGATACAACTTGGGGAAAATGATTTCTTCTCTGATCTCTGCAAAACAGGAGAGCCATCCAGAGTCTGCTGGGGACTTTCTCTGACTTAAACTAACCAAGAAGGGATTAATCACCAACATCTGTACTGTATGATATACAGTCAGCTTGAGAGTGACAATGGATTTGTCCCAATCAATGGAGAGCAGAACAGAATCAGAGTCACAATGTTTTGAAGGGAAGAGAAGGGGAGTTTTGATGTACAGTTTCCTTCATCCCAAACTTACCAAATAAACTGAGTGATGTCACAGTGGAAAGGGAAAAAGAAAGGGAAGGAGAAAGGGAAGTAAAGGAATGGAAAGAAGGAAAGGAAAGGAAAAATCCAGCTATTGAATACCATGGTTCAAGGATGGGTTGCTGCCAGTTTTACTAGTGGTTCGCCACCCCTCCCATGCACTAGACGTGCATTGCCTGCACCTGTAGAGTTCAATGTAAATTGTTCTTTGTGCATGAGCAGAACAATTTACAGTGAACTGTGCACCCGCAGTCACTAAAATCCAAAATGGCAGTGGCCCAGTGGTAGCAAGAGAACTGGTTCTGGGGCATGGCAGGACTGGGTTGTTGCTGGTTTTGTGACCCAGGCCTGAATTCCTCTACCAGTTCAATTGAGCTGGGTCAAACCAGGACCAACTCATCTCTGGTAAGATCTGAGCATAGTCAGTGCAAGGTGATGTTCCAACGAGTGTCCAGTAAAAAGCAACAGAAGGCAAGACAAGAAACAATGGTTGGAATTAGCCAAGGAAAGAAGCAACCTAGAACTAAGGAGAAATTTCCTAATGGTGAGAGCAATTAACCAATGGAATAGTTTGCCTACAGAAATTATGGGTGCTCCATCATTGAAGGCTTTCAAAAAAAGACTAGATAGTCATTTGTCTGAAGAGGTATAGGGTCTCCTGCTTGAGCAGAGGTTGGACTAAAAGTCCTTCAGGGTCCTTCTAACTCCATTATTCTAAAAGCCACAATGACATCAACATCTCAGCACATAGATTATGATTTCATTTTACAAATGACAAAAACTACATCCTTGTCGCTTTTTGTGTCATTGTATAAGTACCTAACTAATATTATTTGTGATGTGATGTTATGATACAAAATGACACTCTCTGTCCTAACTTGTGGACCAAGAAAAGAGAACCTAACCTCTTTGGTCATAATCCATAAATCTGGACTACTAGACAATCAAATTTACATTGCTTCCAATGCTCAGTGATCTCCAAGGAAATTATAGATAAGAAACTAAATCAAATCAGAAACATAAATACTATTTCAGAATAAATTCATGTGCACAAGAAGCATTTTGTAAGCATTAGTGAGACAGAAATGTTTCTGTTGGAAGGTACTTTGCCAGATATACTTTGGATCACATCAGACAGATGTGGAATTTATTTCTCAATGACAATTCAACAAATTGTAGAAATAAAGGCTAGTTTTGCCTGTTACTTTTTTATTTACTATAAAAAGGTAAAGGTAAATATTTCTCTTTACAGTCATGTGTAACTCTAGGGGGCGGGCGTGTTCATCTCCTTTTCTTAGCTGACAGTATTGTCCAAAGATGTTTCCATGGTCATGTGGCCAGTATGACTATGCGCAGGGAACAATGTTACCTTCCCACTGAAGTGGTACCTATTTATCTACTCACATTTGCATGCTTTAGAAGTGCTAGGTGGGCAGGAGCTGGAGCAAGTAAAGGGAACTTACTGTTGGCTTTCCAGCTGACAGGTTCAGCATGTCAGCTCTGAAGCCATGTTGGGAGCATCTTCAGGGCTGCCACAGCAAGGCTGATTGGGGCTATGGGAATGTGAGGGGGGAGATAGATGGATTCAATATTCTTTCCCATGGGAGCCAAGAACGCTCTACCACATGGAGGGGCATGGACAAAAGCCAGTCTGAGTTGGGACTGAGACCTGATTGGACCATGTGATGGACATGTGACCTGGGAGCAAGAACTTTTTGTTTTGATTTGGTTGGGGAAAACCTTGGGTCTTTCAGAGTCAGGTTTTCACCACTCTGCCAATATGACATTCCTAATAAATTCATGCTTTGAGGAAACTCTAGGCCTCAGAGTTTTGATTGCTTTTGGCCTGTTACTTAGAACCCTGACACAGCATCTTTAAATGCTGAGCCATCATACCCCACTTATTATTTACTATAACCGTAGTAAATAGAATTTTACTATCCAGAACTTGTAAGTGACATGTCCTGAATAGAAAACAAGGCTCCTAACAGAAAGTACAAGTTGACTATTGATTGATTCCATGAACATTAAGTATTTCTGATTCTAGCTGGATGTTTCTTTGGGAATTGTGCTGCAATTGTTCACAAAGGAAGAGAACCAGTCTTCTCTAGTTGTCATGGCAAAAGAGGCGATTTTTATATACTTCTGAACCATATATAGCAACAGAAAGTCCAAATTCTTGAAGAAAGCATACGCAACTATTGCAACATCACATTTTTTCCTCTCAAGGATAGACAATTGTATATGAAATTTTAGTAAGAGAAAAACACTCAATTACTGCATGGAAGGGAGAAATTTTAACTCGGTGATTCTAATAGGCATTTTTCAAAAACGTTGCGATTGGCCTAAGTTCCAAATTTTTGAAACAGCCTGTTGTGATTTTCCAGCAAAGATGTCGAGACACTCACTCATCTATGGTGTATGTATATGGGCATGTGTTGCCTATTGTAATACAATACAATAGCAGAGTTGGAAGGGACCTTGTAGGTCTTCTAGTCCAACCCCCTGCATGGGCAGGAATCTTATACCATTTCAGACAAATGGCTGTCTAACATCTTTTTAAAGACTTCCAGGGTTGGGGCATTCACAACTGCTGGAGGCAAGCTGTTCCAGAGGTTAATTGTTCTTACTGTTAGGAAATTTCTCCTTAGTTCTAAGTTGCTTCTCTCCTTGGTTAGTTTCCACCCATTGCTCCTTGTCCTGCCCCCAGGTGTCTTGGAGAAAAGTTTGACTCCCTCTTCTTTGTGGCACCCTCTGAGATATCGGAACACTGCTATCATGTCTCCCCTGGTCCTTCTCTTCATCAAACTAGACATACCCAGTTCCTGCAGCCGTTCTTCATATGTCTTAGTCTCCAGTCCTCTAATCATCTTGGTTGCTCTTCTTTGCACTCTTTCCAGAGTCTCCACGTCTTTTCTACATCGTGGCGACCAAAACTGTATGCAGTATTCCAAGTGTGGCCTTACCAAGGCACTATACAGTGGCATTAACACTTCACGCGATCTAGATTCTATCCCTCTGTTGATGCAGCCTAGAACTGTGTTGGCTTTTTTGGCAGCTGCTGCACACTGCTGGCTCATATTTAAATGGTTGTCCACTAGGATTCCGAGATCCCTCTCACAGTTGCTACTATTGAGCAAGGTACCACCTATACTGTACTTGTGCATTTGGTTTTTCTTGCCTATATGTAGGACCTTACTTTTTTCACAATTGAATTTCATTTTATTAGACAGTGCCCAATGTTCAAGTTTGTCTAGATCCTTCTGTATCTTAAGCCTATCTTCTGGAGTGTTGGCTATTCCTGCCAGCTTGGTGTCGTCTGCGAATTTGATGAGTTCCCCATTTATCCCCTCATCCAAATCGTTGATGAAGATGTTAAAGAGTACTGGGCCTAAAACAGAGCCTTGGGGGACTCCACTGCATACTTCCTTCCATGTAGATGCAGTTCCATTGAGGACTACACGTTGAGTGCGGTTGGTCAGCCAGTTACGAATCCATTTGGTGGTGGTGCTGTCTAACCCACAATTTTCTACTTTATCTAATAGTAGGTTATGGTCTACTTTATCAAATGCCTTACTGAAGTCCAGGTAAATTATATCAACAGCATTCCTCTGGTCCACTGATTTTGTTACTTTGTCAAAGAATGCAATTAGATTCGTCTGGCATGATCTGTTTTTGACAAACCCATGTTGGCTTTTGGCTATTACTTTGTTTGCTTCTAGGTGTTCACTTATTTGTTGTTTAATTATCTTTTCCAGAATCTTTCCTGGTATTGAGGTCAGGCTGATGGGTCTATAGTTTCCTGGATCTGTTTTTTTTCCTTTTTTGAAGATGGGAACCACATCTGCTCTTTTCCAGTCTTCTGGCAGTTCCCCGGTGCTCCAGGATCTCTGAAAGATATAGTTCAGTGGTTCTGAGATCTCGTCTGCCAGTTCCTTCAGAACCCTGGGGTGTAATCCATCCGGTCCTGGTGATTTGAACTCATCCAGGGCAGACAGATGCTCACTTACCATTTTCTTCTCTATTTCAACTTGTGTTCCTAATCTGATATTTGTGGTGCTGTTTTTGATTGATTGGACTGTTTTATCCCTTTGTGTAAAGACAGATGCAAAGAAAGAGTTAAATAGTTCTGCTTTCTCCCTGTTGCTTATCATCTTCTTGCCATTTTCTCCCAGCAGTGGACCAATTGTTTCCTTAACTTTTTTCTTATTTTTAACATGTTGGAAGAAGCTTTTTTTGTTATTTTTTACTTTTTTGGCAAGCCTTTCTTCATTGTGAGCCTTAGCTTTCCTCACTTCATCTTTACAGGCTCGGGCTATTTGCTGATATTTTGCCTTGGTTATGTCCCCCTTTTTCCACTTTTTATATTTATCCTTTTTGTCTTTCAATTTGTCAGAGAGTTCTTTATGCAGCCATGCTGGTTTCTTTTGGGAACTGTTATTTTTCTTCTTCATTGGTATTGCGCTGGACTGGGCTTTTATAATCTCATTTTTCAAAATTTCCCAAGCTTCTTGAGTTGTTTTCCCCTTGAGGATTCTCATCCATGGAATCCTTCCCAAGCTCTCTCTGAGTTTGTTGAAATTAGCTCTCTTGAAGTCTAAGACTCTAGTTTGACTTTGTTCAACTACTTTTGTCAAACTAGAGTCTTAGACTTCAAGAGAGCTAATTTCAACAAACACAATGTATTGTGTTCCCATGCACAAAAGGGATTTTACTTGCTTTTTGGTGGTATTTTTTTATATTATATCTTTCTAACCATTTTAGCTTTCTATACATTTTTACAGTAAACAATAAAAATAAATGGATTCAATAAATGTTCACCTTTGGTGAACACAATAAAATACATTTTGAGATAATAAAGCTAATCCTTGACTTACAACCACAATTGGGATCAGAATTTCTTTTTCTAAGCAAGGAGGTTGTTAAATGACTTGCACCCAAATTGATGTTGTTAAGTGAATCACGCATTTGTTCAGTGAAGCACATGGTTGTTAATCAAATCTGGCTTATCCCATTGATTTTGTTTGTTGGAAACTAGCTGGGAAGATTGCAATTGGTGATCACATGACTCAGGTCTTGCAATCAACCTTTGTTAATATAAGCTGGTTGCCAACTGCCTCAAATATGATTCTATGGGGATGCTATGATGGTCAAAATGTGAGGGCTGATTATAAGTAATTTTTTTCAGTGCCATCATAACTTTGAATGGTTGCTAAATGAATGGCTGTGTTGAGTAACTATTACAGGATGACCTATAATAATTATGAAAGTTTTATGCTGCCCAACTCTTATAGGTGGATAGCAATAGCACCTAGACTTACAGTACAAGTAAGTACAGTCCTTCATAGGGTTTTACAGCCCTCTCTAAGCGGGTTTACACAGTCAGCATATTGCCTCCAACAATCTGGGTCCTCATTTTATCAAGTTTGGAAAGATGGAAGGCTGAGTCAACCTTCAGCCAGCCAGAATTGAACTGCTGACGGTCAGCAGAATTAACCTGCTCTATTGCATTCTAACCATAGGGCCACAGTGGCTTTTTTATGGTTCATAACATCAAATAAAGAACTCACAATAAAAAAAGATTTTGTGACAATAAAACACATATCAACACTTCACTACAAAACTTCCATTTACAGCAGGGGACATTTGGAAAAAAAATCTGATGTCTGTTATCATTTCTATAGACCATCCTTGGAGGTTCAGAAATGTTCACCATTGTTAATCTTTCTCATATCTGTGTTTAGACCACAACTCCCAGCATTTCCAACTATTGGGACATGCTAAGTGGGAGTTCTAGATATTATAACCCCAATCAATCTGGATTTTATCAGTGTAGAAAAGTCACACTATATTTCATATTATAACCTAAAATTAACCTAGGTCAATATTGTTATCTTCTATGGTAAATTATGATAATAATCAAAGCTAAGGGATTGTGGCCTAGGTGGATTCCAAAATTCTAACAAAAATAAAACCCATGCCCCATAATTTTGCAAATAAAACTGGAAAATGTGGCCTGGTTTGACCTATGGTGCTCCATATCTCCTAGTTGGCTTAGATGGCAATTACATTTCCTGTCTCACTCTGTTCCTGTCCTATCCAGAATTCCTTAATCACTAGATAAATTTTCTCCTTTTTTGCTCATCAACAGAGACACCAGGCACTGTTTTATATATCCAGATCTCTGGGGCTTGATGGGGGCAATTTAGACTTTGTCACATTGTCTTATTTGGGGACAGGAGAAGAATTCATTAGTGGACATAATGATTCAGTGGAGATGTGGAGATCCTATGCAATAATGAAATTCTTGAGGGAAGGAATAGAAGATAGGGAGTTAGTGTTAATATGCAAAAAATAATAGCAGATAAAGATTGCTTAAGCATAATACTCATCCAAATGATGGATGAAGATGTTGAAGAGAACTGGAGAGTTCTCTTGAAGAAAACTGGGCTATAGATAGATAGATAGATAGATTTATTTTTCTATACCGCGTCCCCTCCCCTGGGGGACTCGGAGCGGTGCACAGGAAAAAATTAAAACAAACATAAAATATATACATAAATAAATACAATAAAAACAGATTAAATCAACTGTCCCTGCACTAAAATCCCCATTTTTAAAATTAACATTCCCTAACCCCTGAGGTAGAGACTAACCTAGGCCGGCCAAGCAGAAGAAGTGAGTTTTTAATTTCTGACGGAAGGAGCGGAGCTCCGTAGTTGTTCTAATGTCGGGGGGAAGGTCGTTCCAGAGGGCTGGGCCCGCCACAGAGAAGGCCCTTCCCCTGGGCATCGCCCGCTGACAAAGTCTAGTGGATGGCACCCGGAGAAGTCCCTCTCTGTGGGAGCGAATCGGCCGGGAGGATGTATGGGGCAGAATCTGATCCCGCAGATAGCTAGGTCCCGAGCCATGGAGCGCTTTAAAGATGAGAACTAGCACCTTGAAGCGCACCCGAAAGACGACAGGTAGCCAGTGCAGCTCCCGCAAGAGCGGTGTTACATGGGTATACCTTGCGGTACCCATTATTGCTCGCGCGGCTGCATTCTGGACCAGCTGAAGTCTTCGGGTGCACCTCAAGGGGAGCCCCATGTAGAGAGAGTTACAATAGTCCAGTCGGGATGTCACGAGAGCATGAGTGACTGTGCGAAGGGCGTCCCGATCCAATGGGGGGCGCAACTGGCGAACCAGGCGAACCTGGTAAAACGCCCTCCTGGCCACGGCTGTCACTTGATCTTCCATGGACAGCCGGGCATCCAGGAGGACACCCAAGTTGCGCACCCCATCCACAGGGGCAAGATGTTCGCCCCCTATGGCCAGCGATGGGATCAGCTGGTTGAATCGGGCAGCCGGAAACCACAGCCACTCGGTCTTGGTCGGGTTGAGCCTGAGTCCGTTACTTCCCATTCAGATCCGTACGGCTTCCAGGCACTGGCACATCACCGCTACGGCATCGTTGGGGTGGTTTGGGGTAGATATATACAGCTGAGTATCATCAGCGTAGAGATGGTACTCTACCCCAAAACCACGGATGATCTCACCCAGCGGCTTCATATATGTGTTGAACAGGAGAGGTGAGAGGACTGACCCCTGAGGCACCCCACATGTGAGGGGTCTCGAGGTCGACCTCTGCTCTCCTGCCAACACAAATTGCGATCGGCCAGAGAGGTAGGAGGAGAACCACCGTAAAACGGTGCCTCCCACCCCCAACCCCTCCAGCCGATGCAATAGGATACCATAGTCGATGGTATCGAAAGCCGCCGAGAGGTCTAATAGGACCAGGATGGAGGAACAACCGCCATCTCTGGCCCTCCAGAGATCATCGACCAACGCGACCAATGCCGTCTCGGTGCTATGCCCGGGCCGAAAGCCGGACTGGTGCGGGTCTAGATAATCAACTTCCTCCAGGTGACGGGGAAACTGTTGTGCCACCACACTCTCAACAACCTTCGCCAAAAAGGGAAGGTTGGAGACTGGAAGATAGTTGTTTAAGAGAGCTGGGTCCAAAGAGGGCTTCTTAAGGAGGGGCCTCACCATGGCCTCTTTTAGGGAAGCAGGCAAGGAACCCTCACTTAAGGATGCGTTGACAACCTCTTGGAGCCAGCCTCGTGTCACCTCCCAGGATGCCAGTGCAAGCCAGGAGGGACACGGGTCCAATAAACATGTGGTGGCTCGCAGTCGCCCACGTAACCTGTCCATATCCTCGGAAGTAACGGAGTCAAACTCCTCCCAAACAAGATCTGTCCCGTGGCATCCCACTGGGCCATCAATGGAGGCTAACTCATTCTGTATCTGAGCGATTTTCTCCTGCAGAAAAATCACAAATTCCTCTGCTCTACCCTGTAGCGGGGCTTCCCGCACCCTCTGTTGAAGGAGGGAGCGGGTCACCCTAAACAGGGCGGCAGGGCGGTTTTCTGCGGATGCTATGAGAGTGGCACAATGATGACATTTGGCCCCTCTCAGTGCCACAATGTAAGTCCGTAAATGGGCTCTTACCTGTGTCCGGTCAGATTCAGAACGGGTAGACCTCCATCTTCTCTCTAGGCATCTCTTGCGGCATTTCATCACCCTCAGCTCCTCGGTAAACCAAGGAGCCAGGGTGGCTCGCCGCCGCAAGAGAAGCCGCAAGGGCGTGACCCGATCAGAGGCTCTCGTGGTCGCAATATTCCATGCGGCCACGAGGTCCTTCATCGGGGCGCGGGTCAGGGGTACAGGAAGTGGCCCAAGCGCTGTCTGGAACCCATCAGGGTCCATCAGGCGCCTGGGGCGGAACCAAATAGGTGACTCAGGTTCCGCCTCCCCGTGGTGAGGGGCAGCGGTTGGAAAGTCGAGCCGGAGAAGTGTGTGGTCTGTCCATGACAAGGGCGTGATGACTATATCCCCTATACCCAGATCACTCTTCCATTGGCCTGAGACAAAGATGAGATCCGGTGTATGTCCACCCTCGTGAGTGGGGCCTTGAATTAGTTGGGTCAGGTCCATGGCCGTCATGGAAGCCATGAACTCCCGAGCTACCCCGGATGATTCGCCCGCCGATGGCAGATTAAAGTCCCTCATGACTAAAAGTCTGGGGGTCTCAACTGCCATCGTAGCGATCACCTCGAGGAGCTCAGGCAGGGCTGCTGTTACATAGCGGGGAGCCAGGTATACAACTAGCAAGCCCAACTGCCTCCCTAGGCCCCACTTCACGCAGAGGGACTCACAACCGGTAGTCTGTGGCCTAAAACAGAGCCTTGGGGTACTCCACTGCATAGTTCCCTCTATGTAGATGCAGTTTCATTGAGAACTACACATTGAGTGCAATTGGTCAGCCAGTTTCAAATCCATCTGGTGGTGGTGCTTCCGCCATCCATGGCAAGCAAAGTCAATAGTGGAATCTGGATTTGCTTAATTACTACATTATTCACTTATCAACTGCAATGATTTGCTTAACAATCTGTACTAAAAAGGTTGTAGAATGGTATGTGACTCCCTCAATGACACCTTGCTTAATAATGGAAATTCTGATCTCAATCATGGTCTTAAGTTGCGGATTACTTGCATTTTATTTCTGTTAACATGTACAGGTTCCTGCTGCTTGGTTGAATAGCACACCTTTGATAAATTAATACTTTCTAAAAATTTAATTGAAGTAAGTTTTAGATGCATTTTTTAAAGATTTGCAGGGCTAAAAGAAAGCAATTAAACCTTGTTCCAATTATTAAAGTTTTCTGTCACATAATTTTTATAATTCACAAGGTTTTCTTCTCTCCTCCTGGAGATAGCAATTATTATTTGAATTCTTCTTCGTTTCCTGCTTTTTCCTATTGTGTCACCCTCTTTAGCTTTCTAAAGTTTGAAAAAGTTTTTTTCCTTTGCTGTGGTTTGTTTAGGTAGCTTTTCATAAGTTAAGGCAACCTTGCTGACTGAGGTCATCACAAAACTTTTTATATAGTGGTAATAAAGCATATTTCCCACAACTGACAGCAGATCAAGTCAGGAACGCTTAGTATGCCCCATTCTGAATCTGCTGTCGTATTTTCTGGAGTCAAAGGTCCCATTAAAAAAAGAAGAAAAAATAGAAAAGAAATACCGTGTGATTATATGAGCATAATATTCCACTGAATCTGATTCATTATTAACAGTCAACTGGAGCTGTATATTATTAAAGAATAGCAGCCAAAACATATAAAAAATAGAGTTGATTAGATCTAATCAACAGAAAAAAAAATCTGTTAATGTTAATTTCTCTCCATTCTTACAAGTCTTACCTCTGTTGCAAGTCTAAACCAAATGATATTAATTTCATTGAGATTTAAGTTTCAGTTCAATATTTCATTCAAGATTGGCTTAATCCAGACTTAAACATATTTAAAACCTATGAATAAGTTAAATTCTATTGTTTTTTAGTATAACAATGGCTGATTCAACCAACTTGGTGAAGTCCCACGCTGTTGTCTGTCTGTCTGTCTGTCTGTCTGTCTGTCTGTCTGTCTATCTATCATCTGTCTGTCTGTCTCTCTGTCTCTCTGTCTATCTACATGGGTAAATATCACTGAACCTGTTTTTCAATCAATACAATTTACATATAGTAATTCTTTTCATATTTAATATCATTAAGTCTGGAAGTGACTGATACATTGGTTACAGTGATCACTACTACTACTACTACTACTACTACTACTACTACTACTACTACTTATTATTATTATTATTATTATTATTATTAACTTTATTCATAAAACATGAAACTGAGCCAACTGAACATTTAAAAATGCATATTACAAATACTATTGACAGGTGCTAGTGGTTGATACAGTTTGCTGCCAGCATCCTAGGTATCAACCAAGTATCTTCGTAGAATGTAAGATGTGCCAAGTAGAGCCGTTTTTTTCAGTTCCGCTGGTGTTATTGCAGGAAGCTGCAATTTGCTGATATATTTAATAACTTTTTGGACATGGTGCCAAGTGCCCCGATGACAATGGGTGTCACTGTGACATGCTTCATCCATAGCCATGTAGTTTCGATGGCCAGGTCGCAATATTTCATGATTTTTTCTAGTTCTTTTTCTTCGACTCTGGCATCTCCAGGAACAGCAATATCAATGAACTGTACACTTCGGCCCTCTACAACCGTGATATCTGGTGAGTTGTGCTCCAAATGATGGTCTGATTGTTTTCGAAAGTCCCACAAGATCTTCACCCTCTCATTCTCGATAACCTTTTCTACTTTGTGTTCCCATGACTTTCTGGATACAGGTAAACCATATTTTTTAAATAATGACCAGTGGATTAATTTAGCAACTCGGTCATGACTAGCTTTGTAATCAGTTTGTGCGATTTTGCTGCATTCACATATTAAATGTGAAATAGTTTCGACTTTGTTATTGCAAAGTTGGCAGTTTGGGTTGTCAGTGGATTTTTGAATCTTCACTTTCATGGCATTAATTTGTAGTGCTTGTTCTTGAGCGGCCAGTATTAAACCTTCTGTTTCTTTCTTGATAGTTCCCATCTTAAGCCATGTCCATGTCAAGTTGTCATCACATTTTCCTTCAATGTTTTTCAAGTGCTGTCCATGCAAAGCCTTGGTCTTCCATCTATGTAATCTGTCATCCAGCTGTTTTTCCTTATATTCTGCTTTTGTTTCTGTTGTTTTTATGCTGTTCTCCATTTTTACAGCCTGCAGCAATTTTTCTGTACTTTGGTTTACATAATCATTCAAACTTCATTTTTCTTCTTCTACAGTTTGATGGATTTGCAATAGCCCCCTGCCCCCTATTTTTCTTGGCAGGTACAACCTGTCAATGTCACTTCGTGGATGTAAAGCATGCTATATATTCAAAAGTTTGCGTGTTTTCCGGTCCAGGTTTTCCAGTTCAGCCAGAGTCCAGTTGATGATTCCAGCTGGATAGCGTATCACTGGAACTGCCCATGTATTAATGGCTTTAATTATGTTTCTGGCATTCAGCTTTCATTTTAATATTTTGCGGACCCTCCGGATGTATTCCTTTTGTGTTGACTCTTTGACTTTTTCATTCAAGATCTTATCTGCTTCCAATATGCCTAGGTACTTGTAACCATCATCATTTGCTATTGCTTTCACTATATTTCCATTTCCCAGTTCTATTCCTTCTGTTTTTTTCATTTTTCCTCGCTGCATGGATAATATAGCACATTTTTCAAGTCCAAAGTTCAGTTTGATGTCACTGCTGAACAGTTGAACTGTGTTGAGTATTGATTTAAGTTCAGTGAGGCTTTTCGCATACATTTTACATGTATAATAGATGGTTTATCTTGCCATGTTGTCTTGAGATTTGGTATCCCAGTTTTGTGTTCCAAAGGATTATTGTCAGGGGAACTAATGCAATGTTGAACAGTAGTGGTGAAAGTGAATCTCCTTGGAAGATTCCTCGTCTGATGTTGACTTCACCAATGTTCTCCCCATTTGTTGTTAGAACTGTTTTCCATTTTTGCATATTTGCTTTCAAAAATGTACAGATATTTTTGCTAATTCCAAAGTTTTCCAGACAGGTGTTAATCCAGCTGTGGGGTAATGAATCAAATGCCTCCTTGTAATCAATCCAAGCCATGTTTTCCTTTGTTTTGCATTTTTTAGTACCATTTTGTCTATGAGCAGCTGATCTTTTGTTCCTCTTGATTTTTTAGAATTTCCTTTTTGTTCTACTGGATACCAACTGTTTTCTATCAGGTGATTGAATATTGAATTTGCCAGTATCCTTGTAAAAAGTTTGAACGTTGTTGGTAGACAAGTAATTGGGCGATAGTTGTTTGGTTCTGTGCCTTTTTCTGGATCTTTAGATGTTTTAGCCAGTATCCATGCAGTTCATCCAGGCCAGGTGCACTCCAGTTCTTGACCTTCTTTGCTTGTTTTGTCACCATGTCAGTTTTTATTACAATATTTTCCATCTTGTTTGTATTGTTTGTTGTTGAATATCTTTGATCCAGGAGGCAGTGTTGTTGTGTTCTACTGTGTTTTCCCACAGTTCTTTCCAAAAGTTCAAAGTTTTTTCTTTACATGGGTGAATATAAGTTTGGATTCGACTTTCATCAAGGGACCGGTAGAAGAGGTGTTGGTTTCTTCTGAACTGGACATTTTCACGATACTGTTTTATTCGTCCTTCGTATCTTTCAATTTTCCTTGCTGTTGTTATTGCACGTTGTTTTAGTACTTTCATAATTTCTGTTATTGTTTTTTCCTCCAGGTTGTATTTTTTGTGTAAACTATTTTTCAGCTTTTTGTTCTTTAGTTTTCCTTCTTTCAAGTACTTCAGATTGCTGATATCCCCTTGTAGTTTTTTAATTTTATTTTCAAGTTAATTTTTCCACTTTGGTGTTCCAGTGGGTTTCTTTTTTGGCATTTTATAACCTAGTTCTGCAGTTATAACAGTGGCTGTGCTATACATTAATTGGTTGGTTTCATATAGTGTGCTGGATGGGATGGAAGTTAAAATGTTGTTCACAGCAGTTAATAGATCTTTCACTTGTTTGCTATGCACTTCGCGAATGATAAGTAGTCTTTTCTTTCTACATTTTCTTTGATGTGGTTTTCAATTTTTTCTTTCAGCATTTTTGCTAGATCACTTAGCTCTACACTTTCAAGTTGTTGCATAGGAGGGTCTTCATCCTATATGTTTGCTTCTTCCTCTGGCTTTTCAATTTGTTTAGGTGTTGGAGCAATTTCTTCAGCTTGTTCATCATCACTTGTAGTTTTCTTTTTAGCCAATATTTCTAGATGTTGCATTTCCACTTCTGTGAAAAATTTATTACGGATGATGAAGCGCCTTTGATCCATTAGTCTTTGTTCAGTTACACCACTTTCCGGATGTTGTTCCTTCCACAGCTGCATCATTCTTTTTTGAAATCCCCTGGCTGTTGGCTCTGCCTGGTAGTAATATTTGAGGATTTGTTTATTTTCTTCAGTTGTCCAAGTTTTGCGCTTTGGTTCCAGTCGGTTTGCAGTTGCACGCCCTGGTTCCCTGGCATTAACAACTGAGCCCTGTAGCCCATTTTTTCACAGATGTCCAGGAGCCATAGCATCTGACGTGGTCCTTGTTGACCCGGGCGACGAAAGATCCAAAGTGGATTTTTGTTCGTTTCTCCTCATCATTAGTGATGGTAGGTGCCTGGGTTGGTTCTCAGTGCTGAGCCATTATTGATTCAAGGATGATAATATCATAACTGTAGGAACCACACCAGGTAGCTGTTCAGGCCCAGCCACAGCAGGAAAGAGGCCTACCTGTATCCTTTTGTAGGAGATAGGTGCGGGATATAAATCAAATAAAACTAAACCTTCCTGTTTGATGGTAGGAAGGAAGGTTCAGGAATGGGGGGGGAGGAGAAATGAGGCCTAACTGCCTGTTTCTCTTAAAACAATTTTTATTGGTTTTACATGTTTAAAAGGGAGAAGGGTATATAGGGTATATTTTTTTTTTTTAGGACTTCCATGCCAGGGGCGGTGACTGCCCCCGGGGCTTCATACAAAATATGTTTCATTTAATGCTGGTGAGAGATACATATATATCATATCATAAAATTCATACATTCAATCGTTTATTCAATATAAACATCCATTCTGGAATTACAATAATAATTTCAAAAAAACATATTTATTTTTGTGATCTGAGTCTCTTTGCTATTGTTTCTTCTTCCTCCTTCCCGCTAATGGGCGTGGCCATGGCCCCTCCCGTTACCCCTTTTTCACCTCCCAGGATTAGGGATTATTTTTTTTAAAAGGCCTCCGCCTCTTCTACTGTTTTAATTCTCACTCTCCCTCCATCCCAGAATACCAACATTCCTTCCGGCATCAACCATTTGAACCATATTCATTTTTTGTATAATTTTTTTGACAAGAATAATTCCTTCTTATCTCTCGAATTTCTTTTGGAATCTGCTTCAATATGACTACTTCTTTTTGTTGGTATATCAAAGGCCCCTCCTTTTGTTCCCTTAGAATCTCATCCCTTATGGACCTTCCTACAAATTTAATGTGTATCTCTCTAGGTACATCATTTATTCTGGCATATGCTGAATTAATTCTGTAAATCAGGTCTATGTCCCCCCAGATATATTCTTTACTCTTTTTTATATATTCTGCTAAAATTATACTCATAAAATCCTTCAGATCCTCTGCTTGTAACTCTGGGACGGTCGGAAACCTTAAAAAAAAAGACATTCTTTCTAATTCCATCCTTGACATATGCCCTGAAATATCTATGTAATCTTTTCGTAATTCCCTAACTGCCTGTTTGATTATAGGAAGGAAAGTTCAAGAATGGGGCGGAGGAGAAATGAGGTCTAACTGCCTGTTTGATTATTATTATTACTATTCTGTGGTTAATCTTTGGTGAGATTCACAGCCTTTGGGGCTAGTTGGTAGCTCAACAGCTCGAGTCCTAACAAAGGACCTAGGAACTGTCAAGGTAATGTTAGAGGATATAAGCTGTTCCAAGCAGGGTGGCCCTTTGTTGAGACTGAATGCAAACCTAGAACCTCCACATAGTGAGGCAGTCCCCTAGGTATTGCTCCAAGGGCTCCAATCACAATCGGGACAACACACGACTTTCTCTTCCACAGTCGCTCAACTTCAATTTGCAAGTCCCGGTATTTTGTGATTTTTTTCCTGCTGCTTATTTTCAATTCGTGCATTATCAGGTATTGCAATGTCAACAAACCATAGTTTTCTCTTTTCAATTATTGTTATATCAGGCATGTTGTAGGAGAAGTGCCTGTCAGTCTGAATTCTGAAGTCCCACAAGATCTTGACCTTCTCATTCTCCAAAACTTTCTCAACCTGATGTTCCCAGTGATTTTTGCTGTATTCAAATTCAAACTTCTGGCACAATTTCCAGTGAATGATCTTAGCAACACGGTCAAGGCGTTGCAGGTAGTCAGTTTGTGAAATTTTGCTGCACCCACTGATCAGGTGGTCGACTGTCTCATCTTTGTCATTACAGAGGTGACATTTGCTGTTGGTAGTAACATGTTGAATTTTTGCCTTCATGCAGTTTGTGGCTAAGGCTTGTCCTTGAGCTGCCAAAATAAAGCCTTCTGTTTCTTTTTTCAGTACTCCCAATCTTAACCAGTTCCAAGTTAGTTTTTGGTCAGCTTTGCCTTCAATACTTTTCAAGTATTTGTTATGCATAGCTTTGCTTTTCCAATTTTCAGCTCATTTCTCAATTACTTATTATTATTATTTTTATATTGTATCATTATCATTATCATTATCATTATCATTATCATTATCATTATCATTATCATTATCATTATCATTATCATTATCATTATCATTATCATTATCATTATCATTATCATTATCATTATCATTATCATTATCATTATCATTATTATTATTATTATTATTATTATTATTATTATTATTATTATTATTATCTTTGATGAGATTCATAGCCTTTGGGGATGGTTGGTAGTTCAACAGCTCAAGTCCTATTATTATTATTTCACCCTGACTGCTGTTTTTTGTTTAGAGATATTATTTTTACTGTGTTTTTTTTAATGTTTTTTTAAAATTCAAATTTATACCCCGCACCCTCTCCAAAAAGGACCCAGGGCGGCACACAGGAAATTTAAAACATAACAAATATACAAAATACAAAATTTAAAAACATATTAAATTCCTACCCTGTGCTAAAATCGTTTTAAATCCCCCAAATTAAAACTATCTAAGAGCAGCCACAACGGGAGGTTACGCTAGGCCGGTTTGATGGAAAAGGTGTGTCTTAAGACACTGGCGGAAGAGGCAGAGGTCTGAGATGGTACGTAGTTCAGGGGTTCATCTGAGGTCGAGGCCTGTTCGTCTGGCTTGTTATTTGGACGATATTATAATGCTGTCGTCGACTTGCCAGCAGGCCAGAAGGGATGTGCAGCTTACTGTACGTGCGCTTCAGCAACATGGATTCACGATAAACAAGGAGAAAAGTCATCTGACTCCCACCACTCGTTTGCAACACCTGGGGGCTGTCATAGACACTCGATCATGCTTTGTGTTCCTGTCTCAAGAGCGTCAGAAGAATCTTCAGTCGAGGATTCGAATCTGTCAGTGCAGGGCCCGGATCCAGATTGTGCAGCTGTCTCAGCTGTTGGGCATGATGATTTCTTGCATCAAGATAGTACCTTGGGGGCTTCCGGTTCCGGCTCCGGCGGCGACGGGCGAACTTAGGGTTCGCTCGCCGCTTTGATCCTTTTCCTGCCCCCCCACGGGGGCGAGAAGCCCCTTGTTTGGGGCTTCTCCCGTAAAGCCGGCTCGACAGGGAAGCCCCCCCCCCCGCGGCAGCGGGGAGAGCGACCCTGCTCCTCGGCTTAGGTGGAAGAGGACATGCTGCGGGGGGTTTTCCCTTCGCCAAAGGTTGGCGGCACCATTTAATTCTATGAAGAGAGAAGATCGGAAGAGTCGGGAGGCTTTTCGGGACCTCAGCTGCGAGCGGAGAGTGAGCGTTTAAAACTTTTCTTTTTGTGTACTGTCAGCCGGGCTGAAAGGGACTGGAGGGGGTGTTTGTTTCCAAAAACCCCCCCTTGGACTAAAAGCGGCACTCGGAAATGCCTCGTTGCGAGGAATCGGAAACTTTAAATCTGGATGGTCTCTAACAAGGGAAAGTACTTTGCGGCTTGTTTGCAATTATGTCTCGAGGTCTGGCTGAAACAGTTTCTTTTTTGCTTTTTAACCGCTTTCTCCCTCGGGCTCTGAGTTTGGGCGGAAAATGGCTTCTCTTTGTCCCCGACTGACTATGACCTATGGAAAATTACCAGTGTCTCTTTGCGATTTGGACTTCCTCTAATTATTGATGAAGAATTTTCTTTTTTTGGATTTGTGTTTTCCTTTCTGGATTGCCTTCGTTATTATACCTATGGAGTTGGAAAAGTGTTTCTCTGTTGGCTTCTGAATTTTGCAGCTGTACAACTTTGAGGACTTTGGACTCCTGATCTGCCTTACCAGCCCCACCCTAAAAACGCCATTTTACTGGCACGGATATTAACAGCTAAACATGGCACAAGAAGCAACGCTCGCAAGCCTTGAACAAAGAATGACTGCCCTTGAAACTGTTATACAAAATTTGGTATCAGAAATTAAGGCTCAGAGGGCAGAAAATGTCAACTTTAAAAAGGAACTATTGGACACTCGAAAACAAGTGCTTGAGAATACACAGAAGATGAAGAATTGAAAGGGGGGCTGGAGGGGGCTAAGGGAGAGATTAAAAATGTTTCTAATGAGGTTGTGGAAATAAATGCGCATGTGACTAGGATTGATTTGGAAAGGATGACATATTTTTTGAGATTCCAGAATGTTTCTGAGATGGATGGTGAATGTCTCCCTGATCTTATGAGTACAATTATTGCAGACTATTTACATAAACCCAAAGATGAGATCAGAGGGGACATTGACCTAGTCTACAGAATAAATTCTGCATATGCTAGGATGAATGAAGTACCCAGAGAGATACATGTAAAATTTGTTAGAAGGTCAACCAGAGAGGAGATCTTGAAGGTGCAAAGAGGGAGTCCTATGATTTACCAACAAAAGGAGATTACCATCTTGAAGCAGATTCCAAGAAAAATTAGAGAAGCCAGAAGGAAATTTTCCTTCTTGTCTAAAACATTGTTTGATCATGGGATCTGGTTCAAGTGGGTGATACCCGAAGGGATGCTGGTGTTCTGGGAAGGAGGTAGAGTAAAGATTAAAACAGTTGCTGAGGCGGAAGCCTTTCTTAAAAAACACTCCTCTGTCCTGGGAGAAGATCCAGGGGGGGCAGGGGGAGCCATGGCCCCGCCCGCTGGGGGCCCGGGGGAGAAGGGGGAAGATACAATTGCCAAGAGACTTAGATCTAAAAAATAACTTTGCCCTTGTTTTTCTTTTGAGTAATATTGTATGATATTTGTAATCTGGATTTTTGAAATTGACTGACAGTATATAACTGAAAAATTTAGGAATATGTACTTGCTCCCAGCTTGTAGTGTTATGTGAAATGTTTCTTTTTTTTCTTTTTAATAATGTAATTTGAGGTTCCGGAGGAGCCGACGACTTTGACGTGACCACTCTCAAAATTTCTATGTAACCCTTACCCTACCCCACAAAAAATGTAAACTCAATAAAACTTTTTCAATATAAAAAAAAAAAAAAGATAGTACCTTGGGCAAGGCTTCATGCCAGGGAACTGCAATGGTTTCTACTTCCAATGCAGAGGGCCAATGTCAGCAATTCAAAGAGACAGGTTTATCTTCCACAAAGGGTGAAAAGATCGTTAAAGTGGTGGCAGACAGGGGCGATCCGGAAGGGTTCCCTATTCAAGGAGCCAGAGCGTGTGGTAGTCACTTCAGATGCCAGTCTCCAGGGTTGGGGAGCGCATTGCAAGGGGCAGATCACGCAGGGGTTGTGGTCAGATTCGGAATCAGCCCACAACATCAATTGGCTGGAGCTGAGAGCAGCCAGATTGGCTCTACGCAGATTTGCAAGGATCTTGGTGGGTCGGCATGTGTTGCTGTTGACAGACAACATGGCCACAAAGGCCCACGTGAACCGACAGGGAGGCACGAGATCCAAGAGACTCATGTTGGAAGCAGAGACCTTGGGTCGGTGGGCGGAGAGACATTTAAAGTCAATCAGGGCCGATCACATATCAGGCGACAGCAATGTGGAGGCAGACTGGTTAAGTCGCCAGTCCATAGACAATTCAGAATGGCAGTTGCATCCGAATCTGTTCAAGGACATAGTTCAGAGGTTCGGTCCAAAGGGTAGGGCCAAAGGGTAGGGCCCGCCACAGATAAGGCCCTTCCCCTGGGTGTCGCCAACTGGCATTGCCCGGCCAACGGCACTCTGAGAAGGCCCTCTCTGTGGGAGCGGATCGGATGAAGGGATGTATGGGGCAGGAGACGGTCTCACATATAACTAGGTCCCGAGCCATGGAGCGCTTTAAAGATGGTCGTCAAAACCTTGAAGCGCACCCGAAAGGCCACAGGTAGCCAGTGCAGCTTGCGCAGGAGCGGTGTTATGTGGGTGTATCTGGAGGCTCCCGTAATCACCCGCGCGGCCGCATTCTGGACTAGCTGTAGCTTTCGAGTGCACCTCAAGGGGAGCCCCATGTAGAGACCATTACAGTAGTCAAGTCGGGATGTCACGAGTGCTTGAGTGACTGTGCGAAGGGCAGCCCGGTCCAGTAAGGGGCAGAATTGGCGCATCAGGCGTACCTGATGGAACGCCCCCCTAGCCACAGCTGCAACATGGTCCTCCATGGACAGCCGGGAATCCAGGAGGACACCCAAATTGCACGCCCTCTCCACGGGGGCCAGTGTTTCACCCCCAATGGCCAGAGTTGGAGTTACCTGGCTGAACCAGGGTGCCGGAAACCACAGCCACTCAGTCTTGGATGGGTTGAGCTTGAGTTTGTTACTACCCATCCAGATCCGTACGGCCTCCAAACACCGGGACAACACCTCAGCGGCATCGTTGGGGTGGTCTGGGGTGGATATGTACAGCTGAGTATCATCAGTGTATAGATGATATACCACCGCAAAACCACAGATGATCTCGTCCAGCGGCTTCATATAGGTGTTGAACAGGAGGGGCGAGAGGACCGACCCCTGAGGAACCCCGCATAAGAGGGGTCTCGAGGCCAACCTCTGCCCCCTTGCCAACACATATTGCGACCGACCAGAGAGGTAGGACGAGAACCACTGTAAAACGGTGCCTCTCAGCCCCCCCCCCCAGTTGGTGCAATAGGATACCATGGTCGATGGTATCAAAAGCCGCTGAGAGGTCTAATAGGACTAGGATAGAGAAACATCCCCTATCCCGCACCCTCCAGAGATCATCCATCAAGTGACCAATGCCATCTCGGTGCTGTGACCAGGTCGGAAGCCGGACTGGCACGGGTCTAGATAATCAATTTCCTCCTGGTGTCGTGGAAACTGTTGGGCCACCACACTCTCAACAACCTTCACTAAAAAGTGAAGGTTGGAGACCGGACCGTAATTCTCCAGTAATGCTGGGTCCAGGGAAGGCTTCTTGAGGAGGGGCCTCACTACCGCCTCTTTTAAGGCAGGCAAGGACCCCTCACTCAAAGAAGCATTCACAATATCCTGGAGCCAGCCTCATGTCATCTCCCAGGATGCCAGTGTAAGCCAGGAGGGACACGGGTCCAATAAACATGTGGTAGCCTTAAGTCTCTTTGACAACCTGTCCATATCCTTGGTAGTAACAAAGTCAAACTCCTCCCAAGATCGTGTCTCAAGAACAGCCTCGGACAATCCGATTGGACCACTCTCGATGGAGGGCAACTCATTCCGAATCCAAGTGATTTTGTCCTGCAGATATATCCCAAATTCCTCTGCTCATTCCTGCAAACGGCTTCTTGCGGCCTCTGGTGAAGGAGGGAGCGGGTCACCCCAAACAGGGTGGCAGGGCAATTATCTGCAGATGCAATAAGGGTGGCACAATACTCACATTTGGCCACCCTTATCGCCACTAAGTAAGTCCTAATATGGGCTCTCACTAGTGTTTGGTCGGCTTCAGAGCGAGAGGATCTCCATCTGCTCTTTAGGCGTCTCTTGCGGTGTTTCATCTTATTTATTTATTTACTTATTTAATTAAATTTATACCCCGCCCTTCTCCAAATGGACCCAGGTAAACCATGGAGCCTGGGTGATTCGGCGCCACATGAGAGGCCGCAAGGGCGCGACTCGGTCCAAGGCCCCTGTGGCTGCACTCAGCCATGCGGCCACTAGGTCCTCAGTCGACGTGTTGATGCTTTTTAATTTTTTCTTGCAGGATCAAGAAGCTGATCAACATAAAACACATATACATGTGAGAGGAAAGAGGTCTACTGGTGAAAGACACATGCTGGACTTGGTTTTTGCCTCCAATCAGTGGTTGAGTGATATTGGTTTAGGGGAAATAGTCGTTTAACCCCTGTCATGGTCAGATCACTCTCTCCTTCGGCTGAGCTTTCCAACTGCTGCATCCCACCGCGGGGAGGCGGAACCAGAGGAGACGAGATGGTTCCGCCCCAGGCACCTGATAGACCCTGAGAGGTTCCAGATGGAGCTTGGGCCAATACCTGAGACCCTGACCTGCGACTCGACTGAGGACCTAGTGCCGCTTGGAATAGTGCGGCCATGGGGGCCCTGGACCGGGTCGTGCCGTTGCGGCCTCTCACCCGGCGCCGAACCACCTTGGCTCCCTGGTTTTCTGAGGAGCTGAGGGTAATGAAACATCAGAAGAGACACCTAGAGAGCGGTTGGAGGGCCACCCAATCCGAATCTGACCGGACACTGGTAAGGTCTCATTTGAAGACCTACCTAGTGGCGATAGAAGCGGTGAAGCATAACTATTTTTCCGCTCTTATCGCATCTGCAGATAACCGACCTGCCACCCTGTTTAGGGTGACCCGCTCCCTTCTTTATCAGAGGGTGCGGGATGCCCCCTTGCAGGGTCGTGCAGAGGAATTTGGGTGTTATCTGCATGATAAAATCAATCAGATCGGGACGGGTTGGCCTCAGACTGGTCTAGTTCAGACGGGTTGACGGAGGCAGGTCTTGAGTCTGTTATCTGGGAAGAGTTCGATCCTGTGACTCTTGAGGACATGGACAGGATGCTGGGGTGGCTGAACGTCACCACATGTTTACTGGAGCCATGTCCCTCCTGGTTGATACTGGCCTCCCAGGAGGTGACGCGAGGCTGGCTCCAGGGAAGTGTCAACACTTCTTTGAGTGAGGGGTTTCTGCCGGCCTCCTTGAAAGAGGTGGTGGTGAGGCCCCTCCTCAAGAAGCCCTTCCTGGACCCAGCTGTGTTGGCCAACTACCGTCCTGTCTCCAACCTTCGATTTCTTGTGAAGGTTGTTGAGAGTGTGGTGGCGCAGCAGCTCCCTCAGCACTTGGAGGAAACTGTCTATCTGTACTCATGCCAGTCCAGCTTCTGGCCTGGGTACAGCACAGAGACGACATTGGTTGCGTTGGTGAATGATCTCTGGAGGGTTCAGGATAGGGGATGTTCCTCTATCCTGGTCCTGCTAGATCTCTCAGCGTCTTTCGATACCATCGACCATGGTATCATGTTGCGCCGGCTGGAGGAGCTGGGGCTGGGGGACACCATCTTTCGGTGGTTCTCCTCCTACCTCTCCCACCAGTCGCAATTTGTGTTGGCAGGAGGGCAGAGGTCGAGGTGCCTCACTTGTGGGGTGCCACAGGGGTGGGTCCTCTCGCCTCTCCTGTTCAACATCTATATGAAGCCGTTGGGTGAGATCATCCGTGGTTTCGGGGTAGAGTTCCATCAGTATGCTGATGACACTCAACTGTACATCTCTACCCCGTGCCACCCCAACGATGCCGTGGAAGTGATGTCCCAGTGTCTGGAGGCCGTGCGAGTCTGGATGGGGAGAAACAGGCTCCGACTCAACCCGTCCAAGGTCGAGTGGCTGTGGCTTCCGGCGTCACGATATAGCCAGCTGATGCCATCGCTGGATATTGAGGGCAAGTCATTGGCCATTACAGAGAGGGCTCGCAACTTGGGTGTTCTCCTGGATTCTTGGCTGTATCTAGAAGATCATATGACAGCCGTGGCCAGGGGGGCTTTTTATCAGGTTCGCCTGATATGCCAGTTGCGCCCCTTTCTGGATCATGATGTTTTACGCACGGTCACCCAAGCACTCATCATTTTCCGTCTGGACTACCACAACGTCTCTACATGGGGCTTCCCTTGAGGTGCACCCAGAGACTCCAGTTAGTTCAGAATGCGGCTGTGCAGGGGATTCTGAGAGCGTCTAGATGCTCCCACGTGACACCTCTCCTGCGCGAGCTGCACTGGCTGCCTGTGGCTTTCCGGGGGCGCTTCAAAGTATTAGTAACCACCTTCAAAGCGCTCCATGGCAAGGGACCTGGTTATCTGCAAGACTGCCTCCTGCTACCAAATACCTCCCACCGACCAGTCCGCTCCCACAGAGAGGGCCTCCTCAGGGTGCTGTTGGCCAGGCAATGCCGGCTGGCAACCCCTAGGGGGAGAGCCTTCTCTGTGGCAGCTCCTGCCATCTGGAATGACCTGCCCCCTGTCCTATGGACAATCATGGACCTGGGCCAGTTCAGTCGGGCCTTGAAGACCCATTTGTTTTGTGTGGCCGGCCTGGCGTAGTTTTTTAAATTGTTTTAGTAAGGGTTTTTAACAGGATTTTAGTCAGGCTAGCTTTTTAATAGATTTTTAACTGTATTTTATGTTTTATATATTGCCTTTTATTAGTGCCTGTACACCGCCCTGAGTCCCGGAAGGGAGAAGGGCGGTATAAAAATTTAATAAATTATTATTAATTATTATGATGGATGAACATCATGCATGTACAATAGGCTGCCCATTTAACTGGGCTTGAAAAATGACTTATAACCTGTCCTCAAAGTTACAGCCATCATACTTTCCCCTAGGGTCACATGATCCCCATTTGGGTGCTATGAAACTACCTCACATTTATGATGGTTCTGCATATTAGGGTCATGTGATCAGAGTTGCAACCTTCCTAGCCAGCTTCTAGCAAGCAAAGTTGGAAGCTGGATTTGCTTAATGGCTGACAATTCATTTAATAAATGTGCAATTTACTTAATGACTATGGTAAAATGGTTCTAAAATTGGGTCTAGTCATGATTTGTTTGACTGCATTACTTAGTGATTAAAATTCTTCTTATAAATCAAGGACCACTTGTAAACATAGTTAATTTCTTATTTGATCAAGGTATTGGTACTGTACACATGAGTCAAATAATTGGCAATCATATACTTTAGCAAAAAAGAAGATTTGTTTATTCTTTTCTGCCAGGCACTTGATAATTCTCTTGTGGTGATTGATTCTTTTTTTTTTACAGTTTTTTAAAAAAAATCGATTTGTTTTTTTATTAGTTTACAGTATCAAATATAAAAATACAAAAACAAATAATTGGAAAAGGAAAGAAAAAGTGCAGAAAAGAATAGAGGAAAAGAAAGAAAAAGCATTGACTTCTGACTCTCTTTGGTGCAGTAAAATAAAATACCGATAGTAGCATCAAACCTCAACTTTTTACTTTTACATAATAGTATAAACTATTCATTTCTATATAAAAAAAATCTATCTGATCAGTAAGATCCAAAATCAAAATTTCATTTTTTCCCACCTCAAGCACAAAGTTCAGTAGTGGTTTCCAAGTAAACAAAAGTCCTTATATATATAGTCTTTTAAAACAGTCAATTTAGCCATCTCTGCTAACTCCATCAACTTGTGGTGAGTGATTCTAAACTACCGCATGATTTCCAAAGACTGATGTATTTTCATTTTTAGTCTTCCCAACCAGTGTTTAAAATCTCAGGATTTAAAGATTTTAAAAAGCGTACTAAATCTTTTTGTCTAAATTGGATTGTATTTTCACCCATCTGCACCAGTTGAATACTTAGGATAATGTGGAGAATGTTGCTTAAGTCTAATATAAAACAAAAAAAGGAAAAAAGTACCGTACTTCCAAAAAAATCCATAGTTTTAAATATTTTCAGCAGAATATTCAGTTGTACATTATGATGGTGTGAATTACAAACTCCTGCTCTGATCAGTCCTGGCTTTATCAAGTCAAACTGAAGTATTTGGGAGAACTAAACATGTACTTCCTTCAATGCAAGTCAAACTCTTCTGTTTGCATTTAGTACTTGTGTTCAGGCTAAAAGAGCAGAATCCAAGGGGGAGGCGGAAGGGATGGGACCTGTTTGAATATTCAGGGATATTCAAATTTGAATCTGAGCAAGTCCTAATTGCTCAGGGGAATATTCTATTTTGGTTCTTCCTACTTCAGATTAACAGAGTTGGAAGGGACCTTGAAGGTCATCTAGTCCAACCACCTGCCCAAGCGGGAGACTCTACATCTGCCTCTACCTAGGATTGAACTCACAACCTCCTGATTGGAAGGAGAAAGCACCACCTCTAGGCCGCAGCAGCAGGTTCCAATGTTTCAATCTTTCAGTTTCTTTAAATCTTGCTTGTCAAGCAGTTCTGATAAACTCACAAAAAAAATCTAATCCTATAAAATAGCTAGTAAATAACAGTATAAAAACTTAAACTGCGTTCTTTTGCTCAGTTTTCCATTTCATGGAATGCAAATTTGATTTGGCGCTATTTTTGGAGAAAAAATGCTGCTAGAGTTGTGCAGCACGCCAGATTTGAAGGTAGAAAAAGCCTTCAGAGTGTTTTTGGGTGCCTGCAACTCTTTAAACCAAAAACATCTTTTATTATTTCAAATCATGTAAGCAAAAGACAATGTCAATATAATCTAGACAGAGCTGCTAGTCATCAGTGGCCTTCATTAAAAAAAAAAGAAAGAAAAGAAAAAAGAATGGCAATGAGCATCTCCATAGAGACTGGAAGACTTGCATTCAATTTCTCATTTCCTGTTTTTCAGGCTAGTATATGATCATGCAGGGTATCGAGTTCATCTCAAGGCTAACACTACAGCTTTGTTGAGTTACCCAGGAAAACATATGGCCCGTTGCCCTTAATACCAGACATGTCAAATGATGCTGAATGCACATTTGTGTAGCAGAGTTCATTTCAAAGGTCTTTACAAAGTGATTTCCACATTGGAAAAGGACATTGGCCATAGTGAAACAGTGGCAGAGAGACTAAAGAGACCAGAAAACAAAGAATTTTAGCTACAGAGGTAGCTAAAATATCTTGTAGGGTAAAAGGAATTGTATCCCAAAAGCACAGTATGGAATTTAATCAAGCCCAATTGTGTTAATTTATCCCAGCAAGAATTCATTGATAGTATGAAGCTGCTATGCCTATTGGCTAATATCATCCTCTGCAGATATCTATAACATGTTTTTTTTAAACAACTCTTTCTTTAAAATGGATCCTTATTTAGAGATGCCCAATTCAATACTGCCTGTTTGTTTCACCTGATGAATGTAAATGCCTGCATGACTTTCATATGTCCAATGTATGTTTAAAATTAGCGTATCACATTAAATGCTAGAAGAAACCTCAGTGTGTCTTTCATGACTTCATACAAAAAGTTGAGATTAAAAAAATGACAAAAACCACCACCACCAGAGAATCATTGAAAGCTTTGATCTTCCTGCCTCCTCTACACAAAAATGCTGTAATTTCCAAATAGCTATTGCTGTTCGACACTCTGGAAATGAACTTTGCTTTCTTTCTTTTTTTTTATATTGAAAAAGTTTTAT
Source organism: Rhabdophis nuchalis (assembly GCA_039707465.1). Lineage (NCBI taxonomy): Eukaryota > Metazoa > Chordata > Lepidosauria > Squamata > Natricidae > Rhabdophis > Rhabdophis nuchalis. The sequence goes on from CM077647.1 coordinate 18,527,209, forward strand.
TGGTTTTTACAATTTTCAAAAAGGGTAGGGTAAGGGATACAGAAACATATTAAGAACTTTCGCGTCGGGATCATTGGCCCTTCTAGGGCTTCATAATAAAACATAAAAAAAACATTTTTCCAAAAGTACTACAAGGTGAAAATAAGTGCAAAATTCCTAAATTCTCCATTCTATGCTAGCAGTCATGTACAAACATCCAGACATAAGGTTAAGCAATATTAATAATAATAAAAGAAAAGCAAAGTTATTTTTTCGATCTAAGTCTCTTGGCAATTGTATCTTCTTTTTCTCCTCCCTGGCCCCCAGCGGGCGGGGCCGTGGCCCCCTCCGTCCCCCCTGGATCTTCCCCCAGGATAGAGGAATGTTTTTTAAGAAAGGCTTCCGCCTCAGCAACTGTTTTAATCCTCACTCTTCCTTCATCCCAGAACACCAACATCCCTTCCGGCATCACCCACTTGAACCAGATCCCATGGTCAAACAATTTTCTGGATAAGAAGGAATACCTCCTTCTCACCTCCCTAATCTTTTTTGGGATCTGTTTCAAGATGGTGACTTCCTTTTGTTGGTAAATTAACGGCCCCCCTCTCTGCGCCTTCAAAATTCCCTCTCTGGTTGACCTTCTAACAAATTTAATATGTATCTCTCTGGGTACTTCATTTATCCTGGCATATGCTGAATTTATTCTGTAGACTAGGTCAATATCCCCCCTGATCTCATCTTTGGGTTTCTGTAAATATTCTGCTAAAATTGTGCTCATGAGATCAGGAAGGTATTCACCAGATTCTTCAGAAACATTCTGAAATCTTAAAAAATATGACATCCTTTCAAAATCCATCCTAGACATATGACCAGCCAAATCTGCAATTTCAATGTTGACATTTTTAAGTTCTCCCTTTGCCCCAGCCAGCCCCCCTTCCAGCTCCTCAGTCTTCTGTGAATTCTCCAACACTTGTTTCCGTGTTTCCAGAAGGTCCTCCTTAAAACTTTTATTATCAGCTCTCAAAGCTTTAATTTCCTGCACCAAAACTTGTAACACCGATTCCAAAGATGACATTCTTTGTTCCAATCCTGCCAATTCTGATTTTGATGCCATGGTAAGCTGTTAAAGTCAGTGTCACTAAGATGGCATTTTTTGGGGTGGGGCCGTTGAGGCAAATCAGGAGCAAAACAGTTCAGGTGAAAGTTGTAAAAGAATTCAAGACCCAGCAGAGAAACACTTTTCACAATCAAAAACTTTAACAGAGAAGGCACTCAGGGAAGGAATCAATTAGTCCAGATATTTCTTCATTAGTAGAGGGAGAGAGTCCACTTCACGAAAAGATGTTGGTAATTTTCCAAAGGTAAAAATAGTCATTCAGGAACAAAGGGAACCTTCCTCCACCACCCTGCCTGGGAGCCAGGAGGAGAAAATAACCCAAGAAAAATTGTATCAAGCCTGCTAGACTTAGATACATTGTAAGAGAAACAGCCGCAGATCACTTTCGCTTATTTCAATGCAGTCCGGAAACATAGTATCCGCTTCCTTGCAACAAGGAGCCATTTCGGAACGCCGCTTTAAATCCGAGGGGGGGTTTAACCAACAAACACCCCCCTCTACGTTCTTTCAAACCAGGCTGCCAGCATAAATAATATTGTAAATCACTCACTCTTCACCTCGCTGCCAAAGCCCCAGGGAGCCTTCCGACCCGACGCTCAGTTCTTTTTAAATTTTGCTGATCGTTACCGTCCTCCATTGGCGAAGGGAAACTCCTCCCGCAGCATGTCTTCCTTCCCCTAAACCGAAGACAAGGGCCGTTTCTCAGCCGCCGCCAGGATAAACCAGCCCAGTCAAGCCAGTTTTACGGAGGGACCCCCAAAAAAGGGGGGTGCCCCGCCCTGTTAGGGGCAGAAAAAAGAACAAAACGGCGGACGAACCCCAAGGTTCGTCCGTCGCCGCCGGGAACAGGAACAGGAAGTGAAATGAACTTTGCTTTCAATGGCAAGGGAATTAGAGCTCTATGGTTCATCTGTACTGTATAGCCTGCCGCAAGGATAATGGTAGTCCTTGACTTAGAGCCATTCATTTAAAGATGTATCAAAGCTATGACAGTATTGGGGGAAAAAGTTATGATCCATCCTCAAACTATGATCACCTGATCACAATTTGGGTCCAGTTTCCAACAATCAAAGTGTCAGGCTTCCAAGTAACACTCCTAATGGAAAAACACCTGTAATAATTTCAGGAATCCAAAGTGACCTGCTAGCTTAGAGTCGTAGCTATATTATAACACTTCCAGTCTCAAGTTTGCCGGGACTAGGGGTGGCAGTGGTGGGTTGCAGGTGGTGTGCCTCGGTTCAGGCATACTGGTGCATGCCGGAAGTGCCGATTACCATTCTAGTATGATGCTCCAGAGGGCCCACCCGCCCTCCTTACCGGTATTCGAGCTCTTCAGTGCCTACACGCACGGAACGTACCTGCATGATGCTCTGCCAAGCATCACAGGGGCATCACAGAGGCATCGTCCCCCTACTCGCAGGTATGGCCCTCCGCGTTAACGAGGGCCCACCTTGATGAGGGATTCTGTAATCAAGAGAGGTGGGCGAGACGCAGTCTTAGGGGTTTTTTAACAAAATTCTTAATTCGGCTTTTAGGGGGTTCCAGGGAGGAGGGGAGGGATAGTCTACAGTTTTAAATGGGGGATTTTAATTTGGTTTTAGCGCAGGTTTCTGTCATTTAATAGGTTTTTAAATTATATTTGGTACTATTTTGTATATTGTTTTAAATTCCTGTGCGCCGCCCTGGATCCTCTCGGAGAAGGGCGGGATATAAATTGAATAAATTGAATTGAATTGAATTGAATCGTGGTGGCATTGCCAGGGGCGTTGCAGAGAGTTGCAGGAGGTAAGGATGCATGTGCATGCTGCGTGTGTGTGCAAGTTTGCTACATGCGTTCATGTGTTGGACACCGGGCCCCGTTGCACCGTACCGGTTGCATCGGGATCTGGAACTCACCACTAAGGGGTGAGTTGCCGCCGGCATTACTGTCAGTTCGGTGCACGCACAATTTTGCAGATGTGCCAGATGCATGCTCTACACACATGTGCAGTTGCCCAAAAATAAATCTGCACATGCACAGAACCTTAAAAAAGGAAGAACAAAAAAACCTTGCTGCTTTGATCGGAGAACTGGTTTGGAAGTATGATAGGCCTGGGTTGCTGCTGGTTCCAGCAACCCAGGCCAGAAAACCACTCCTGGTTTGGCCAAACTGGGCTGAACCAGTAGGAACCCACCTCTGGCCAGGATGTATAGTTTGGACTCCTTCCATGCTAGTCCATCCCTCATGGTCAGAACATTATTTAATAACCATGCTAAAAATGGTTGTAAAATTGGGTTCAGTCAATATGACGATTTACTCAACAAACACATTGGTTAGTAACCAACATTCTAGTCCAAAATGTGGTCTTATTTGAGGACTATTAGTATTATATGCTTCCTACTGGAAAGGCAGTTTTATCTCTTCAGTTAACAATGCCTAACCATGTTGCAGCTGTTTTGGGGTATCTAAGTTGTAGGTGTAGGTGTATAGACTAACTTCATATCCTAAATGGAAATCTGACACCAACTCAAATTAGACATTATTCTTAAATTAATACATTTGTACCACATTCACATTTGAGGATTATTTGTGTTAAGGCTATGGTTCAATTTTATAATGTAATTAAAACAGAAATTAAGAATATGAACTGTATTTGCTATAGTGTGTAATTCCATTTGGCAATTTATGAAGTGATGAAGACAGTTCTTGATATTCAGTTTTAGCTTAATTTTAATAGTGTTTTAGTCTTTTAACATAATACAATAATATACCAGGGACAATTGAGTCAGTTTGGTGTAATAGTGAAGGCATCAGCGTAAAAAGTAGAAACCTATGAATTCTAGTCCTACCTTGGGCATTGGATGACATATATTTATTTATTTTATTAGAACAATAAATTTACAAAAACATTTACCCAACTTATAACTTGAAGGAAAATTGGTTACAAAATATTTTACGCAACACCGTAAAATATTATCTAAGGCAGATAATTCATACAGCCAATAAGTATTAGAAATTTCTTGAAAGAAAAGGAATGTTTTATCACGTATGATGGCATGTAAAAACTGGAAGTAAAACAGAAAGAAAAAAAGTAAAAAAGTACATAGTGTAATGCAGAAATTCTTGGAATTTTAATGTAAAGTGAACTACAACCTCTCCTATTAGATATGATTTCAAAAATAATTTCAAAGAACATGAGCAAGATGTTGACTCCAAACTCGATTACGGAAAATAGACCTTCAGTAACAGAATTATCAATGCCTGGAATGCACTACCAGACAATGTGGTTTCTTCCCTAAACCCCCAAAACTTTAACCTTAGACTGTCCACTATTGGCCTCATTCCTAAGAGGTCTTTAAGGGGCGTGCATCAGCGCACCAGAGTGCCTACCATCCCTGTCCTAATATTCCCCTGTATTTGTATCCATTTCATGTATTCATAATCATATTTACACATACATCTGTTATCTAATTCATGCTTGTCGTAATAAATAAATAAATAAATAAATAAATAAATAAATAAATAAATAAATAAATAAATAAATAAATAATTCTTCTGTATTCTTAATTTGAAGAATTAGTTTGAAACTTAACTTGAAGAATGCAGCAATAACTACACTTAATTTGAAGAACAAAGCAATAGCGAAATTATACACAACTGAATTTTAAGTAAATTTAAAGAAGAATGAAGGAATAAAGGACAATATTTGCAGCTCAGGTTGAAATGATGGGTCCCTGCTGCCCTTAGAACTTGATTGTTTTCTTACAGATGTTTCCTTACCAGTGACTAGTACTGATGATGTTATCTAGATAGGATAATGAAAGATCTGCAAGGAAACAACCACGCTCAGATAGCATCCCTCATTTCAACCCTGAGCTACAAATGTTCTTCTTTATAGGAACCCATCCTTGCTTAAATTTAGTTAAAATTCCATAGTGCGCAGTTTAGCTATTCCTGTGTTCTTCAAATTAAGTTTCCAATCAGATATTTTTGAAATCATGTCTTTCTTCCAGTATTGAGCATGGTTGTTTTGTTGCAGATGTTTCATTGCCCAAATTAGGTAACATCATCACTCCTGGTCACTAGAACTGACGATGTTATCTAGAATGGGTAATGGAATGCTAGTCACTAGCTCTGATGATATTACTATATTCTTCAGAGTATAAGATGCACCGGAGTAAAAGAGGCTTTGAAGAGGCAATTTTTTTTAAAGTAGGTAGGTAGATAGAGAGGGAGAGAAATACAGTAGGTAGGTAGGGAGAGAGAGAGAAATTAGGTAGGTAGATAGAGGGATCGAGAGATAGAGAGAGAGAGAGAGAGAGAGAGAGAGAGAGAGAGAGAGAAATACAGTAGATAGGTAGGGAGAGACAGAGAGTAATTAGGTTGGTAAGTAGAGGGATAGAGAGAGAGAAATATAGTAGGTAGGTAGGGGGGAGTGAGTAAGTAGGTAGGGAGAGAGAGAGAGAAATACAGTAGATAGGTAGGGGAGAGAGAGAGTAGATAGTAGACAGAGGGAGAGAGGGAGAGAGGGAGAGAGGGGGAGAGAGAGAGAGAGAGAGAGAGAGAGAGAGAGAGAGAGAGAGAGAGAGAGAAAGAAATACAGTAGGTAGGAAGGGAGAGAGATAGATGTTTCCAGGTGTATTTATTCATGTGCTGAAGGAGGAAATCGCTGGCACAGCACTTGATCAATGTAATTCCCATCAATCCTTCTAACTAAACGTCTGGCTTCCACCCCGGGCACAGCACGGAGACAGCATTGGTCGCGTTGGTAGATGATCTCTGGAAGGCCAGAGATAGGGGTTATTCCTCTATCCTGGTTCTGTTAGACCTCTCAGCGGCTTTTGATACCATCGACCATGGTATCCTATTGCACCAACTGGGGAGGTTGGGAGTGGGGGGCACTGCTTTACAGTGGCTCTCCTCCTACCTCTCCGGTCGGTCGCAATTTGTACTAACAGGAGGGCAGAGGTAGATGTCGAGGCCCCTAACATATGGGGTGCCTCAGGCGTCGGTCCTCTCACCCCTCCTGTTTAACATCTACATGAAGCCGCTGGGTGAGATCATCTGTGGTTGTGGGGTAGAGTACCACCTGTACGCTGCTGATACTCAGCTGTACATATCTACCCCCAACCACCCCAACGATGCTGTCGAAGTGATGTCCCGGTGTGTGGAGGCCGTGCGGCTCTGGATGCGAAGTAACAAACTTTGGCTCAACCCATCCAAGACCAAGTGGCTGTGGTTTCCGGCATCCCAGCATAGCCAGCTAATTCCATCGCTGGTTATCGGGGGCAAGTCAATGGCCCCCATGGAAAGGGCTCGCAACTTAGGCATCCTCCTCGATTCACGGCTGTCCCTGGATGACCATGTGGCGGCCGTGACCAGGGGGGCCTTTTACCAGGTTCGACTGGTACGCCAGTTGCATCCCTTTCTGGACCGGGACGCCCTCCGCACAGTCACTCAAGCACTCGTGACATCCCGCCTTGACTATTGCAACACTCTCTACATGGGGCTCCCCTTGAGGTGCATCCGGAGGCTCCAGTTAGTCCAGAACGCAGCCGCACGGGGGATTTCGGGAACATCTCGAAGTTCCCATGTAACACCTCTCCTGCGCGAGCTGCACTGGCTACTGGTGGCCTTCCGGGTACGCTTCAAGGTGCTTGTTACCATCTTCAAATCGCTCCATGGCTCAGGGCCTAGTTACTTGCAGGACTGCCTCCTGCCACATACCTCCCACCAACCGATTCGCTCCCACAGAGAGGCCCTCCTCAGGGTGCCGACTGCCGGTCAATGAATTTAAATTTAGGAACGTTAGAGCCTCAGCTAAATTAATGGAATTTTAATGGAATTTTTAGCAGAGGTTTATTATTTAATTTCTTCTTAACTTTTGTATATTTGTTATTTATTATTGTAGATTTTAACATCCTATGCACTGCCCAGAGTCCGTCTCGACGGAGATTGGTGTGGTTCACAAATCGAAACAAACAAACAAACAAACAAACAAACAAACAAACAAACAGCTTTCTTCAAGGTATTAGTCATCACCATGCGCTTCAAGGTATTAGTCATCATTTTTAAAGCGCTCCATGGCTCGGGACCTAGCTATCTGCGGGATCGGATCCTGCCTCATACATCCTCACGGCCGATTCGCTCCCACAGAGAGGACTTCTCCGGGTGCCGTCCGCTAGACTCTGTCAACGGGCGACACCCAGGGGAAGGGCTCTCTCTGTGGCGGGCCCAGCCCTCTGGAACGACCTTCCCCCCGACATTAGAACGACCACGGACTTCCGCTCCTTCCGTCTAAAACTAAAAACACATCTTTTCTGCTTGGCCGGCCTAGGGTAGTCTCTCTCTATGGGGTTTTAGTTGTTTTAACTGGGAATTTTAGTACTTCAATGGGGTATTTTAGCACAGGTATATGTTTAATTTGTTTTTTAATGTGTTTGTATATTTATTGTTTTAGTTTTCCCTGTGCACCGCTCCGAGTCCCTGTGGGGAGAGGAGCGGTCAACAAATTAAAATTATTATTATTATTATTATTTCTGAAAGGAAAAAAAAGGTTTTGCACTTTGCAAAAATGGCCTTGTTTTTTGCAAAAAAAAAAAAAATATCCCAAAAACAGCCTTGGGGAGGGGGGAGCCTTCAGAGTGCTCCTGGGGGGGGCTCCCCAAAACGAGCAAAAAAGGGCCTTTCCCCCCCCAAAAACAGGCCTTTTTTGGTCAAAAAAAGTGCATGCATAGCCTTATGGAGGCTTTAAGAGTGCTGCTGGGGGAATGGCCCATGTTTTGCTCATTTCTGCCTTCCCCAGCCCCCAGGAGCTCTCTGAAA